>QXTE01000046.1:10607889-10779500 GCA_003942145.1 Platysternon megacephalum
ACAGTGTGCCCTTGTTGCCAAGAAGGCTAACGGCATTTTGGGCTGTATAAGTAGGGGCATTGCCAGCAGATCGAGGGACGTGATCATTCCCCTCTATTCGACATTGGTGAGGCCTCACCTGGAGTACTGTGTCCAGTTTTGGGCCCCACACTACAAGAAGGATGTGGAAAAATTGGAAAGAGTCCAGCGGAGGGCAACAAAAATGATTAGGGGGCTGGAGCACATGACTTATGAGGAGAGGCTGAGGGAACTGGGATTGTTTAGTCTGCAGAAGAGAAGAATGAGGGGGGATTTGATAGCTGCTTTCAACTACCTGAAAGGGGGTTCCAAAGAGGATGGAGCTAGGCTATTCTCAGTGGTGGTAGATGACAGAACAAGGAGTAATGGTCGCAAGTTGCAGTGGGGGAGGTTTAGGTTGGATATTAGGAAGAACTTTTTCACTAGGAGGGTGGTGAAGCAATGGAATGGGTTACCTAGGGAGGTGGTGGAATCTCCTTCCTTAGAGGTTTTTAAGGTCAGGCTTGACAAAGCCCTGGCTGGGATGATTTAGTTGGGGATTGGTCCTGCTTTGAGCAGGGAGTTGGACTAGATGACCTCCTGAGGTCCCTTCCAACCCTGATATTCTATGATACTTATCAAAGCCTCTTTCCAATGATCTAATTATTCAATGAACTCAGTAGGCAAGAATAATCATAAAAGGACCTCCAAATCCCAAAATCAATTTCTAGGCCTTCCTCCCTCCAACTCTATTCAAACTTGCGCCCTCTGGAAAAATCTGGGACAAGCAATGGTTTATTAAGGAGTAGACTGATAGTGTACCCACTTTGCTGAGCCTTTTTTTTGCCGCAAGGAGTCACAAAACATACACAAAGACATAAAGGAGAGGCTCACCTCTGCTAAGCACACTCTTGTAAACTGTTTCTTAAGCCTTTTCACCTTCTTGTGAGCTTTTTTGGTACTAAGCACAGGAACGCTCATCATTGGAGTTTTAATGTTAGCACTAGCTACCATCAGGATCTCCCGCAACCTTTAATAGACAATACTCTTGCAAATTAAGCTATAAGGGCATAATACAATCAAATAAGAATATAGTTCATTTAATGAGGTAGCATGCAATACTCTCTGGAACCTCCCTCAAATCAGTGTGCATCTAAAAGCTATGGCCAGTGCAACACTTGTTCCATTTCAATTTGGTATTCATTTCCCCATCATCAAATATATACTGAATAAACAGAATATAGCTCTCAATTGGAATATCATCCGGATTCAGAGAGGCCTGAAATGATGTGAAATAAAATGATGTACTGACTAAAAATACAAAACAAAAAGGATCTTCAACCGCATTTCCTCTTAGACTAGATGGCTATTAATATGTCTGTTCCATCTCCAATTTCTGTGATTCATCTTTATTTGTTTTTCTTTCAATCTACAACATTTTTAAACGCCCTTGTTTTCCATACACAGTCACCAGTGATCGGTAACCTAGAGAGATTGTTCTGCTCTCAGTTCACACATGCAGTTTCCAGTAAGTATTAATGGGTACTATCTACAAGCTTCAAGAGGGATAACAGACTCAGAGGGAATAAATGTTTCTTACCTTGGAATACCCAATGTGACATTCATTTCACCTCTGCCAGCAAAATGAAAGGTGTTCAGAGTCATCTGCGTGGAAGGCTCCCCAATGCTTTGAGCAGCAAGGAGACCCACAGCCTCTCCTGGGTCACACAGGGACCTTTGCCACTTCAAATGCAACAAGCTGTTTAATCTGAACACAGACAAGAGATAATCGCACATTGAGGCTTAACTCAACACTGTACAAAGCGGAAACCAGGTGCAGACTGTAGCACTACTCTGGTTACCAGAAGTGTTTTCGGTTTTACAGCCAGAGTTGCTTTTGGAAAAGTCAGTGATATGGATGGGTCTGCAAACACTTAGTCCTCCACAAATAGTAAGCCAATCCATCTAACGCTAAGGGTATGTCTACATGCAGCAGGGAAGTGTGATTCCCAGACTCACGCTAGCTCAGCTCAAGTTAGCGTACTAAAAATAGTGTGGGCACTCCGGCACTGGCAGCAGCTTGGGCTAGCTACCCAAGCTCAGACCCAGGGGTTGGGCAGGCTTGAACTCTGGCAGCTAGCCTGAGTCACTGCCACAATGTCCATGTTGTTATTTTTAACACGCTAACTCGAGCTGAGCTAGCATGAGTCTGTCTAGTCTCACTGGGAATCACACCTCCCCCAGGCAGTGTAGGCATAATCTAAACCTGAGAGGCACAGTCTACTGATCCGAGCATAGAACTAGGAGCCTTGAACGAGTAACCTCTGTGTCTCATTTTCCCCATTTGTAAAAAGGGGATACGTTTACTACTACTTGATATTCCTATCTATCTCACTGAGGTATAGTGAGAATTAGTACAAGTTTTTATATAGTATTACTGTAATACTTTACATTTCCTGCTGCATTTACGCAATGGTAGAATACTGCAACTGACAGAGAACGCCTTCCAGCAACCCTTATTCACACCAGTAGTCCTCTTGAGATCAAGGATGAGTTGCACAAGTAAGGGTTGAAGGAGACAACCTAATACTGCTACTCAGTTCTGATGTCAAACACATTTGTTAATTTAGTGCTTGCGAAAGTTGTTGGATTGTCAGCCCTCTACCCACAGAACACATGCACCTCAACCCTATTCTGGAGAGAGCGGTATCTCTAAGGATAATAATAAACCACCTAGCTCTTGTATAGCGCTTTTCATCTGTAGATCTCAAAATGCTTTACAAAAAGGAGGTCAGTACCATTATCCCCATTTTACACAGAGAAGAGTATCTGTCTCTATGGCAAATTCAGTCTTTGGGAGCTCTGTTGAGCATGACCATAAAGATACCAATTACGGCCACGGTTTTGTGCTGGGCACATTTGTCTCCTAGGAACCAGGCTGAGGCTCACTAACCCATTTCACAAAGGTGAAGACAGAGCCACCAGATAGTAAAAGACTTTATCACTACCATCCTGGATCCAAATCAGTATTACTTGTGCAAGTAGGGGGAGGGAGGAAAGAGGCACTGTAAATATATAAAGGTTATTACCTATCACAAGAAAGCTCTGATTTTACATAGTTGCTGTTGTTCTGAGCATTCCATTCACTGATGTAATTCTCTACTTCAATTTCAAATGATTCTGAAACAGATGCAAAATAAGTATCTGGACGCCAGACGGCCAGGCTGGGATCAGGACACTTAGATGTCCTCTTTAGATATTTTCTCCGGCTCTTCTCATCCAGTTCATACCACATCTTCAGTAACTGAAAACAACAGCCGATTGCAAAATGAGCCACAGTTTACCCATGCAGCATTACATCAAGACACAGAGAAGGGAAAAAGATCACAAGTGTTACAGTGAGATAATATCAGATGTCACATGAGATGTTTATATTCATGATAGCATCTTGGAACCCAAAACACGTAACCAATTTAAAGTAGATATACCAGCCATACACAATTGTCATTTCATCCACAACTGAAATGCAGCCACTTCTGAGAGTCAATTGCCCCAATATAGTTTAACACTATGACCTGTTTCGGATAAAGTGAAGAATACCTTTTCTAATTATAATTGAAGATGTTCCGTAAACAGAATGGAATGAAATGTCTAGGGCACTGACGTTAACACACCTACTTTAATCAATAGTGACATACACTCTTGAATGATCTCGGTCTGTTGCAAGTGTCATCTGAAAAATGGCACTTTTAGCAGAAAAAGGACTCCTATTATATGGGACACTGGTACAACACTACCTCAGAGAAAAGGGTGACAACTCCTGAAATATAAACACTACTTTCCTCAGATCCTCAGCTGATGTAAACCTGGCAAATCAGTGGAGCTATCCCTGTTTATACCAGTCAAGGCTCTAGCCCAATAGGTATTAAATGGAAAATCTCCATTTAGCTTGAACCTTATCAGTGCTGACAGGACAAAACAACGAGATTATATTGTCTCAGGCCATATTTCTGTTCTTCAGTTTAAAAGGAAAAAAATCAACCTTTCATATTTTGCATTGAATAAAACACAAGCCAACACCAAACAAAAGCATTTGATATACACAATGGGTCAAATTCATTTCTCATGTAACTCCCTGGTTTTCCAGGGCTTAGCTGAGGGATGAACGGGGCCCATGGTAAGAAGTTGTTCATATGTTAAATTTCACATTCCATGTAGCTGCATTGCCCTGAAAGTTAATGGAACTATAATTACATCACAAATGTGTAAATCAGATCAATGACAGAATTTATAATCATTTCAGCTGAATTACCGGAGTTAGAAGTTTCAATTTTTACAAAAAGAACAGGAGTACTTGTGGCACCTTAGAGACTAACAAATTTATTTGAGCATAAGCTCTCGTGGGCTACAGTCCACTTCCTCGGATGCATAGAATGGAACATACAGTAAGAAGATATCTACACATACAGAGAACATGAGAAGGTGGAAGTGGCCACACCAACCGTAAGAGGCCAATTAATTAAGAGAAGCTACCAACAGCAGGGGGAAAAAAACCCTGAAGCGACAATCCAAATGGCCCAATTCGGACAGTTGACACGAAAGTGTAATTAACCATTGAAACAAGTGTTGAGGTGGATTCTTGATCACTGGCAATTTTTAAATCAAGATTTGATGCTTTTCTAGGAGATGTGTTCTAGTTCAAACAGGAATTATTTTGGGGAAGTTCTCTGGCCTGTGTTATACAGGGGGTCAGGCCACATGATCACAGTGGTCCCTTCTGGCTTTAGAATTTATGAAGCTTTAGGAGAACAAAGTACAATTGAGTTTCTGTGCAAAAAGAACCCACATATAATTAATGGGGAAAATTCAGACTTGTTATAGGAAAAGAAACCCCACTGAAGTCAGTGGAGTTCCACCTGTTTACATCATTTGCCTGCACATTTACTTTATTAATTAGAAGCTACAGAAGACAGGTTAGTGCTCTGAGTATAAGATTCTGAATAGTTATACTGCTTGAAATACCAGGCAAGGTTGACTCAGCCTTTCAGTTAAATGGACTTTCATCTAGTTTGCTGTGCATCAGTCTGTCAGAGGAGACCTACTCTGTGTGGATGTTCAAGATCCCAGGGCCTGCCCCAGAGTTCTTAGCCTCTGCCCACCATTAAGCAGTAACCATTTACCAGGCTGGCACATTCCATCTCAAAAGATGGTTCCGTTTTAGTAGCTCAGATAGCACTTTGGCATAAAAAGACATGATATACAAGTAAAGTGGCGCTGGAGCAGTTTCCCCGCCCCTCCAGAATCCTGTACTAAAGCGTTTAATCAGTTCATTTGCTCTTTGCATTACCTGTAGGGTTGCAGGGTCTCTGCCATTTATGATCTCCCCTCCTAGGGTCTGTTCCCTCACTCTTGCCATTTTTTTCTGAGAATACAGCAGAAAAGCTCCTTCTCTTGGCAAAGAAACTTGATGCTTGGCTTGCCACTTTTTGATAGCTCTGAAGTGTTGATTTGCTTGCTGAGGATCGATCTTGGATAAAACTTCATCTATGTGTTTAGACTTCTGTATCACCTAGGAAAAGAGATCCAAAGTACAAGTCTTCTAGTTCTCCTTATGATTGTATTTTCAGTTATAATGAATGTAGGGTGAAAAACTAAGGCAGAGTTGAAATGGACATATACTGGTCCTCAAAATCTTCAGTTCTCATAACGTGTTCTATATTATTTTCCCAACAAAGCTGACTTTTAAAACTATTTTTGCTTCATGTGACTATTACAGCTCCAAAATAAATAAGGCTGACGTGACAGTATTGAAGGGAAAATATTGGCCATGGTGATGCTGCACAATCTAGGTTGGATTCATATCAATTGCCAAGGTTCGAGTAGAGGGGAGAGTACAGGTATGAGCGTGCCTGAGGCTCCACTGAGAATCAAGCTCAGCTCAGTTATTCCTTATTCTAATGAGACACTTTTATAGTCTGAATGAGTTGAGAAAATAAAATACTATATTAAATATAAGAGATGCACACTCAGACAATGCCATGAAAGCAATTATGCCATTGTATTCAAAACAGACCTACAAGATGCTACGTGTGTGCACGCCTTTCCCCTCACCCATGTGAGTTTAAGATCAGTGTGTTCTACCTCATAGTTATCTGCAATGAAAGGAAACTGCTTGGGTTGCAGGAACTGGGTCCTGGGGATATCTAACCCGTCTTCACCATAAAGGAACTGCACCACACTGCCATCACTGTCTCTCACACTCAGGTCATACTGAACTACCAGCCCTTCCAAGTGCTTTATGATACACCTGCAAGAAAACAAGTGTTGTCAGAGGCTATGCAACAACTAGGTTATGACAGATTTTTAAATTGGAATATTACTCAAGTGAGTCTTTTTCAAATAAGTTTTAGGGATGATCAGGAATCCTAGAGGCTGAAATCTTGTGTAGCCACAGCGCAGTTATGGCACACCCCCTCCCATTTTCCTTGAACGTGAGTAGAAGGGACCACCTCAATGAGCAAGAGGATAGTTCACTTTATTACATTTTTGATCCTTGGCCTCTCTGCTAACAGTAGTGGTGAGTTGAGAGATATGGACACACATTCAATAGGAGTGGGATTGAGACCAAAACATTCAAGATAGGCCACTGAACATTTAAGAGGGTATTTTGCATTATGTCACTTACTGCTGAAAATTCACTGCACTGGAAACGGGGGGCCTATTCTGAAGGCCTTAGGAGTTTTGTCTGAGTATGGACTAAAACTATTTGGCCAAGAAAACTGACAATGCACTCTAATCTGTTTATTTTCTTTCCAAGGACTTGCTCTTCCTGGTACAGATAAGAAGCCAGTATCAATACAATTCAGAGAAGTGAGAGATGAAAAAGACCCATTGGATCTAAGCCGTCAGAAAGAGAATGTTTATTTTTCTTAGCTCAAAAGCCTACATGGTGAAATCATGCTTTAGGAACACACCAGCTTCTGTACAATTGTACTAGATGATGCACATCTATTGCCTAAGTTAAAATATTTCAGGAAAAAATACTTTTAAAATGTCAAACGTTTCCAAGGAGCAACTCCTACCTTTGAAGGTATCCAGATCGGCTGGTTTTGACAGCTGTATCCACCAGACCTTCCCTGCCAGCCATGCAGTGAAAGAAGAATTCCTAAGATACAAGCACAATCTTCATGAAAAAATATAAAACAGCTTCATGTTGCCAAGGAATATGTTAAGGTAGAGTATGAATTACCGTTCTCAAGAGCAGCACTTAAAAATAGGGTTGGATAAGGCCTATTTGTCTAGATATTTACAAGGACACTCTCCACTTTAGTATCTCAATCTAAATAAGTTATGGTACAAGTAAGGCATGAAAGAGGGAAATAGAAACAGGAGCCTGAGCAGAATACTTACAGCAGGTTTGATGCCTGTGAGAAATCTGCCAGTCACAAATCCCCCTGATCTAGGGGAAAAATCATAAGGCTGGAAACAAGGCAATGATTTACCAGATGCCATCAGAGGGGGCCTTCGACCTTCCAACTCAATCTGACCCAGCAAGCACGAAATCTACATTGGAAAGATGCATGCAGAAAAGAAACAGAATGACATGCAAAACCTCTAATGGTAAAAAGCTCGTTTTTCTATCTTACTCTCTTGGTTCACGTAAGTGTAACACCTTTTCCCTCCTGAAAAAAATGTATTTATATATAAAGGAAATAAGCACTGTTAAGAAATAGTGAAGCCCAGTTAGGTCATCTTGTCAAGCCTTTTCCTTAGCTCAGTTTCATCACATTACTACTTATGTCCCCTAGGATCATCCTGTACAATTCAAAGAATCACAGAATCATCTAAACGTAGGGCTAGAAAGGACCTTGAGAAGTTATCAAGTCCAGCCCCCTGTGCTGAGGCAGGACCAAGTAAACCTAGATCATCCCTGACAGGTGTTCATCCAAATTGTTCTTCAAAACCTCTAGTGATGGGGATTCCACAACCTCCCTTGGAAGCTGATTCCAGAGCTTAAATACCCTTATAGTTAGAAAGTTTCTCTTACCATCTAACCTAAATCTCCCAGATTAAGCCCATTACTTCTTGTCCTACCTTCAGTGGACATGGAGAACAATTGATCACAGTCTTCTTTATACCAGCCTTTCACACATATGAAGACTTATTAAATCCTCCCTCACTCCCCCCCCACCCCCCGAACCTATTTTTCCTAACCATTCCTCATGGGTCAGGGTTTCTAAACCTTCTATCATTTTTGTTGCTCTCTTCTGGACACTCTCCAATTTGTCCACATTTTCCTAAAGTGCGCTGCCCAGAATTGGACAAGGTACTCCACCCAAGGCCTCACCAGTGCCAGGCACAGCAAGACAAATACCTCCTGTGTCTGACATGACACTCCTGTTTATACACCCCAGAATATTAGCCTTTTCACAACTGCATCATGTTGTTGACTCATATTCAATTTGTGATCCATTGTAATCTTCAGATCCTTTTTAGCAATACTACCACTTAGCCAGTTATTCCCCATTTCACAGTGTGCATTTGAGTTTTCCTTCCTAAATTGAGTATTTTGCATTTATCTTTATTGAATTTCAGACCAATTCTCCAATTTGTCATGGTCATTTTGAATTATAATCCTGTCATCCAAAGTCGTTGAAACCCCTCCCAGCTTGCTGTCATCTGCAAATTTTATAAACTTACTCTCTACCCCATTATCCAAGTCATTTAATGAAAATATTGAATAGTACTGGACCCAGAAATGACCTAGTAGGACCCCACTAGATACACCCTTTCGGTGTGACAGCAAACCGCTAACTACTCTGAGTAGTTTTTCAACCAGTATCTAGACCTCTTTTCCCTCATTTACTTATGAGAATGTCATGTGGGACTGTGTCAAAAGCCCTACTAAAATCAAGATATATCACATCTACTGTTTCCCCGTCTACTAGGCCAGTACACCTGTTAAAGAGATTGATTTGGCATCATTTGTTCCTTATAATCTTATTATCCTCTAGGTGCTTATAAACTGATTGTTTAATTCATTTATTCTAGTATCTTTCCAGGTATCAAAGTTAGGCAGACTGGTCTATAATTCCCCGGGTACTCTTTGTTCCCCTTTTTAAAGATAGGTACTACATTTGCCCTTCTCCAGTCCTATGGGACCTCACTCATCCTCCATGAGATCTTGAAGATCATTGCAAACAGTTCCAAATTTGCTTCAGCTGGTTCCTTAAGTACCCTAGGATGAATTTCATCAGGCTTGAATACATCTAACTTATCTAGATATTCTTTAACCTGTCCTTTCCCTCTTTTGGCTTGTGTACCATCCCCCAGTTGTTAATATTAATTGTGTTGAGCATGTGGTCACAATTAATCTTTTTAGTAAAGACTAGAGCAAAGTAGGCATTCCTCTCTTCTGCTCGGTGTCTATCTTTAAATACATGTAGAAATTCTATTCGATTCAATATAGGTTCTTATACTGTTCTCATCATAGTATCTGAGCGCCTTTCAGTAGGGCATTAAGCAACATGACTCATCTGTCATTGTGGTTCATTCTCTTTGTCATCCTCCTCCCAGAGGGAGAATGGTTGGAGTGGAAAGTTGTGATGGCCCTTAGTTCCTGTGGAAGTTCATTCCCCTGAGAAAGCGGTCTCCTACATAGACAAGCTTTACCTGGATGGTACAAAGTTCCATTGTGAAATACAACAAAATAATTACAAGTTAGAACTGAGGTTTGTTTTGGTATTCTTCATTATGTCATAACCTACTAAGGAGTTACGTTTTTGCTACAAATCTTGCTGTTCTAAGAACTGATGCAAAAGTGAAATGTGGTCAAACTGAAAATACTCGTTCCTCACCATCCTATGTGCCAATGAGGTCTTTGACTCATTTATAATTTATTTCCCTAAAAGTTACTCAAGTCAAAATTGTGCCCTCCCAGCTCCCAAAGCTAAGAATAAATACCCTACTTTGCTACAGAATACACAAGCCATTCCTGAAATAGCCTCTTGATAAGCTATATTTGTAGAACAAACCATGGAAACAAACCAGTGAGTCTTATAAAAAGTAATTACTTTAATACCTGCATTGTATTTACAGTGGATCCTTTGGCTCCTGACTGCACCATTAACTGCAAGTTGTTCTCTGGGAAGCTCCTGTGGAGACCAAGGGGCATGCATGCCTAAAAAAAAAAGTTTTGAAAGAACGATACCAAAGAGTCAAGTTCACATTTCTAATTAAAATCACAGGAATTTCTATTGGCAGTAAGAAAAAATGTGAAATCCAAGACAATCAAACAGATGTTATTTATAGTTACAGAAAACAAGATTGTTAGTAAGATTTTATGGAAACTCTCGCCTAGAAGTACCACTGCAGCTGGCAACCTTGTTGCTAGGCTCTGATGACAAGCTAAAAACTAAAAGGACCTTAAAGGTTAAACCAGCTTCTAATTATAAGAGGTTGTCTCCCTCTCAAAAAACAAGATGATTGAGGAACTCTAGCAGGGCAGTGTGGAAAGGCCCATATTGTGGACAGATGGATGACTTCAGTCTGCAGGATTCTCAGGCACCTTTCAGCAGCATTAAATTAACATAAGAAGAAAAATCTCCAAACATAGTATATATGGATGCTTCTCAGTGCCAACCTTGTTAACCTCGTTGCTGTAATTGTTTACTTCCTCTTTGAATTTCAGATCAACCATATTAAAATCCCTCTGGTCTTTGTGGAGATGGGCATCCTGCCATTTCCCTTGGATCTCTTCACATGATGCAGTTTCTGGCAAGTTAAATGCAGCTCTAACAGCCTGAAAGTAAAAAAGTCTCTTAGGTGCCAAAGCAGATGCAACTACACAGAGCAAGGGCTTGAAATGAAAAAGTTACAAGGGCAAAAACCCTGCTGCAAGATGTGCTTACCCTGGTACCACAATGGGTGGACACTTCAATGATTCGGTGTCTTCTGTGGTCTGCTTGGGGTTTGACCAAAATATCTTCAACTCCTGCAGCAGTGAAATAGAAAAAGATACATTGTATCATAGTCTGAACAATCCTGACACACCAGGGATTTATGTACTGGACAGCTGCTGGCATGTTTGAGTGTCAGGGTGGGGGTAAAGAGGAACTTATCACGAACACCAAGCACCATAGCTGCTTGGATCAGACTCATTGCATTTTAATAGCTACAACAAGAAAAAATATTGGGGACTTTTTTTGGGTGGGCAGGTTGGTCTCAGGAACACAATATTATATAAACAAAATCACACTCACAAAAGGTATGTTAAAAGAACAGTAAGATTGCAAAGTCAAGCAATAAAAAAAGTTCGGAAATGCCAGAATGAAGGTTGCCTATGCAACATTAATTCAGTCCCCTTGTGCGCATGCATTATTAGCGTCTTTAAACTACATGATCACATGCTGTTCTTTTCACAGGACCTCTGCCTCACTGAGTGAGCAAGATGGATGATGCTTACTCTCAAAGAGCAGCTATTCAATATTTTGTCGTCTCCTTGTTCAATGCATGCCTCCCATAGTTAGTATACTGCACACTATTCAAACCCTGCTCTGAAGAGAGAATTATTCATTTCCTCATGGGCTGACACTATATTATCTCAGCACATCACGAACAATAGTGAAATTATTTACATAACTCTCAGAGATGAGACGGTATTATCATCCCCATTTTACAGATACATAGGCACAGAGAAATTAAGGTCAGAAGTATCCATACATTTTCTGTGCCTAATTTGCGACAGAGGACCTGCTTTTTTAGGGTACTTAGCATTATATAGCACTTCTATTATGTTCAAAGCACAGCTCTCACTGACTTCAGTTGCAGTTGTGATCAGCATTTCTGCAAATGAGACCAAGGGTCTCAAGTCAGGAACCCAGAAACCAAGAACAAAATTAGTGACTACCTGTGAAAAATCTGCTGTAAGTGACTTCCCCAGCATCACAGAGGCAGGGTTAGAGTCCAGTTCTCCCGGGAAGCATCCAACTGCTTGGCTACGAGACTACCCTTTCCCTTCCTGAAATCCCCCTACACACCTTCTAACTTCTGCAACAAGGATTCTAGAGACAACAGTCTCCTTTGCAATAGAACCCCGATTCAGGCTCAGGGCAGGTCCAGCCTGTGCACAGAATTAGACAGGGATCTTGTGGGGAAAAAGGTAGTTGATTATGTAATAAAAGACTGTCATAATACATATGCACAAGGCGGCCAAATTAAGGTTGCACAGGGAATCTTAGTGTAATTTCCTAGGATCTGATAAGGAATCTGAAAAAACAAATTCCATCATGTGTCCTCATATTCACACCTACAACAGCCAGCAGCAGGTTTGAAAACACAAGATCCACCACAGATCTCTGCCACTTGATCTAATGGAGTAACTCATTGAAACAGTAAGTTGTTATCCATTATGTGGGCCAGCTGTCGAGGGGAATGAGACATTTTGCGAGTGGGTTTTACAGATACTTGCTAACAGCAGAGGAATGATGAGACTCAGGAATTCTGGTGTCCATTCCAGGCTCTGAAAGGCATAGTACTCTAGCGCAGCAGTTCTCAACCGAGGCTCTGTGGCCAATGTGGGGGGTCACTCAGGGGATCCACCAAGCAAGGCTGCTCGGAGCCCTGAGCCCCATGATGCAGAAGGCCAGAGCCCCCAAGCAATCCCCTCAGTCCCATTGGGCAGAAGACCCTTCCCCCCGCCCCATGGAGTTTTTATTAGCATGCTGGGGGGAACGGGGGAAGAGAGAGAAGAGCTCCAAAAGAGCAGGGGTTCTCAACCTTTTTTCTAGTGGGCATAGACAGACTCATTGCCCATTTCCCCCAAGCTTGAGATCTTCTGTCCCATCCCTGCCAACCTGTTCCTGCTCTAATCTTGTCTCTTCCCCCTGGCTAGCTCCCTGTCCCATGCCCATTCCTCTTATCTATAAATCAATCCCAGTCCCACTCCTCAGGCATCTGATCCTAGTCCTAGTTCCCTTTCCCAAAAAGTCCTAGACTCACTCTTCAGGACTCTCAATATTCTTCTCACCCATTCCAAGTTCTCCCCGCAGTCTCTTTGCCCAGCTGCTCCCAGTCTCTACTGCCACACTAACCCCCAGTTTCCCTCCCACAACAAGCATCCTCCAGTCCCAGTCTGCTCCCCCTCTCTCCCTTGGCCTGGCTCTTGAATCAGGCAGCTTCCTCATCCATGCTGCCTGGGTCCAGCAGGAAGTCAGTAAGAGCACAGGAGAGAAAGACTCACCACTCTCAGTTCTGGTGCACAGCTATAGCCTGGAAGCAGCCCAGAGCTGTAACTGCAGGCAAAGTCCTGCCCAGTCCTGAGCTGAAGCATGCCGAGTACGGACAGAATCTTTGGGAAATTTAGAGATTTACTAGAACTTCACAGCCATTGAGCATGTGCAAACTATGATTTTTCAAAGGCTTATAACACTTGGCCAAACATGGGAGGATTTTCACAGGGATGGCAAAAGGCACCCTGCTGATACAAAGGGCACTCCTCCGCCTAATTTCAAGTCCTTGCTCCAAAGCAGGGCATGCTAGAATTTTTCAAAGAAGAGGTCCTCAGGGTGTTTATTTTAATATGAGCAAAACAACTATTTTCCCCTAACCTCATTCTTGGAAACAACTGAATTGTTTGGGTTGTCACTTTCCAAAAGAATTCAGACTGAGGCAGTCACTCAACATGGGAAATTTCAGCCCCAACAGTTAAAGTTTGGCAAAGATATAAAAAACTGAAAACAGGATCTTCTAATGGGAAGCTTTGGCCAACCTTCGTAATAGGTGGTGGTAACTAGCCTTGCCTGTAATAAAAGGGGCGTTGGAATCCGAGTGGTGCACACTACTGCCATCTACTGAAAGTAAATATAATTGATCACATGTAGCTACTTAAGCCAGCCCGCGAGCTGCACCTCGTGGCTTGGCCCCACTCCCGCTGGAGCACTGGGTCGGGGGCTGGACCACGCGGCTCAGCCCCACTCCGGACGGGGCCACATCACATGGCTCGGCCCCCTCCAGCACTCCAGCCGGGGCGCAGGGTCGGGGGCCACACCATGCGGCTCCTGGAAGCCATAGCAAGGCTCCACTCAGGCTCCTACGTGCTCCAATGGGAGCTGCAGGGGCGGTGCCTGTGGATGGGGCAGAATGCAGAGCCGGCTGGTCGTGCCTCCACATAGGAGCCGGAGAAGGGACATACCACTGCTTCCGGGAGCCTCTTGAGGTAAACGCCGCTCAGAGCCTGCACCCCCTGAGCCTCTCCCCACGCCACAACCCCCTGCCCCAGCCCTGCTCCCCCTCCTGCTCTCCAAACCCCTCGATCCCAGCCCGGAGCACCCTCCTGCATCCCAAACCTCTCATCCCCAGCCCCACCTCAGAGCCCACAGCCCATCGGAACCTGCACCCCTTCCCGGATCCCTGTCCCAAACCTGATCCCCCTCCCGCCCTCCGAACCCCTCGGTCCCAGCTCAGCGCACCCTCCTACACTCCAAACTCCTCATCCCCAGCCCCATGCCAGAGCCCGCACCCCAACCCGAATTTTGTGAGCATTCATGGCCTGACATACAATTTCTATTCCCCGATGTGGCCCTTGGGCCAAAAAGTTTGCCCACCCCTGATTTACACGTTTATAAAGCTACACAAATATGCATGCTTTATACCAATGAAAGTCTTGTAAAATTCTACTCAGCCATTTGCCCAGCTGAGGGAAATGTTTTAATTGGGGTGGGTGGGGGTGGAGATTTTATGCCTGGCTGAGAAATTCACATTGTGATTTTGCAAAGTTGATGCAAAATAAAAGAGTCATATCTACAGGGAGATTAACAGCCCCAAAGTAAATGCAAGACTTAATTGATAACACTTCTGAATCCTTTAACCTGAACACGTGGGTATGCTTGGTGGGTTTTTTTTTTTACTTATGTGAAAAAGAAATTTAAGACTTTATAATGTAATTTTGATCTGAACAAAGATTCATTAAAAGACATTATGACCATGTACATGTAAAACACAGAGGACTGGAGATAACTCAGTGATGGATGTACTTGAGATTGCATCATTTCGCTGTAGTGATTGGAAGGAACTGAAATGCACACTAAATAGAAAGAAAGTCATGCTAGGTGATTCAGAAACACAGCAATGTGTTGTGAAATGTCATGCACACAACTGTTTCCATTTCTTATGCACAACTGCAGTTTTGTACCTCAGGGAGGTGCTGCAGTAGTTCAAGGGCTAATTTACATTTCCCATACTCACCCATTGTAAATCCCCTGTACAGCTGCAAATAGGCAGTAAAGAGGCGAGCTAGACATGTAAGCACCTTGCCGCTGGTTTCACCACCATAGACTTCATGGCAACAGTGGACTAGGCCATAGGCAGAGCTGCCATAGTGAGCTTTGTCCAAGACCCCACAAAGTAACTCCCCGTCTCTAATGATAACCTGGTGGATAGGAGGAGATGACAGATTTAAACAGTTAGGAAAGTAGCCATTTTGATCCTTGTGTGGACAAGACCTAACTCTGACCACAGATTATTCTTAGTGACTAGTACATAGAATAAACTATAATGAGGAATAAGAACATATAATGTACAAAATGCTTATGGATCAATATCATCTGGTGAACCATAAACAAGAACAAGTACATTAAAACAGTAGAATTACAAATAGATTTTGCACTTCTATAATACATTCCATCCTGAAAGCACTTTACAAAACAAGTTAAGCAGGTGCATACTAGTTGTCCCCACCTGCAAAATGGAAGAAGGCAGAGAAGATACTCTAACAAAAGAAAGATGGAGTTTATGTCGGAGCCAGGAACAGAACTCCAGTGTTCCTAGCTCCCAGTCCCAAGCTCAGACCACCCCATTCTAGCAATTATAAAAACTTTACAATACATCTTTTCCTCTTCAGATTTTTTCTTACACTTTTTTTTTAAATAAGTCCTTGCCTCTGTGGCCAGTTATTTCCACAAACATACCTGGGATTCACACATTGAATCAAGGTTAGATCCAGGAATTCTGTTTTGGGGCCCTTTTACCCAGGCTTTTCCACCAATCTTAGCTTTCCCAGACAAATTCAGTGGGATTTGATTTTCAGGGATTACGTTTATTAGCAACGTAGAAACAATCTGAAAAGAAAAACATAGGGCAGGATTAACAAACTGCCAGAAGCCGTCAGTTTTTCATATTCCCCACCCCACTATGGCAAACTGGGAGAGAGGATAAATACCCACACACATGCAATAGAAAGCCCTGCCACTCAGCCCTGTTCTGGCTGCTCACCTATCCAACAGCAGAAAACTGCCAGGAGTGTTGGAAGTCTGCACTCAGGGAAGAACTACCCTTTGGTTACCCCCAGACTGGTGTTCCTTTTTGTTTAAAATTTCCCATATTCAAATGATATAATGTATTATTCTACAGAAATGAGTTCCAGATGCTCCAGTGCAGTAATACTATTGTAAACTCTGGGGCAGTTACTGTAGAGTGCAGCAATTTTTTTTTTTAATATTGTATTCAGATTTATACAGGGCATTAAAAAGTGGTTTCTACACTCCTTCGCCATATATTAAAATTCAGTCTCATTACCACATAAGGCATACGGGTAATAAGAGACTACTGTGTGGCATCTGGAAGCATATCTATGGAAGGTCAGAATGATACAGCATAAACAGCACTAGAGGATTCTCTTATTGTGCCAAGGATCATAGTAACTGGATGTAGAGTACATCACTCTGAAAAAGCAAGAAATACTCTCTAGTAGAGCCTATCAGATATTTCATGACTAAAATTAATACTATAGCAAACACACCAAAAACAGTTAAGACTTTGCCTGTCAAGATTAAATTTAGGAGACTTAAACTGTGATCCAATTTAAAATCCCTTCCCCCCCCCCCCATCCTGACCCAGTGAAAAATTCTATTTTCTACAGAAAATGATAGAATCGTTTTGATATCAGAGATGCATGAATGAGAAAAATCTCAGGGACTGGAAAAAAAGAACACCTATAAAAAGTGTCTCAAAGACTTTATCTAGATCCCATCCCAAAAAGGAAACTAAATCACTAAGCAGCAGTCGCATCATTTCTCTGCTTCTGTTCTGCATGTGCATCTCCTCCTCCAGCTCAGACACTGTAAATCATGCCACAATTCTAGTTGAAACACTGCCCAGAGTAAGTGAGAAAGTGCAATTCCTATAATATTATTTTAAAGGACACTAAACTGTAAAACTCCAGGAAGAATACACGTGAAGATTTGCAGCATTGCTGACCTACTGGGACCATGCTTCTCAGTTACTATAGCTAGTCCTGGGTTTTAATTATAGTACTTTGCTTAGTTCTGAACAGTCGGTTTTCGTAATAGTCTTAACTTTTCAGCTACCTGTTTTCCTGTCCATAACCGTTGTGGTTTCATAATGGCAGGTGGAAGGATTTTCACTCTTCCCTTTTTGTCTGTCAGTCCTCTATATATCAGCTCCATGTACTGTTCTCTTGTGAAAAAGCAGCCCCGGATCGTCATGCTGGCACCAGAGATCATATGATCCTGAATCAAACCTGCCAGTGGCTTGCCATCCTAAGAGACATATACAAAGAGTAGTTGAGGTGGGAATCACATATTAGTATCTTCCAAAATTAGCTCCATTATGGATGTATAAAAGCACAATAGTCCTGGTGCGAGGAGTTCTTCATGGTGACAGCTCCCCTCCCTCCAGTAAGTATCTCCTAAACACTGAGATTTAAGAGACATAGCTGGGCCCAAACTCATTTAAAAAAAAAGACAACCACCTCCCCCAACCACTTCTTCAATTCTGTTAGTAATAATGAGACATTCTACCACCCTCGTGCCAACCTCTAAGTTCACCTTCCCCTAGTCCCCTTGGGATCAGGGAGAGCAGTTGGCCGAGTGAGAAACATGTCATGGAGGATGAGTGGCGAATCAGAACTGGAAGGTATGAATGGCATTTCAGGGGCTCAGACACAGGAGACAATACCAGCAATCAGGCACTGTAAGAGTTAAAAGTAGGAGGAGGATCAATCCAGAGTATTTTAAGCACCCCGTCACCACAGTATATAGGTGTCAACCCCCAGGATTAGACGTCCAGGTTTCCCCACAAAATCCCCCTCACATGCACAATTTGAGCCCGTGTTTGCAATTTTCATTCTTAAATCTATGGCCACCAAGATCTAACACAATGGAGTATAGTTACTAGCCACCTTTGCCACCCCAAGAACATATTATGAAGCAAAGTTACCATTAAACAAAACAAACAACCCAAAGGAGCTCTTTGAGGAAGGAAGAGGTTTCTAGAGATGTAAACAATTTATTTATTGTCTTTCACTGAGATGGTTTTATTTACCTTAGGAACGAGATACTGTTCATCAGTGCAGGCTAACACGTAGGCTTCTGCCCGGCCCAGCTCGCTCTGAGGAAAATGAGCGTTCATTTCATCACCATCAAAATCAGCATTGTAGGCTTTGCAGTTGGCATAGTGAAGCCTCAGCACCTTTTCTCCTGGCAGGATTCTGGCCCGGTGGGCTTGGATGGACGGTCTGTGAAGGGTGGGCTGACGGTTCAGTAAGAGGACATCTCCATTTTTAAGATGGCGACATACCTATGAGAGAGATTTAATACAGTTCACCTGTTTATAAAGCATTCCAGTCTCTCATCAGAAAGTAAAACAATTTTAAACCCATGTGCACACTCTAAAGCAGTTTTTCCTTTATAATTTCCATTTTGTGGACCCCCTTTGGGTATCAGATCCAGTCCACTTACTTCCTTAACCACTCTGTTCCCCACTAGACTACATTCCAAGATTCTACAGAAACCAGAATTAGTTCCTCATGTTATCAAACCAGTTCAGCATTCCAGGTAAGATGCAATCCCTCCTCCCCCTTCACAGTACAGTTTATCAAAGACTTTACCATAATACTAAAAAGGAAACCTTTAAAATTCTGCCATGTGAGGGGAGAAAAAAATATCATTTACCTGGTTCCCTCTGAATTGGCTCAATAATCAGAGGGAGTATTGTAATTCCAATATCAGACATCCTAGAATAAGACAGCATGGTCAAGTGGATGGAGCACAGGACCAGAGGCCAGGGACTCCTGAATTCTAATTTCATTTTTGACACCAGCTTGCCAGGTGATCTTGACCACAACACCTCCCCTCATTATACCTCAGTTTCCCTTTCAATAGAACAGGTGCCAAAATACTTAATTTTGCAGTGCTATTGTGATTACTTAAATTGTTTGTACAAGTGATTTAAGCACAAAAAACACTTAGAATAAAATACTAAACAAATGCTAAGGCACCCACAGCCTGAGCAGCTGCAGCAAACTTTCCAGGCATCACAAACAAATCTCTTTAAGAGGCTAAGCTTGGCATATTTCTGTGCTGAGTGCTCTCCACAGGCTGGTTAGTGGGTGCATTCAGCACATATTTTAGTGGTGAACTCAATTTTAAATGTTTGCTTTGCAGGTCACTTACAATCTAAAAACAAGAACAATAGGAAATTTTAAAGCTCCCTTAAGTAACATGATGGCCGACTCCAACAGTCCTTAGGGAGAGGGAATTTATGATCACTGGAATTCCCCAGCCCTCGGAGATGATTCAATGACCAGAATAACCAAAAGTTTCCAAGAAGATACTTCAACTCTGACTCAGTGGATCCATGTGAATATTTGGCAATTGCTCTAACTACCACCTTATGTCACAGGCCCTTTAAGCGCGCTGGGCTGTTTCCTTTCTATCCTTCTCTGCGGAATGTTAGACTGGATAGGCCGACAGCCAATGATGTTATATAATTTCAGGTTGATAAAAGTGCAGATATTGCTGTAATGGAAAGTGAACTCATTATTGTCCTCCCCTGGAGCACACCCTGGAAATGCGTCAAATGTTCACAACTGTTGCCAAACTGCAAATGATTGAGCACTGCCCTTTCTAGCCCAAAACAAGCAGCTTTCCTGCTTCTGTTCACTGAATAAATACCACAGTGAAGGCTTTTTATGGGGCTTCTGTAGGATTTGTTTTGGATGAGAGAAGAAGTTCACATCAAGGTTAGCCCTCACCTACCTCCAAAAATTTACGCAACAGCAGAGAAAGTTTATTTATTGATTTGGAGGGAGATGTGACGGGGGTGGAATTGTCTGCCAATCTTCCCAATGGTTCACTATTTAAAGAAATTTCTAGAGGTATTTTAGTTCAGTCAGAAGTGACCATATTCTATACGATCTATGGTATTTATATGGCCCCCTTTACTGTAATATCTGAGCACCTCACAGTCTTGAACACATTTTTCCTCATAACACCCCTGTGAGGTAGGGCAGTGCTAGTCTCCCGCTTTTACAGGGGGGAAATCTTAAATACAGAGACACTGTGTCTAAGGCTACAATTTAGTCATGGGTATTTTTAGTAAAAGTCATGGACAGGTCAGGGGCAATAAACAAAAAGTCAGGGCCAGTGACCTGTCCGTGACTTTTACTAAAAATATCCCTAACTAAATCTTAGGTGCTGGGGGAGAGGGGGCGCTCCAGCGGATGTGCTGCTCTGGGGACGGAGGCGGCCCAGGGACCCGCTGCTCCTCCGTGCGGCAGGCGGCCTGGGGACCTGCCGCCGCTCTTCTGGACGGGGTGCGGCCTGGGGACCCACCGCTGCTGCTGGGGGGAGGAGAAGAGGAGACGTGTGGCGGGGCGGCCCGGGGCGCTGCTGCTGCTCCTGGACCGCTGCTCTGGGGCAGCGCCCGGGACCAGCTGCCTCGGGCCACCGGAGCAGCAGCTGGCACAGCTGGCCCTGGTGCCGCCCCAGCTGCTCGAGCAGCACTGGGGTCAGACGCACCAGCCGCTGCAGGAGTCACGGAGGTCCTGGAAAGTCACGGAATCCGTGACTTCCGTGAAAGACTTGCAGCCTTAACTATGTCACTTGCCCCAGGTCACACAGGGAGTCTGCGGCAGCAGAGGAAATTGAACTCAGCTCTCCTGGTAAAAGAACCACCACCCAAGCCTAATGCTATGCACCAGGCTATACTACACAGAGCAAACAAATATGACACCAGAAGAAAATGTAAGCATCCACCATGAAGGATACACGGACAGTTATACATCTGACCTGAGTGTATTGCTATCTGCTTTTAGGTCAGCCAGACTAGCCAGTGGTAATAGCCAGCTAGCTACTTTGCATCACTGCTTAGGATTCAGCTTGAGATTTCTTGAAGATCTACAACTTGGCCCAAAGGCTGCTTGCTGGAGGTGGATATTACTGTCTATGTGGCAAAGGTACTGCTCTTATTTGCAACAATTCACCTTGTTTCTGTTTTAAAAAAACCTCTATGTCCAAGAACATTATACGAGGTCTCAGAATCTTAAGGCCTTTCATGAATTAAGAGCATCATTCTATAATACAAGTCCCCAAACAATGGTATACTGTGAGTCCCCAACTCTATTTAGGATAGAAGACTTTCTAATATAGATGTGGTGACCCTCTTTTCAGTCTTTCATAGCTTCAGTCGAATAACCTATTCAGCTAATGTTGAGAAAAGCTTAATATTCCAGGCCCCAATTCACAGATGCTCTTTTGCCACTTCCAACACAGCAGCAAAGAGCCAATTTCAAAGCATGCCCCAGGTAAAATCTGAGGGGTCAAAGAAAATGCTGGTTTAGATACTCAGGCGTGAAAGCCATCTCCTGGACATACTGGCAGATATGATGTACCCTGTTCAAATATTTGTCTCCCATTTCAGTATAGGGGCTAACAGCGGCTACCTTTCTCCATCTGCAAGTTTTCTTCTCAAAAGAGCATGAACATCAGTTACAGGATTGCATATCAGAGGGGAGATGGACATCAGAGGCAACAGCTCAAACATCATCACATTTATGTAACAGTAACCTGAAATGTAGAAAGTGGAGCTTTGGGTTGGGAGCTAAGAATTCCTGAGCTCTAATTCCTGCTCTGAAAGTGACCCTCCTCTGACGAGGCTTATTATCTCCTTGTGCCACAGGTTTCCCCATCTCGAAAACGGGGATAATACTGACTTCACAGCAGGGTGGAAAGATTTAAATCAAAAGGTACTTTAAAATTGGTGATTTAATCATTTAATCCAGCAAACAGGAAATCTTATTTTGAATTTGTACCTTTTAGTTATTTTCCTAAAGAAAGGTTCATTCTCATGTAATGGTTATACCAACCAAACATGTTGCAACCAAATGTAGCCTCTACATTGAATTTGGTACTTCTTTGTGCTAACCAGGAGGATATGTTATACCCACACAACATTTATTTAAGCAGTTATATAGCTTAGCATACATTTATTCAGATTCTTAATTCAATTACAAAAGTACAAAAACAACTTTTTAAAATTGTTTTTATTATTTAAATAAGCTAACTTAAATGTGCTGGATACATAAGAAAAAAGTTTATCAAAACGTATTTGGCTTTAAAACTGATTTACTAAACAAAAGAAGTATTAACTGTAGCTAGGAAATTGATGGATTGTTCCCGGTCACCATGGGCCAGATTTTCAAAGGTACTCAGCTGCCTAATGATGCAGATGGGGTAATAACAGGGTGGTCTGCCCCCTTAGAAGGGTAGTAGCGATCATGGCCAGTCACACCCTGTTCATGACATAGCCCCTTTAAAGAAAAAAGTGATTAAGGGAAAAGCACAGTAGCTGAGGAATGGGGGCCAGGTGCTGATCAAGCAGCTACCTCCTGAACATGATAAAACAAGGTTCTCTCAACTCCCAAGCGGTTACTCAACTTTGAATGAACTAGTTCAAATGAAGGAAATATTCTCTCTGAACTTGGCTCGCTACACTGAAACCAAAAGTACTGAATATGAAGTATTTACATTTTTTCCAAATGTAAGTATCAGCATTTGCTCAACTGTAAAGATTGAAAATAATGCAATACAAGACATGATATATTTATAAAGCTTGAGTTGAACTCAAAAGATAAAGATGGTTTCCCTGATTTTATATAGATTTTAAAAAGCAGCACCCTTTAACCCATTAAAATTTGAGAACTCATATATGCAGCATTTTTAATTTATTTAAATGAAGCAGCATTTTAAAAATGTATTTAATTTATTTTAATAGCTTACAGTAAGTTTAGATTTTTTAGGCTGCCAGTTTCAAATTTAATTTTAAACAGGTTTATTTTTAAAAAGAAAAACTGTATTTGATTTAAATTAAATAAATCTGATATTTGATTTTTTTAAAAATCAGGTTTTTATTCACCCTACTTCATAACAACATGGTGAAGGTTTATTTTAGGTCTATGAAGGGCTTTGAGCTAACTGGACCCACTGAAACGCTAAGTACACCTCTACCCCGATATAACGCGACCCGATATAACACTAATTCGGATATAACGCGGTAAAGCAGTGCTCCGGGGGGGCGGGGCTGTGCACTCCGGCGGATCAAAGCAAGTTCGATATAACGCGGTTTCACCTATAATGCGGTAAGATTTTTTGGCTCCCGAGGACAGCGTTATATCGGGGTAGAGGTGTATTAAATACTATCTTATCGGCACAGGAACCTCGGTCAGAAACATGTCAGTAGAAGTAAAAGGTATCAAAATAAAAACATTCATCACTTGTACAACATTTTTCATCCAAGTAGGTAAATATCCTTTGTCAACATTGAGCCGCAACACCTGTGAGGTAGGGAAATATTATATGAATTTTACACATGGGTTGAACTGTGGCATAGTGAAGCTAAGTGACTTAGACAAGATCAGACAGTGAGTGTCAGAGCTGAGATTAGAAGACAAGAGGCCCGGCTCGACAACACTGTCTATATCATACCGCCGTTGCTTGGCCTGAGCTAGCTCTGCTAAAAATAGCTGTGTAGCAAGGGTAGTAGATTGAGCGCATACCCAGTGGTCCAGGTGGGTATGTACTCGGGTGCCTAGGCTGAGCCGCCACCTGTGCTACCCTGGTTACACTGCAAGCATGGCTGCGTCTACAGGAGCTGGGAATCACATCTCTCAGCTGAAATGGAGACCTAACCATAGAAGCAACTCATTTTCCTGACTAAACAAGATATCCGACTTTTGTTCTTCCCTCCTCCCTCTACACTCAGCTGAGCATAAAGAGGTGCACAACCTCACCCACAAAGAGCTGGAAACAATACATGCACATTTAGGACAGTCTAAAATGAAGAGTTACTATCTGTGGGAAAATGCTGGAAGAAAGACATACTGTACAGCTTTGGTCACTAGGACAGTGACGCTGGAGCAATGAAACAGCTTCCTCTAAGCATCTCTCAAACATGAAGTTAATGTATCCTTTCAAACAACCCTGTTAAGTGTTATCCCCATTTTACAGATGGGAAACTAAGGGACAAAGGGGACATGAATCACCCTAGATCAAAGTCTGAAGGAGCATGCCACTGAAATCAGACCTCCAAATTTGTGTCTTAACAAGGCCATCCTCCCTCTCACTTGCTACTCTGATGGCAGTCTCAGCACAGGACAAGGTTTGAACGTGCCAGGAGGCTGAATTCCTCTCTTGCCATTAGAGGTAGTCTATCTAGGTCACAAGCTAAGTCATATCATCAGAACAAGAGGCGACTCCGGCACTATTGCTGCTTGGGCTGTATCTATTCTATGGGTATGCAGAACTACAGTTGTCAGGATTGTCAGCATGGTATCTTGACATTCATATTAAAGTATAACAAAGAAAAGGATAAAAAACCAAAAAGTTTCATGACTAAAAGAAAACGTATTTCGCTAGCTAAATCTGCCCAGACCTCTAAGAGAAGCAGCATTCGTTACCTTTACACGATTGGGAAGTCATACAAACACCAAGAATTCAAGTGAAATGCAGGAAGGAAAAATTCCCTGAGCCTAGAAGTTGTTCATTTCTCCTCAGACATCCACGTGAGCTTCTCTAGCCACCAGATGACAAGGTGAGGTACCTGGAACATTGGTCCAGCTTCACTTTGTAACCGGCTTCAACAGCCCCCCATCTCCAAAAAACGCTTTACCCTGCTGGGCTGGGTTTGCACAGTACTCACAATTTTCATTCCTGGTTTTGGGGCTCCAGTGGAAGGAGTGAGGAGCTGCTTAGCTATGGCTTCCCTCTGGGTCTGGCTGGTTGCACTCAACACCGTACGTGACCCGTCTTCATTAACGACCATGGAGGCACCAGGGTGAA
Source organism: Platysternon megacephalum (assembly GCA_003942145.1). NCBI lineage: Eukaryota > Metazoa > Chordata > Testudines > Platysternidae > Platysternon > Platysternon megacephalum. The sequence continues at coordinate 10,633,020 of QXTE01000046.1, forward strand.
CATTTGGACCATTTATGACAGCCTGCCTCAGTTCTTTGACATTCCACGGAGTTACTGGCTGAGGGTAAGTCAATTTGGTAGCAAATACCTAACCGGAAAAAAAACAGGCACAATGATCAATAAACATGGCACTGCTGAACAGCAGCCAGTCGACAGACAGCCGAGTTTTTATTTCCAAAAGGTGCTGGGCACTTGGAAGAAAGATGAGGTGTGACCCAGCCATTTCTCCTATCTGCATCCTAACCCACATTATAATCCACACCCATCCTTCAGGCCCCACAATACTGTTACCATCTCCTTACAATCTAGGATATAGAACCTTTGATTTACCAAAAGGCATGAGGACAGATCCAACATATGACTTTTTAATTTAAGTTTTGTTTTAAATCTCCTTATATCAGGACATTTTTTTACAAGTATCAGTAGCCTTCTAAATAAACCATTTATTTATAATCTTCTTTCAGCTCTAGTAAATCAAACTAAGTAATTTTTTCCTTGCCACATATCAGTCACTGCAAAACAAAATAACTGGTTGCTGGATTTAGGCTTAAAATGGTACTAGTGACTCAGAACGACCACTCTAGAACCACACATGAATGCAAACTAAGAAGAAAACTGAAATCCAGAAATATCAGTGACAAACTGCAACCCCATGCAGTATCTTTGGGGACCATTGTATTTAATTTATAAATGGCTCATATAGCGTTGCATTCTTCTCCATGGGGAAGAGTTATCATAACTTCTTGCCGGAACTAAAGCCAGTGGAGACCGATTACCCCTGTGATAGTAAACAAGTCTGGAGAAGCACCACCTCTTGGTGGTTCAGGCTGTGTTTCTCAGAGACTAGGAAAACAAATACAGGGATTCTTGTATAAAAAGTATGAGCTTGAACTAACTTGTGGTCTTCCTTTCAGTTCAGCAAATGGACAGGACCTTCTGTCCAAGGAAAGGGTTTGCCTCTTGCTGCAGTGCTGGAAGGGGTGTGGGCCTACCAGACTCCCCATGTGAAATATGGGCGATTTCTGGTGTATGTGTGTAGGAAACATTGTATAAAAAATATATATTTGTTATACATCTATGTGCTTTCCTCTGTTAAGAATAAATGTACTCTGCTGAGTCACAGTTGTGTGGTAACTTGTACGTGCTGGCAATACACTGTTCATAGCCCAGAAAGAGAAAGCAACACACAGGAACTGGCCTTTAGGCAGACTGACTTGCTGGGGATATCAGTGTACAGCAGGATGCTGTGCAGCCTTAAAAACACTGTTCAGAAAGGAGTGGGCACACAGGTCCCTGCCCACAATCAGGTGACAGCTGAAGGTCTGAAGTCCTGACTGGGTGCCCCTAGAGAGGACCCCAAAAGGTGGCATGCAGGGGCAATTAACCCAAAACTGTGATAATTGCCATATTAAAGAATTTTCACTTCTAACAAATATATTTCTGTCACTTCTTTGTGGTTTCACTATGATAAATGGGAAAATTTGTTCCTTCTCTGTTGTTTTCCCCCTGAAGACAAGTATATATATATCCAGTTAATGGATTTTTCTAAAAACAAAAATCATGATTTTAATTTTCCAAAAGCAAACAGCTGATGACAAAAGAAAAAAAATGCATCAGTCACAGATCCATGAGTCTTAGATAGTGAAGTGGAAAAGTTGATGTTATGAGAACAGCCCAAGTCTCTAAGCTAATTAAACTCCACAAGCAGGAGCAAGGGAAATGTGATTGAAATAAAAAAAAAAAAATTAACAAATCACAGTAACACCCTTCCCTATAGGCCTTGTTGCACAGACTGAGAATTTCAGCCACAGTCATTAGCAGAACTTTCAGGTCTTCAGAAGTGCCAGCAAGAGCTTCCCTTCAGTGCAGTTCTCTCTTTGGGAGGAAACTGCAAGTCAGCAGGGAAGGAATTAAGGCAGCTTTGCATCAATGACTCAGCACACTACATTTACCTAAAGCTTGGCACAGGCTGCTGTAATGTTACAAAATGCAACATGCAAAGACCAGGGATAGGAAAATGGGAGCCGAGCTCTACTTAAAACGTTCAGTAGTTGTCAAGCCCCCATGACCCAAATTCAGACCTCTCTCCTTCCAATCTCTTTCCCAGAGGCAATATTTAGTATAACAACTGGCAAATTTTCTGGTCTTCAACTATCTTTTTATTAGCACAGATGTAACCATCAGATTACACGTAAGGGGAATCTGTTTTGCAGGACTATGGAGATACCTCACATCCCCTCATTCTCACAGTAAGAGACTGGATCAGTCAGTGAACATACACATTTCAAATTGGTAACTACATTGTCAAATATGCTACACTGCAATCCCACCTACAGGCTTGTCCTAACAAACATAATACTTTATTTTCCCTTACCATAGGAATACCAATCTCATTGGTAGCAATGTACATGTCAGGGCAAATGACTGACCGAGCAGCGTAATCCACACGTTTTCCCATCATGTGCTTACGGAACAGTCCTTCCTTTTTCTCCAGTATCTTTGAAAGTAGAAATTAAAAGAATGATAAAACAAAAAAAATGCAGATGTTACAAATATACTGTATCAAAGTATCCAACGAGTCATTCAAACACGTCAGATACTATAGTGATGAGTGCCATGGAAATGCCTACAAATTAAACACAACTACTTCACTTTTCATACTTATTCCCTTCATGCTTCTCTCTATAGCTGTCTCTTACCACACGAAGTCTAGTGAAGTCTGTTTGAGACTTCCTTGACACTCACCTGACGGATACCAGGGTATTTTTCTGTCATTAGTTTGTCCATATCACTGTCGAACACAATATTGACATGGCTCTGAAGACGAATCCAAATGTTGTACAGTTTATCTGCAGTGCTCTGTCCTGAGATCATAGCCAGGACTGAACGATCCAGTGATTCCAACGGCTCATCTGTCACCTGTAGAAATGTACGAGAACCCGGATTTAAAAAATTCAATTCCTGTTTTATCAGCCTTGTGTTTACAGCATTAAGCTCTCAAAGGAAATCACAGCTGAAACATCACTCATTTTTGTCCATCTGATTAAAGCTAAGAAACCCAATGAATCACTAACAAGATAAATGTTACTTTTACATTATCTCAACATACTGCATTGGGCTGTTCTGTTATCAAACCTCAAAAATTAAACCGGGTCAGGCCTCGTCAGCCCCTGGATAGGAGACTTCCAAGGAAAACAATAGGTAACACACGGCAATAGGGATTCAATAGTTGGTAATCAAATAAGTGGCAGTCTCCCATCTGAGTCAGCATTGAGTGAATGACCCAACAAGGTGCTAGGAGCCACCAGAATACAGGGAGGCACCCTCTTTTGGATAAAAATAATCCAAGATCCTAATTTCTCACAATCATTAAAAACCCTATGCCATTTTTTCATGAGGTATTACAGTCTGTGCCACGGCCAATTTCCAAACACAGTTAATTACATGCCTACCTCAAGCAGTTTCAAATAGCTGAAGATGCAGCTCCACCTAGTGGTGAAACTCGGTGATTAAAGTAATTTACAATGCCTTCAATGATGTTATTGCAATGAACGTAAATCAAAAGGAGTATTTAGTTTAGCTGATGCCAAGCATCAGACCTCATAACATACAGCAAGCCTGGACTATATACCGGGAGAGGGGCACTCAACTGGATTACAGTTTATTTCTAGTCCTACTTTTTTTTAGGTTTAGCATGTTTCAAACTGGAATTGGGGAGTTCCTCTCCCAGCTAAAAGGTGCAAGGGTTTCTTACCTGAGGATGAGAAACACAGAACATGTTTGACAGAGACCCAGGACTGTAATTTACCATATGTTTGTACAGCACCTAGCATAACAGGGACTGACCTAGTTAAAACCTGTAAGTGCTACCTCAATCTAAACATTAAAAAATATAAATCATAATAATGGAAGTAAAATATTTGGATGCCACTCCACAGTCAGGAGTGCAACTATAAAGGAGAGCACTTAAATCTGGGGGAGAAAGGTCCCTATGCAAGTGTTGGGCATACTGTGCTTGCAGCTAAAGTGGCTCACATGTTAAATTCAGAAATTATCGGTACAGGGCTTCCCCAGCATTCCCCTTGCAGCTCTCAACATGATCTAACTGGGAAATGACGTGGGTCTGGATGTTTCAGAGGGTTGGTGACTGGATATGGAGCTTTCTACTTCTAGTTCACCCATGTGAAAACAGCTTAGGTCAGCAGTGACTGAACATTGTTACCAATTAACTCAGAGGTGGGTAAACTACGGCCCGCGGGCCACATCCAGCCCGTGGGACCGTCTTGCCCGGCCGCTGAGCTCCCGGCCGGGGAGGCTAGCCCCCGTCCCCTCCCCTGGTGTCCCTCCTCCCCCGCAGCCTTAGCGCGCTGCGCCGCCAGCACTCTGGCCCGCTGCTCCTGTCAGGCAGCATGGGTGGTGTGGCTGGCTCCGGCCGGGCGGCGAGCTCCTGCTGCTCTGAGCATAGTAAGGGGCGGGGAGCGGGGGGATTGGATAAGGGGCAGGGGGTCCCAGGGGCAGTCAGGGGACAGGGGGCAGTTGGATAGGCATGGGAGTCCCGGAGGGGGAGGGGGCTGTCAGGGGGCAGGGGGGGGGGTTGGATAGGGCGGAGGTTCTGGGGTGGGGGGGGTCAGGGGGGAGTTGGATAGGCATGGGAGTCCCAGGGGGCCTGACTGGGGGCACGGGTGTGGATAGGGGTCAGGGCAGTCAGGGGACTGGGGGATTGGATAGGGGGTGGGGTCCCAGGGGGCAGGAGTCCCAGGAGGGGGCAGTCAGGGGACAAGGAGCAGGGGGGATTGGATGGGTCGGGAGTTCTGAGGGGGGCGAGAAGTGGGAGGGGGCAGGCTGTTTGGGGAGGCACAGCCTTCCCTACCCAGCCCTCCATACAGTTTCGCAACACCAATGTGGCCCTCGGGCCAAAAGTTTGCCCACCCCTGAACTAACTGCTATTTTGTGGCCTGTGTGAATTAGCAGATGCCAGCCTAGCTACTAGTGGGCAGTACCCACCACTGGCACTGCTTAGCCTCAGAAGCTGAACTGCCCCTTACCCACAGTGGTAATCCCACTTCCTGCATCTCAGCAATGACGTATGTTCAGAGCAGCATGGCAGAAACTTCTACTTTGGTGGTCTGTGCCGTACCAACCCAGTGAACTAGTGGCCCATTCTCTCTCATACACACCAAACATTCGCTTTATTAATAAATGCGGAAAAATCAACAATAGAAGTCTGTGAGCAAACTGCTTTCCCCTTGCAGCAGGCCTCCTTGGGACAATAGCACACAAGCCCGGCCAGGTAGAGACCCTTTCCAGTCATAAATGGCCTGCTGACCCACTCTACGATCTTTATTAGAGCAGTTTTAATGAGAGTCTTCTTGAATTTTACATTATTTTTTCACTTTGGATACTCGGGTATGCAGCAGCTCTTACCTTCTGGATTTCATTCTCTACAAGCTTTATTGGTTGACTTTGTTCTTGAGCCATGAAAGCCAGAAGCTTCCTTATTAATTGGACATCTTTCATGACAGCCTGCAAGTTCACAGTTTGACCATTTGTAAACATCTGGTCTCCAAGACGATTCACAGGACGATACCTAAGGCAGGTCGTACTCATTATACAGGGATAAAGCCAACAGAAACAACCTCTTGCCCTTCCCCCTGCCATCTTCATTGCATTAGAAATAGCAATGTGAACTAATAGTTCCCTTGCAACCTTTACAGGCAACATTGTCATGCTGAAAGATCACGTACAAACAAGTACATATCATACAGTTACTATAGTAATTTGGAACATTACTTGTAAATAGCATTTCAGTCCTTCAGGGAACTTGGTAAAAGATATCTTTAATTATTATTAGTGCGATTTTTCCTGAATTACATTGCTCTTCTAACATTGTAACAGAGAAGTACCTATACCCTAGGAGTCTGCATTTCTGACTTTTGCAAACAGTATGTGCTAATAACTAATTTCTATAAAGTTTCACAAGAAGATTTGTTACCTTGAAGGTGGAACCACAAGAAGATCTAGAAAGAACATATCAGGGCTGAATCCTGAATTCTCACCAACCTCCAGACCAGAGAAGAGGTGATTTAGAAAGAAACCTAAGTAGTACAATCAGAGAAGAGATAAAATTTTAATTAGGTCTGCTGTACTCGAGGCATTCAAACTCACAACTGCATTTGGTGATGGACTAATGGCATTTAACTGGTTTAAACATCAAGACCAAATGCTAAATACCAATGGCATCCACCACACAGACAACTTAAATTATTTACCAGTCTGTTATTTCTTGTCCTTATGCTATTATAACCTTCAGGGTTTCGTTTTATATATGCATGTCCTTGGGTTCCTATTACTTGCTATAAGAGGGCAGGAGGTTCTGTATTACCAAACGGCCAACTGAAAACACTTCTAATTAGCCTATCACTTAGCAATATCCTATCTGGTTTTCCACATCTCTCCAAAGAGCCATATGAGCAAATGTCAATGCTGTTTCACAGTATATTATGTTCCACTCCCCCACGCCACTTGGTCTCATTGTGTATACAATATATACCAGACTTGTATTCCATACCAAAAAAAACAACAAACCCTCTTCCCCCCCCCCCCCCAACTCGATAATAAGAGAACATTTAGGTTGTAAAGTATTATGATACAGATTTTAATTTAATCCCCAATTTGGATCATTATGCTGGGCACTGTACAAACAAAGTAAAGAGACAATATCTGCCCTGATAAGCTAAAGAAACAAAGATGAAAGGTAGGGGATAGGGTGCAACATATAAGCATTGAGAAATCTGAAGTAGCTTTGATCTAACAATAGTTACCTTCATTCTTCCACAGAGCCACAATGTGGTCTTTGGCAGTGATGGGTGTCAAGTACCCTCTTTTCCCAAACTGAGTCTCATCTATAACTGAAGGGTGAAAAAATATTATTTTGATATATTCCCTTTGGATAGTAATTGTGAAAAAGTCAACTTCTGTTTCCAGTTAAAGGAATGGAAAGGAGCAAATCAACAGAAAACACAACTGACTGAGCACTATTTGCTGTCATCTGCAAGGGCACTTTATTAATGCAACCTATGTTCTGGGGAAATCGAGTCAAGTAAACCAACTGCTTCTCCAGTAAGTAAAATTAAAATAAAATATGCATGATATGACAGTCATGCTGCTGGTCACAGTCAACAGAACTGAAACAATTAAAGCCAAGTTTGACATACAGATTAGGAGATGTGTAGAGGTCCAGATTAGTTCAACAGGAAAAATTTACCCTGTGGATTACAATAGGGAAAACGTATGCGACTTCACATGAAAGATTTCCTTTCTTCAAGTAATAAATCCACAGATCTGGTACAATAGAACTACAGACTGCTTGCCTGCTTTGGGGCAGAACCAGGATCTGTCAGTCACTGGCAGCAAGGGAATGAATGCCCTGGCTCCAAAAGGTCCCTTCAACTGTGACAGCTTCTACAGCCAGAATTCCATCTTACTTCCTAGAGACTGTTAACACTATACATTGGGGGAAGAAATCAAACAATACTTTCTCCTACTGTTGAGCATAGGGATAATTTCCCCCAAACAAATTAAACCTGAATCTTAGGAGGTCCGTTTCTCTTTCTGTTATGGATGATTGATTCCTTTGTCTCCAGGGTGGGCCAGAGGCATGGACCTTGTTACTCAAAAAGAGGACATTTTCAGTAAGCTCACATCTTCATACTGAGGCCCACAGATCAGTTACAATGAGATCTTCACAGTAGTGTGCCTCCTGGGAAGGAAGGCAAGATCGTTCTTAAAACACTGATCCAGAAGCAAGACATGTTAGATGCTCTCTATCTTCCCCCTACAAAGGCACTAAAGCCTGGAGATGACTTCTGCCAAAAATATCATTGTCTAACGACTGGATGACCAATAGATAGAATTTGGTGAATTTATATGGCCACCTAGCCCACCTCATTACAGGAGATATAAGACTTCTCTGCCATGGGATTGTTTGGGCTCTTAAAGACTGGCCTTTGATGGCTGATAGAAGGAAGCATATTTCTTGAATATGCTTTGAGAATGAATGCTATGAAGAATGTGAGGACTACTTGTCTGACCTAGAAGTACAATACTGCATCTCATCAGAGAAAGCTCTCAAATTTGGAAACTCACCCGATTAAAGATAGCAGCTACTTTAATGGTTAGAAAGTACCATCCACAGGGGTTTAACTGGTGGCATAAGGACCAGAATGAGGTCTCAAAGTTGTGTTCTATGGCCTTCTAGGAGTGAAATCTGAGTAGTCACCCAAAGGAAATGTTTAATATTGGGAATTGCAAAAAACACCCCACAACACACACTCTTGAACATGCAGAGAATAACAATGCAGAGCTTTGACACTCATCCACCCACATTACAGCCCCTTGGAAAGAAGTCAAGGTAGTTTCACTTATTTTATCATGGTAGTTAAAGCAGGGTCTTTGCACCAGTCAGTAGAATAAGCTGTCTGTTGACATCCTTTTAGTGTCTAAGAAAGGGTTAATCACCAAATCCATTTTAAACCTGGACAGAGGATCAGTCTTTCAATAATAGACCTCCGCTGTGAGAAAAGTATCAGGAGGTCCAATGCTAGGCTAATCAGGGCTGAGAATCAGTCTCTTCAGCCTAAACAGCACAAAAACAATATCACTGATATCCTTTTATCCTTGTCTTTGGTCCTAAGGAGTAGAGGAAAGACATACAGTAGAGGCCATTGCCAGCTCTAGAACACTGTCACTTCACATCCCTGGCCCTCACATGTGGAGAGACAACAAGATGCTTTATTGCAGATGCAAAGAGGTCAATCAGCAGCCCACCAAATTGACTAACGAGTGAAGATACCTCCAGGTGCAGGCTCCACTCTGCTTAATGCAGCTTCTGTCTTGTAAACCATTCTGCCTTGATGTTCATCTCTGATGTACAGTGCATACAGAGATAGGAAACTGCTCTTCCCATGATGAGAGAAGTTTATTTTCTCTGTGGGATTATCATTTTCTTCCTAGTTTGTTTATAAAATCCCAGGGACATGTTGCTTGTTATGACCAGAGAAGAGTGTTGTCTATGGAAGGAAGAGAGCTCCAAGACATTGATGAATCACTGAGTTACAGCTGGTGGATGTTTGTGCTTTCTCAGCCTAGCTCTCTCCCTGCAATCAGCAGGGGTGCCAGCCGCTACAGCAACTCAGAAAGCAAAGCCAAATTATTGAGCTGACTTACAAGTCAGATATTTGAAATAAAAAGATGGAATTTTCCTCAGAAAAATCTCTGCAGCAGAGTGGGCTGGTTAATCAGAGAAAACTGGAGGAAACTTTTAGGTCTGGCTGTGCCCCTGAGTTGCAAGCATGCTGAAGTGCTCATTGTAGTTGATCTGTGGACCTTAAGTAAGTTGAAAAATACAAATATTATACTACTACTTGCACAGAACAAAAATATATTTTACTTGCTGGTTCCTCCAAGATGGCCTCTTTGCCAGACTTCTGCTGTACCACAGTGGGGTAGGTTACTGTCAACTTGCTATTGTGCTCTTTCCGTACCAGTGATCTTCTAGATCTTGAAGAAAAATAGGAAAAACAAAAGTCAGTCATTTGAACATTGCAAACCATTACACTATCTACATTACAAGGAATAAATCCACAAGGCTACTTGCTTTCTCTGCACACAGTCATACTTACTTGCAGTTTGGGCATCTCTTTGAAGTCATATGCAGTTTCCAAAACTGTGCAATCAGTTTACTCCTACACTCACACACATTTTTTACCTAGAAGGGAGAAAAATAAAACAAAACCCAAAACCTTCAAAATGACAAAGTGACAATAAAAGCTACAATTTAAGAAGTACACACACAACATTTTATTTCTAATGCTGAATAATAGCAGTTAATTAATTTTGCCTTTATTGATTACATTCATGCCTTAATCACCTTAATTTCCCCTTCAACTGAGATTCTCCCAAATTCTCCAGAGACCCAAAGATTCCCCAGACTTTTTTAATCCACCCTATATGTGGCTAACAATCTTTCAGACAGGAATAAATTGTTGGGATACATTTTGGCCAGAGGGATCACTGACTGATGGAAGATGCTGCCGGACACCTAACTGGGACTGTGTGCATGTGTCTCATCTTCACAGTGCTCCTGGTATCTGGTGGCTTAGAGAATGGGACAGGAAATTAAATCTAGGACTTTAGGCAGTGTTGACATTAGACTTTTGAAATGTCTTCCCCTTACTGCCTTAGCCCCAGCACTGCTATGCTGACGCAGAAACACTAGTGTAGACAGAGTACTGGTGTTTTTACCATGTTATGTAACCTGATCGTATAAAGCCCTCTGTGAGAACTTACACTGCTGTCAACGGGAGTCCGACATGCAGCCGGATTGCAGAATAAGGCACCTGTAAGTATCCTATAATTAGGACTGGTAGGAGAATACATCTCAGTCCTCAGAAATAGACAATGTGTTAGCATTTGAACTGTCACAATAAGGCTTTGCAGTTATCCCCCACCCTCTACTGAGGCTGACAGGCAGTGGGGTGTCAACATTTCCGTTACTGCTAGTTTCACTGTTTAATTCTAAACCCAAGACTACGCTAGTGGTTCTTTGCAATCAGAAAGGCTACAAATTTTGAGTGAAAGCTTAAATTGTGTAGAAAACAGAAAAATCTGTGAAGCAGCAGCAAATCTTCAGAATCTGCAGATTTTTCATGCCAAAGGATTTTTGTTGTCATAAGAATGCATAAGAGCTTCATTATAGCAACATTCCTCTCACACGGAACAAGTGACAAACTCAAGAAAGAAACATTGTAGGCAAATTACTTTACCTGATTATAGCTATTCCATGGCTTGTTCACATAGGATATCCGAAGATATTTAGATACATGCAAAATATTCTTGACTTCTTAAAAAGGACCTGCTACAGCCTCAAGTACATAATATTTGCAAGATGGCTTTGATGACTGTTAGTTTAATCTCATTTACATAATTATTCTCAAAGCACTATCAAATTATTTCCCTTCACACGTACATACAAAACGACACCCACACACACACACCCACACACCACAAACAACTCTCTTTTGAGATGGTGCTAAGTTATCTTATCCTCTTATGGATCCAATGGCAGCTCCACTATAAACACTTGGCCACAAGTCAACGTTTTTTCCCTCTAAAGCAGCCGAATTCACAACTTTGGGATAAAATCTGGAAGATACCTGACCAAGCTACTTATTTAAAGAGGTAATAATAAATAATAATAATACACACAGGTACACACATGGCAAGCCTGAGATTCCAAGAAAGATCACTTATTCTACTCACATGTGAGCACTGATCTCCTAGTTGATTATTTTGTAGTATTTCATTCACATGACGATTTAACTCTTCTTCAATGTCTAAACCAGATGCATCTGTGTTTTCATCCAAAAACTGAGACAGAGAAAGAGGAAATTAGCATCATCACACCTTTACAATGCTGCAAACTCAAACAGGAGGATACCTACCCTATTCAGGATGGCCTCAAGATCACAGACCGCATGAAGCAACCCCTTCTCCAAGACCTTCAGCTGGCTAAGCAATAGGTGAACCACAGCTCGAGTACAGGTCAGCAAGTGACAGTTTAAACAAGAACCTCGGATCAGAAGGTATAATTTCTGAAAAGAAAACAAAAATTAGTCTGGTAGATTTAATGGTGTGGAAAATAGAACTACTGGAGGGAAGTTGACTCGTTTTAAGGAAAATGCCAGTGTTATTTGGAAGACTGAAGTTACTTGTCAGCAAGTGTTTCCTTGAGGCCCTGAGCCCACCCATAAGAGCCAGCTTCTCCCTCTACATCCCGGACAGCAGCAGAACTGTTTCATTTTATTTCGATTCAGGTTCATATACCATACCCCTCGCCATGGCATCTGAGACTCTATGCCCTGATCAAGGAGAAAGAGGCATCAAGAGGTAGCATCCTGCTTCAAAACAGCTGGTGAGGCTCAAAGTGAAGGACCTTTTAATATTTATAAAAGTTAGTTTGAGGAAAATAGCCACCCACTGATTTTGAATTAGCTGCAGCATGTTACAGAGATGTGAGACTTTGGGCATGGACAGCACTTCCCAGGATCTGGCAATAGCAAGTGGGAAAGGGAGGGAGGAATCATTCGACTATTACAGTGAATATATGTTTAAAATTAAGTCCTTTTGATAGAAGACATTTCACCAGTGGAGGATTTCCCTGTATCACTACCTACTGAATCCTTAATATTATTCAAAGATCACTAGCTATGAAAGACCCTAGACTACTAGCCAGTGAAGACTAGTCTACAACATTAACAAATTCTCAACAGCATATACGTACATCAAAAAATAGAGGATTGTAAACAGTCAGTGGCAGATCTATGTGGCCTAGGTGTCCTGGGCAGTTGTTGAAGTCCTGCATACAAGTAGTACACACTTCTTTGGCATCAGGTGGTCCCAAAGACAAATCATACAGTCCATTTACTGCTGGGTTGCCCACGTTATCTAGGTAACGAGGGTTGGTTATGGCTTTTACACTTAGCTTCCTAAAGATGAAAGAAAAACAAAAAGTTACATGTATGATGGCAGATATTGTTAACTTTGTATATGCTTGGGTGTTACAAGTAACAGCAAAAAAGTTAGGGAAAAGGATCACGTCTTCTTCCTCCCCGTTAATTTTTTTCATTTGCCAGCACTTTGTGTATACTCAGTTTCATTTGTTTCCTCTGTATACCCTCCCCCCCCGCAAAATGAGGACCTTAGAGACTAACCAATTTCTTTGGGCATAAGCTTTTGTGGGTTATAACCCACTTCATCAGATGCATGGAGTGGAAAATACAGTAAGCAGGTATAAGATGTTGACAAGAAGGTGAGAGTACCTACTACAGAGAACAAAGAAAGTAACAGAACGCCACTAGCCATCACCTACAGCCCCCAACTAAAACCTCTCCAGCACATCATCAAGGATCTACAACCTATCCTAAAGGATGATCCCTCACTCTCACAGACCTTGGGAGACAGGCCAGTCCTCGCTTACAGACAGCTCCCCAACCTGAAGCAAATACTCACCAGCAACTACACACCACACCACAGAAACACCAACCCAGGAACCAAGCCCTGCAACAAACCCCATTGCCAACTCTGTCCACATACCTATTCGAGTCACACCATCATATGACCCAACCACATCAGCCACACCATCAAGAGCTCGTTCACCTGCACATCTACCAATGTGATATATGCCATCATGTGCCAGCAATGCCCCTCTGCCATATACATTGGCCAAACCTGACAGTCTCTACGCAGAAGAATAAATGGACACAAATCAGACCTCAAGAATTGAACATTCAAAAACCAGTAGGAGAGCACTTCAATCTCCCTGGACACTCAATAACAGACTTAAAAGTCGCCATTCTTCAACAAAAAAACCTTCAAAAACAGACTTCAACGAGAAACTGCAGAACTGGAATTAATTTGCAAATCTGACACCATCAAATTCGGCCTGAATAAAGACTGGGAGTGGCTGGGTCACTACAAAAAATAATTTTCCCTCTGTTGATACTCACACCTTCTTGTCAACTGCTAGGAATGGGCCACATCCTCTTTGATTGAATTGGCCTCATTAGCACTACAAAAAGTAATTTTCCCTCTGTTGATATTCACCCCCTTCTTGTCAACTGTTGGGAATGGGCCACATCCACCCTAACTGAATTAGCTTCGTTAGCACTGACCCCAGAGTGCTGTATATTTATACCTGCAACTCCCATCTTTTCATGTGCTGTATATTTATACCTGCTTACTGTATTTTTCACTCCATGCATCTGATGAAGTGGGTTATATCCCATGAAAGCTTATGCCCAAATAAATTTGTTAGTCTCTAAGGTGCCACAAGGACGACTCCTTGTTTTTACTGATACAGACTAACACGGCTACCCCTCTGAAATCTGTAGATCCAGTTACAGGGCCATATCTATATAAAACTTTTCCTTAAAGGTTCCAACCACTACACCAACAACAGTGGCAGGGATGCCAGGAAAGCTAGCCACGACACCGAAGGGAATACTCCTATTCTTACCGAAAGTACCATCTTTAATAACCACCGGGTCTGCTCCCCGGCAGCACATGACAGCAGCTCTCCCTCCGCAGTGGCTGAGGTACCCTCCCTCCTGGGAGCACACACCAGGTCCTCCTCTCCCTTCACCTCCTCCGCCACGCTCCCACCCAGGCTGGGGTTCTCCTCTCCACTTTCGCTCTCATTCTACGACATAGGACACCCCTTCCCCTGTCTCCCCCCACCCACCCTCTTCCAGGTTGGCAGCCTCTTTGCCCCCCAGCCTCATCTGGCCCAGGGTTGTGAGTTCAATCCCTGAGGGGACCATTTAGGGATCTGGGGCAAAAGTCTGTCTGGGGATTAGGTCCTGCTTTGAGCAGGGGGTTGGACTAGATGACCTCCTGAGGTCCCTTCCAACCCTGATAGTCTATGATTCACCCCCCTCCCTCCGACCTGAGCTGCCCCAGCCCCTTCTCCAATCTCCCCCGCCCATGCTGCGCTGGGCTCCAGGAGCGGGCGGCCCGGCTCCCTGCAGACCAGGGTGTGAGACCCCCTTGCACCCCTCCTCCCCCGCTGAGCTGAGACCCCAGCACAACGGACGATCTCCCACAAAGGGACTACACGCCCCAGCATGACATGCGCCAAGAGTCCACGGGGTTCTGGCCGCTGGGCGGCGCAAGGCATGCTGGGAGTAGTAGTTCCCGCGAGGGCTCTCCAGGCTCCGGTCCTCACCTGATCTCCTCGGCCGTGTACATCCCGAAGGAAATACCGGCCAGCCGCCGCCACGGCACCACTCTGGGCGGCCCCATGGTGAGCGCTCAAGCCGCTCCCTCCTCCCGCTCCAGCACCAGAGACTCCCTCAACAGGGAGCCACTACGCCACGAGCACCACGCGGCCCCTAACGGCGTGCCCGCACTCAGGGGGAGGGACTGTCACTGGACGATACCAACTCCACTTCCTAGATAAGGGTCTCTCCCGCCTCCCTGCTCCTCACAGAGGCAAATGGTACCGCCCCTGCTTCCCGGCATGCACCGGGCGGACCGCTAAGATGGCGGGACGATGGTTGCGGCACGGCTCCTGGCAGCAAGTGATAGTACGGAGCGGACGCTGCAGCGGACGGCTGCCCGGCGCGGGGAAGGGAGAGAGCAGCAGGTAGGAGCCGGGGGCGGGCTGGAGAGCAGCTCCGCTTGCATTGGGCTGAAAGAGCCGGTAACGCGGGTGGGCAGACAAGGCGCTGAGGAGATGAGGCCCGCGCCTGCGCACCTAGAGCTAGTAAGCGCTGCGCCTGCGCACCTAGAGCTAGTAAGCGCTGCGCCTGCGCAATGGAGTCGCCCTTCACGGTGCGTTCTAGCCATGTGGAATTGATGCCTGTGCTCCGGGAACGGATAGGGAAACTGCGCGTGCGCATTGGCCGTTGTGGCGTGCGGCTGCCCTTCAGTGGATGGGGTTATTGGGACTAGCTTTAGAACCCTGTTGAAGTTCAATTGTCTGTTGGGGTCCAGCCGAAGGCCGTCGGCGCAGACGATTGTCCACCCTTCCCTGGATTGCAGGGGATCTGCCTCCATTTGCGTGGGGGTTTCAGCTGCCCGGGGAGGGATCTGCCCTGGCTGCATTAGCACTTACACGATTTTCAGTACCGGTTCTCGGGAGCCAGCCAGTTGCTGATTTATTTTTAAATGGCCCCTTTTCCGGTTTGTACTGTTATTCATCACGTTCATTGCAGTAGTGTCTAGGCAGAACCCAGGAGGACCCCCATTGAAGAGAGTAGTAAACACTCACTACCCAGAGACCTTAGTTACAATCTAACCGACGAGAGATGGGGAAAGGAAAAAGCTATATTGTGGCGGTTTTTTTAACAGCAGTGTTGAGAGACCTGGTTACAAAACGATCACTTGGTTGGTTGTCCCACAACACAGTTGAAACACAAATCCCTGCTCCTGCAGTGAGGTACATGGAGGTTCATGCTTTGCACAGGCTCAGAGCCAATGTTTAGTCTTGTCGTGTACACCAACCCCAGAGCTGTAGCAAAGTTTGGGGGCACAGTCTAATACAAAGTTTAAGCCTGTTTGTTCGATAGGAGCAAATAGATTTCAGTACAGATTACTCTTAATTTAGATTGACATGAATACCAAAGTGAACAAAAGAGAGGCTTGCGTTAAAGAGCATTCTCTATGTGCTCTAGAGAGCAAACCACATCTAAATTCAGCGCAAAATGGCTGCCTATCTGTAAACGCACAGTACATAGAGGTGATGTACACTCATTTCTGAATCAGTCTACATCCTGTGCACTCTTTGAAACAGACCTGATCTATATAAGCATTCAGCCTAGTTCCAGCTTCCAACACAAAGCTTTGTGTTTGTGCATGTAGTGCAAGTATTCACAAACATGGAGGGGAGGGGCAAAATCCTGAGCATTTATTTTTTAAATTTGCCTTCTGTTTTTGGAACCTTTAGAGTTCACATTTTCAAGCTTTTCTCTAGAAACTTGGCTAGAGAGTCTCTTGTGATCACCTGATTCCAGGAGCTGGGGCTTTAAGAAAAACAACATATATCACAAGGCTTGTGATAAAACCCCAGAGTTGGCAATACTGTGTAGGATTGCCAGTGACCTGCATTTGTTAATGGTCTAGTTGCTTGCAGTCCAGAATTCTGCAAATCCATTTTTGCAATACATATTAATGTGTATGCTGATACTCAAAACCCTCACGGCCATGTTTGGTGTCTGTAGGCATTGTTCAGGAAGTGCATCACTTCAGAAGACTGAAGCTGACCCAGGAGGTACAGTATCTTAATTATATAGTTCATTTTTTCAGCTCTGCAAAATGTACTCTGTTATGTAGTTAAAATAAACAAGGCACCTAAAGAGGAATTTAAAACTTATTACGTTCAGAATTCCCCATCTTAAAAATCAGGACTGCTATTTTTGACTTTTAGCAGCTTAGAATAATCAAGAGTTTGGTTGTAGTTGCAGAAATGCCAGTCTCATATATCTGTTCTAACAGTATTATGATCAATATTTCTTCTTAAAGTTACTGAAGAAGAAATTGTTGTTCCAAGAAAGAAAACTTGGTGAGTGTTAATATCTCATCTCTTGCTCTTCTCCCTCCCAGTTGGGGCTCTCGGAGTTTTCCTGACATCTGCCCTCTACACTTTTGTGTATGCTAACAGTAAATAAATTTCAGTTTTGTGTATTGTGGAGTGAGGGAGAAAGTCAATGGGGAAATTGAATGAAGGGCTCTGTTTCCAGGAAGCCACCCCTAACTTTTCTTTAAGAGACCACTTTAAAGAACCTCTGTTTCAGTACTTTTGTTTCTTTTTTACTTAAAGACCACGTTTACTAGCCAACCAAATCTTACTGATTTTTTGGGATGTCGCTTATGTTGAGACACATTTCAAAATAGCTAAAATAAACTTTAGCATAACTGGAGCAGATGAAATAAAAGCAGGAGGAAGCTTGTATTTCTAAAATCTTGGAGAATGGATTATTGTGGAGGGGGTGCTGAAGATATGGTATTGGGTGTACCCCACTCCATTCTTATCGTTGCTAGTTGATCCATGGAGGGGAGCTGACTTGAGTGCAGAGTGAGTCTTACTAGTTATACTGTAGATCTAGAAGTGAGATATTAGAGGCAAACCAATATGGATGGGTTTGCTTAGCAATTGAACGTCAGTTCAGCATGCTACCTGTGAAGCATTTGAGTTTGGATCCTTGAATTTGCAAGGCCTGGGAGCATTATGGAAAGGAGTAGCTCTTGGCACTGTCAACTACATTTCTTTCAATCAGCCCAAGAGTTACAGCATAGGATACTACATCCAGTCCTCAGTCAGCACAAGAACTGGTTTCTGTGATTTGAGGCTTTCAGAGATAACATTCTCTCCCTTTCCCTTCTCCCCCCAGTTCTCTCCCAGCTGGTGCGTGTGGCATGAGGGGGGTGAAAATACATATACAGACTCCGTTTTTATAAAGTCTAAACTATGTTAGCTGCAATGATTTCATGCTAATTAAATAAATATATAATAGGGTATTAAATTTTAAGTGGTTCAACTCCACTTCATCAGTCAAGCTTTCATTCCCCTCCTTCCCTCCATGTCCCAAGAGAAAATGATGTATTTTAAATAGGATTAGAATATTTAGAGCATCATTATACTTGACAGTGCAATTTTTCTTAAAATTCTGATTCCCTGAGACTCCCAATTCATCTAGTACAGGACAAAAAGTTAATTCATGATATGAATTGATGTTGAAAGCCTGTTGCACGCTATTAATGTAAGTTTCTTAAATTTAGGGATAAACTAGCAGTTCTTCAAACACTTGCATCTACAATAAACAGGGTAAGTACCTTCTTAGGTTATAATCAATCTTGTGGAACTGTGTAGTGCTGCTTTTTAATACACTAGACTTGCATTCTGGAGACCTTATATACCTGCCACGATCATAAGTGAAAAATGGGATCCTAATTGCCATCTGAACACAAACTTGCCGCATCATTCAGCACTTTGAGTCTTATATGAATAAACTGTCTGGAGCTGTTGCTCTGTAGTAATATGTTAAGATAATGTGTCAGACCAGTGTTGAACTGTTAAAGAATGGGGGAGATATTGTGCATGCCCTGTGGACCATAAGAGCCTAATTCTCGGTTGCCATGCACATTGTGCAGCCATTTTCATCCGTGCAGCATGAGTGTGAAGCGTATTTAAAATACCAGCATCTGCTTTGGTAGAGTTTTACATTCATTATGCAAGGTGCTTGGTAGCAGAGAATCAAGCCCTTGGTTTTCACTCTAACGACTGTGCCAAATGAGTCTGTTTAAAAATCATTATAGATTAAAGACCAGAAATCTTCTAAATCAAGATTCTGTGAGTCACAGAAACATAGAGTCCTAGAGAAGTTATAGTTCCTGGAATTAATAGCCCAACCCTGCAAGGTGTTAAGAGCCCTTGGGTCCCATTCATTTCTGTGGCAATTAAGGCACTTGCTGCTTTGCTGGATGCCCTTAGTACCTTAGTTATTTAGGTCCCCATCTAATGTGATCACTGTATTAATAATCTATGTGTACCTATTACGTACCTCTGAAAAACTGTTTAATCATTTATTCCCAAACCAGCACATGGCTACATTTCAAACTAGTGAATTTTTTGCTACATAAATATATTCCTCTTTAAAATGGGGTAGAGAGGTGGTTGCACTAGACCTGCTGACAGTCCCTTAATTTCAGAGATGAAATAAGATATATCTACAATACACCTGTCTAAAACTTTAAATTCTGCCTTTTCCTTTCTGCAGGATCCTACAGCTGCACATTATATGTTTCAAGATGACTCCTACCTTATCCCTAGAAGCTATTTTGAATCTGTAAGTATTCCATTTTGAAACTTTGACCACCTCTACCCCCAGGGTATTCAGGGGACAGTCGGCAGCTTGGGGTTTTTTTAATTGAAAAAGAAAATAAAGTTTCTGATCATTCTTTAAACATGTTCAGAATATTTTTTCTTTCAGTATTTCTGGTCTCCTATTGCTTATAAGGTTCTTCTGGGCAGGCTCAGGGGCAACACCACCAAACAGGCTCAGACCCCCCCTGTAGGCACTTGGCTGCCTGCTCCCTTTCCACTTTCAGAACTGCTACTGTTTCTTCGGTCTAATGCCTTATCCACTGGCCTGCACTGCCAGGCTCTTTGCTGATATGCAGCTTTCGTTGAAGAATACAAGCCTTTGCACAGATGGTGTTTATGTGTAATGGTTACTGAGTTTAAATACTGTCTCTAGAGCTGATGCTTGTCTCCAGCATGGAGGGCAGCAGATAGAAGGCATAAAGTGAAGAGCGAGGGGAGACAGAATTGGAAGGAGTGCAATAAAAGGGAAGGCAAGTAGAAGGAACGTAGGTGGGAGCAAAATTAAATGAGACCTTGAAAGTGAAGCCAAGGAGCTTGAATTTGATGTGACTGGAATCCTATAAAGATTAGGATAGGGACTGATGTGATTTGAGAGTGAAGATTGGAGAGGTGAAGTCAGAGAGGAGAAGTCTGCTGTAGTCAATGTGAGATTGGGGGGGGAGGGGGGAGAATGGGTTTAGCAGCTGAGATAGCAAAGGAGTGTTCTCCTGTCCTTAAGAAGTGTTCATGCTCTGGGGGAGGCATGAGGTACTTAATCCCTTCGAGGATTCATTGTTCTAGAAGGTTATCCTCTTTATCACTCAACCTTTTAGGTATTGCAAAGAAACAAACTTATCCCCTTTCCTTCCTATACAGCGTTTATTTTCGTTGTCCAAGGAGTCTGGGAAAAATGTTGCAAAATACATTGTTAACGAATTCCCTCGATACTTTGAGAAGGACATTGCGGAGCCTCATATACCGGTAAACGCTCTGCTCTTGTGGTCATGCTATCTCTACTTTTGCTATGTAGCAATATGGGCAATAGGACTGTTTGTGTAAGGATTATAGGACTGGACCCAAAAATTAGTCTAAAAATGGCAAAAGCTTATGACTTACTACTAAATAACTGAGTGTTCTCTTGTTTACATAAGCTACATTTCAATTTGGGTTTACCAAAGGGAACATCTCTTAAGACCTCAGATAACATTTGTGATTAAAGTCAGTCAAGGCTTTTCAGGCAGAAGTAAGGAGTGAATAGATCTAGTTGATTTTTATAGCTCTAGTTAGATTTTAATTCTAATGATTTTAGTATTGATGGTCCAGTTTTTAAGTGACTGGCCACTTAGGAAATGCAGTCCCTAATCCCTAGAAAATGATTCGTGCTACAGTCACTTCTATTATTACATTTTGCGGGGGCGGGGAAGATGGAGGAGCCATAATGGCTTTTGGGATGGGTAATACGTTTCAGTTGGTGTCCTGGCTATTAGATAGTTTGAGCATTATTCCTGGGGGAATTCTGCACCAAAAAATTAAATTCTGCACACAGTATTTTAAAATTCTGAATATTTTATTTGTCAAAATAACACAATATCATCACCCCAGTTTCAAATACTTTCATAATTTATTTCAAAATACCTGTCAGCAAGTATATTGGTAATAATACAGATACCAAAAAAAGATTCATGGAATGTTTTTTGACAAATAGATTCCTTACTAGGCATATTAATACAGAACTTTGAGTAATAATTCATTTAAACTACAATACAGAATCTAATTTCCCACACCCCTCAGAAGAAGTGCAAAGGCTTGGGGGAGTCAGAGGAAACGGAGTAGCTGAGGGAGAAGGGAAGTAATTGCTGGGAAGGAGCCAAGGAGTGAACCTGGAGGGTTGTTGGGTGTGGGTGGGAGAGATGTGGAACTAATTTGGGGGTTTTGGGGGGGGAGGAGGAGTGATTGTTGGGGAGTCTTCCCCATGCAACCCTAGCTGACCCTCTCTGTCAGGCACATCTATCCCTGTCCCCATTTGGCCCGTCACCCTCACTCAGCCACCCCTCCTCCCTCCATCCCCATGTGTCCCTGCACCTCCCTCCCCCTGTCCCCATGTGTCTCTGTGCACCCTACTAGCCCTTCTGAATCCCAGTCTGTGATCCCCCCAGCAGTCCCATGTGCCCCACGCTGTCCATCCTCCCCCTATATCCCATGCCTCCTCATCTGGTTCCATGGGCAGGGAACTGTGAGGAATGCAGCCTTTTCTCCTCCCAGTCTGCAGCTGGCTGCTCCCGCTTGGGAACAGCTGCCCTCTGTTCTGTTGCCACAGCAGCCCCTACTGGGCGAAAGGCATAACTGCAGAATGTATTTTCTTCAGGAAAAAAAAGTTCTGTGGGAGGCATGAATTCTGCACGTACACAGTGGTACAGAATTCCCCCAGGAGTAGAGCATCCATTCAGCCTATGTGCGCTTTAATTTTAGTGCCTGATGCCAGAGAATCTTGCACCTCAGATTGAAGAAGTGAGTGAGGCAGCTCTTAAAGAATGTATCCAGCTTAGAAGAGTAAAAGCTTCTGTGGACATGTTTGATCAGCTCCTGCAAACAGGTACCACCTTAAGCTACAGAACTGAATTTGGCAGCCAGCTTATGTGTATGGAGACCTAGACGTAGGGTGAAGCTGGTTTAATGTTAAAGTACAGAGTTGCAGAACTGATTTGTGTTCTTGGGAACTGGTTCTTAAATCTTGGGCTCTCATCAGCTATCACTTGTTCACTGAGACATTCTTCTTAGTCTCATGAATGATAGTTTGCTAGCTCATCAGTGGGAGATAAGGGTGTCAAGAGGGAGGAGGTTCCAAGATAGGCTTTTTCTTTTACCACTCTAGTTAATCTGGGCCATATGTCTGTCAAGAAGCAGGAAAGACCTTGGAATGCAAGGCCTTTTGAGTGAAGAGCTAAAAAGAAATATGGGGTGATGGGAGCTGAGAAGGCCTTGCCCTAACAAATGGAGAGGAGAGGATTCCATTACATTAATTTAAAGCTTGTTGGGATGAAATGTTTTTGATAGGGGAGGTGGTTTGCTGTCCTAGAACAGGTTGTCCCTCACTAGTTTTTCTGATAGGGTAGAGCACAGGAGCCCTTACCAAAAGCTTATGGTGTTTTAGTTGGATTATACTGGTATTGAAGCACTTTCACTCTTGGCCACTATCTGTCACTCCCACACCAGACAATACTTGGTCAGCAAAGCTCTACCTCTTGTCCATGCTCTGGATAGCCAGCAATGGCATCAGTGTTACAGCCAAGAAGGCAGACATTTTTTACGGGTACTAAAATGCCATTCTCTGGTCACCCCATTCTGAAATGACTGTGTAATCTGGATGTGTGATTTTGGGAGTGTTGCTTTCGAACCCATCTTTGTTCATATAAAGTTGCTTTCTGGAAATTCTGCATGCTGTGACATGTTTTGGTGTCAATGAAGAGCCCCATTTCATGAGTGTTGAATAAACAATGTATCCTTTATGTTTCATAATTCTGCTTCCTCATTGCTTGCAGGAACCCCTTTATCTCTGGAGACATCAAACCGTCTTCTGGATCTATTATGTTTCTATGGAGACAGAGAGCCTACTAGGGAAGGCCAGTCTGAACAAAAGGAGGAGCTGGAAGAATCAGAGGTACAAAAAACTGTAAAGAGGCTGTTTGTTTAACTTTTTGCTTAAATAGTAGGAGAGCACATGTGATGGCAAGAACATCCTCACACCTTGGGTGCCTGGAGAGGCATGATGCCTGTATCCACTTGGAATATCTTATTGCAGTTATAAATCTTGTGAACTGACCAAAGTGGCCTACTTTTAAAAGCTGTCCAGACTTAGCTGAAACCTTGCTGGCAAGAACCATGCTTAAATAGTTGTTCTTGACCAGTGTGGTGGTGAAGGTGGATAACTTTTTTTTTTTTCTGACCGCCGTGTTTTTATAATTAAAAAAAGTGATATCCTACAAAGAGGGGCTCGCCTGTGGCAAGGGTTGACTTAGCGTACTTCTCAGGGTGGGATCTCTGCTTTCACAGATCAGAGAATTGGATACCAAGAACCATGATAAAGCACTGACATGCTGGTAAGGCTTCAGCCATGGCTGGCATCTAAGGTCCTAATGTGCAGAAAGCATATTGATAGGACTGATGCCAAGGCCTGCTAACCAGGAACAAGCAATTGTTTATCCCACATGAGTGCTGCTGCTGCTCTCTCCTTGGCCCTGTGGTAAGGAAAGGAGTGTGTGTCTTGATACTGTTCCCTCTCAGTACCCATCTTCCTCCTTCCCTACTCTCTAGTTCCGCCACTCTGGTTCCAGCTCACTGCCCATTTCGCTCTCCCACATACTCAAAGATTTCTGACTGGCTGAATTCCTCTCCCGTACCTTGGTTAGCATACAGAGCATAGAGACAGGTGTCTTTTGCTTTTAGATGAAGTGGGCAATGGGGACAACATTTCTAGTCTATGCCTAGGGCGGGCAACAGGGTGAATCTGGCTCTGAAGGGTGAACAGGAATAAGCAAGTAATTGAAATACACTCTAATTTAATATTTACTTTTTTTGTACTTTGAGGTAACGATTATTGACAGCAGCAAACACTTTCAGACAGAAATGTCATTTCTGACCTGATTGTGTCCCCCATTAATAAATGAAACCCATCTTGATGCATTTGATTTTGGAGACCAACACACATACTTCTCTTATAAACCAACACACACACAATATGAGAGAGAGAAAATCTATATTAAAATCCAGCTTTTTTTTTTTTTTTTTAAGCACCAAACAAGGTGATGCAAACTGGCTTCCTTATCATCTCAAGGCAGACAAACCAATTGTGATTTATACATGGTGAGAGGAGTCTAATGTTCCTCTTCTTTTTATGTGCCATGCATGAGTTCACTTGCAGTTCATATTCACTTGTCTATTGTAGATTGGGAGGCAGGGTGAAGGAATACGGTTTCACCTGCAAGCAATGTCTACACTGTACGTGGCCCCACTGGTGACTGGGGGGGAAGGCAGGGAATCACTAGTCTTCTTTTGCAGTGTATAAATCTTGTTTAGTTGGAGCTGTCTTTAGCCTATTTAATTCTAGCTATCACTTGCTAGACTTGTAATAAAAGGTTGATATTTTATTCATTGCAAATGTTTATGGCAAAAATCTTTTCAGGCGGAAGCTCCAGATCAGAGGAAATGGAGGGGGCATTCACAGAAGACCTCAGACTTCATTGGCCCTAAGTGGAGGTATGTATAGAAGGTGTTCCTGCAATCTCTTGGGGTTTTATTAAATGTAATGTGGATGTGAATCTAAGATTGCAGTTTCTTTTTGTTGTTTGTAAAGACCTATTAACATATCTGCAGCTGACACTTCTTTATACCATATGTTAATATATTTAAGATATACAGTAGAAACTCAGAGTTACGAACACCAGAGTTACGACCTGACTAGTCAACCACACACCTCATTTGGAACTGGAAGTATGCAATCAGACAGCTGCAGAGACCAAAATAAAAAAAGGAAATACATTACAATACTGTGTTAAATGTAAACTACTAAAAGATAAAGGGAAAGCAGCACTTTTCTTCTGCATAGTAAAGTTTCAAAACTGTATTAAGTCAATGTTCAGTTGTAAACTTTTGAAAGAACAACCATCAAGTTTTGTTCAGAGTTATGAACAACCTCCATTCCTGAGGTGCTCGTAACTCTGAGGTTCTACTGTATTTTTTCTAGAGTGGTAATCAAGCTCCCGTAAGAGATTTAAGAATGGCTTGACCTTTTACCTCTGGCTTAACATGGTTGGAGTAGTTTGTAAATCTTATACACAGTCTATATTCTGCAACATTTGAGAGAGGGTGGGCTGAAAAGCCTACATGTGACTAGCAAATAGTTTAGT
Organism: Platysternon megacephalum; assembly: GCA_003942145.1. NCBI lineage: Eukaryota > Metazoa > Chordata > Testudines > Platysternidae > Platysternon > Platysternon megacephalum. The sequence continues at coordinate 10,658,343 of QXTE01000046.1, forward strand.
GCAATTATGTTAGATCTGTCATCCTGAAGCACTAGGAGAAAATTAAAAACAAAAAAACAGTAAGAGGACAATAAAAATGCCATCATGGCTAAACAGCACATTAAAAAGGCATTTAGAGGCAGAAAGACATCCTTGAAAAATTGGAAGTCCGATCCTAGTGAGAAAAATAGAAAGGAGCATAAACTCTGGCAAGTCATGTGTAAAAGTAGAATAAGGCAGGCTAAGACAAAACTTGAAGAACAATTAACTAAGGACACAAAAGCTGACCGCAAAAAAATTAAGTACATCAGAAGCAGGAAGCCTGCCAAACAATCAATGTGCCCACTGGTTGATCAAGATGCTAAAGGAGCACTCAAAGAAGACCAGGCCATTGCAGAGAAGCTAAATGAGCCATTCTTTTTAAATGACAAATCTGAGGAACTGTCCCAGAATGAGGTCAATAGAGAAGCTTTTGGAACAAATTGATAAACAGTAAGAAGTCACCAGGACCAGATGGTATTCAACCAAAAGTTCTGAAGGAACTTGAGAACTACTAACTGTGGTATGTAATCTATCACTAAATCAGCCTCTGTACCAGATGACTGGAAGGTAGCTAGTGTAATGTCTATTTAAAAAAAAATGCTCCAGAGGCAATCCTGGCAATTACAGGCCAGTAAGCCTAACTTCAATACCAGGCAAATTGGTTGAAACTATAGTAAAGAACAGAATTATCAGACACATAGATTAACATGATATGTTGGGAAGAGTCAACACGGCTTTTGTAAAGAGAAATCATGCCTTGCCAATCTATTAGAATTCTTTGAGGAGTCAGCAAGCATGTGGACAAGGATGATCCAGTGGACACAGTATACTTGGACATTCAGAAAGCTTTTGAAAAGGTCCCACACCAAAGGCTCTTAAGCAAAGTAAGCAGTCATGGGATATGAGGGACGGTCCTGTCATGGATCAGTAACTGATTCAAAGACAGGAAACAAAGGTAGGAATAAATGGTCAGTTTTCACAATGGGAAGGGGTAAATAGCGGGATCCCCCAAGGATCTGTATTGGGCCCTATGTGGTTCAACATTACCCTTTTTCCCAGCTCATTTATGAAACAGTGAGATGGCAAAGTTTGCAGATGAGGCAGAATTACTCAAGATGGTTAAGTCTAAAGCAGACTGCGAAGAGATACAAATGAATCTCACTAAACTGGGTGACTGGGCAAGAAAATGGCAGATGAAATTCAGTACTGATAAGTGCTGAGTGATGCTAAGTGGAAAACTTAATCCCAACAATACATACAAAATGCTGGAGTCTAAACTAGCTGTTACCACTCATGAAAGAGATCTTGGAGTCATCATGGATAGTTCTCTAAAAAGATCTGCTTAATGTGCAGCAGCAGTCAAATAAACTTATAGAATGTTAGGAACTACACCTCTACCCCGATATAACGCTGTCCTCGGGAGCCAAAAAAATCTTACTGCGTTATCGGTGAAACCGCGTTATATCGAACTTGCTTTGATCCGCCAGCGTGTGCAGCCCGGCCCCCCTGGAGCGCTGCTTTACCGCGTTATATCCAAATTCGTGTTATGTCGGGTCGCGTTATATCGGGATAGAGGTGTATTAGGAAAGGGATAGATAATAAGATAGAAAATATATCATAATGCCACTGTATAAATCCATGGTATGCCCACATCTTGAATACAGCATGCGTCTCTGATTGCCTCATCTCAAAAAAGATGTATTAGAATTGGAAAGGGGCAGAGGAATGCAACAAAAATGATTGGGGTATAGAACAGCTTCCATACAAGGAGAGATTAAAAAGACTTGGGTCTGCTCAATTTAGAAAAGAGATGACGGGTGTGTGTGTGTGTGTGTGTGGAAGGATATGATAGAGGTCTATAAAATCATGAATGGTATGGAGAAAGTGAATAGGGAAGTATTATTTACCTCTTCACATAACACAAGAACTTGGGGTCACCCAATTAAATTAATAGGCAGAGGTTTAAAACAAACAAAAGGAAGTACTTCTTCACACAACACACAATCAACGTGTGGAACTTGTTGCCAGGGGATGTTGTGATGGCCAAAAGTATAACTGGGTTCAGAAAAGAATTAGATAAGTTCATGGAGGATAAGTCCATCAGTGGCTGTAAACTAAGGTAGTCAGGGTTGCAACTTCATGCCCTGGGTGTCCTTAAACCTCAAACAGCCAGAAACTGGGACTGGATGACAGGGGATGGATCACTCCAAATTTCCCTGTTCTGTTAATTCCTTTTGAAGTACCTGGAACTGACCACTGTCAGACAGGATACTGGGCTAGAAGGACTCATTGGTCTGACCCAATATGGCCATTCTTATGTTCTTATGCTCAGTTGCCATGGCATTGGTCACCCTAAAAATGTCCCTAGACAAAGTGAGTTTTAAGCTTTAGAAGTTGAATTACAGTAGAAATCACATTTGTCACCTCTGTATGGGATACAGTGGGGATTCAGTGGATGACAAGAAGTGAAGAATAATACCAACTCCAATTGATGCTGCCAGATAAGTTCTGTTAGGTAAAATAGAATTATCCAAATTAGAATTTGTCCTGGATCCCAGAAGTAACACCCCTATTCTTCCGTAGAATACAGCAAACTACAGATGTAGTATGTTAGATTCCTTTCCTGAGGGTATTCTTCATGGAACTCTCCAACTCAAAACAGTTCATAAACTACTTATTCTTCCTCCTAGACTTCCTGTCTAATGTTCTACTCTTTATTGAGTTTAGGAAGAACAACAATGCCGAAAGGATATTTAACCTAATGCCAGAGAGAAATGCACACTCCTATTGCACAATGATCAGAGGAATGGTGAAGGTACTGTTATCTCCACAGGATATCAGTTTTTGTTTGGCTCGTTTCCAGTTTACTATGTCAGTATCTCTAAAACATTTTTGTCTTCTCTCAGCATGGGGCTTGCGTGAGGGCTCATGATATGTACACAGACTTGCTGAATGACAGGCACACTGGTGAGTGTCTTTCAGTCTCCTGTTTTTCTGTAATCGTTGACAGATTGGTTTGTAGTGCATCTTCTGTTACTTCAAATCCATTCTTCTGGAATGTTGTAAAATATTCTAATTTTGTTTGGCTATTTCTTCTTCCATGGCAATGATGATTGGCGCAGGGGTACAGACCTCAGCTAGATCATGGGAGCTGAATGTGAACTCTGCTTATTTCCAGTGTGACGAACATGTGGTTGGCTGCCTGGAAACGAGTTCACATGAAAACTTTGCCTAGCACTGAGCCATGTTAGCAATAAGCAATAAACTCCCATATAAAGATGTACTTGTTAGTAAAATACAACTCCTCATTGTGAAATGAATTTTCTTAAATCTTCCAGCTGATGTGTACACCTTCAATGCTCTAATTTTAGCAGTCCCAGAAGTGAAAGAAAACTTAATTGAAAGATGGGCACTTGTTGAAGTAAGGAGAAAGGGATGAGGGAGGGAAGAGGCTGGAGGCTGATTTTGTTTGGAGTAAAGAAAAGTGTGTTTTGAATAATACTAGAAATAAAAGCTTTCTAATGAGGTGCTAATATAATTAGTGCTTGCAAAGAAAGTACTCCAGTTTAATACTAATTTTTGTAGAACAGTGGCGCAAAAAAAAAATCTTTATTGTTTTGCAAGGGATTCGTGTGTCCTTTAGGAAATAGCCAATCGGTGGAATGGGTGTGGAATTAAGATGGAATGTGAGCAAGCATTCTAAACAAAGTTCTGCACTGAATTTGTCTACAAATATATGAAAGGAATAAAAACTATGGAGGGAGATAAAATTATTTGGGATAACATAAGAGGGTCTGACTTTGACTAACGGGATGACATCCAGAAGGAAAATTAAGATGAGTATCAGAAAAACTTTTTAGCTGAGATCTATTAGATTGGAATAGTCACCCAAGAAAATTTATTGCAGCCCCATAATTTGGGAAATCGAAACCAAATCTAGATAATGCGTTAGTAAATGTACAGTTTTGGGAGCAATCATCCACTGGCTGAGGAACAGAAATATAAAGACGGGGGAGACACCTGCAATTGTATAGAAGTGCTGAATTGTGGTGAGTAAAACGCAGAGCAGTGTGGTTTTATTTATCTTTTTTTCTTGGTATAGGACTTGCTGAAGCACATGGTTCAACAGAAGGTGCAACCAAATCTGTTAACTTTTAATGCTGTTTTGAAGACCCTGAGGAAATGTGCTATGGGCAAGGGTAACTCCCTAAGGATACTGAGGGAAATGAAAGCACTTAACATAGGTAAGAGAGAGCCCTGGACTCTATTAGTATTCCTAATGGTACTTCCAAAATAGCAAACTTTAGGGTGATGGCCGGAGGAGTTTTGAGGCAGGGCATAATTTAGTTATACCTGTCTCTTACATAAAGCTTTTCCTCCATATATCTAAAAGTGCTTTACAAAGGTGGTCAGTATAATTATCTTCATTTTACAGATGAGGGAAACTGTGGCACAGAGGTAAAGTAACCTGGCAAATCAGTGCCAGAGCCTGGAATTGAACCTGACTCTCATGAGTCCTATTCCAGTCTTAATTCTTAATTGTAAAGTAGTGTATAAATGATTAATACATCATAGGCTTGACCAAAGAAAGACAAGCTTCTGAGAGTTTAAAACTTTTTAACGTGTGCCAGGAATACTGCTTTGCATGTTTAAAACCAGGGCCCCCAATTCTACAATCTTTGAAGCCCGTGAGAGTTTGGGGCTTGTAAAGATTGCAGGATCAAGCCTCACGCTGGTTCAGGCAAGTGTCATTTGTAAATAAGCAAATTAGGGGAAATTTGCACCACTCTGAAACCTATATAATACAGTTATCCATAATTATTAGTTAGATTCTAAGCTTTTCAGGGCAAGAATTTTCTCTTGCTATGTGTTTGTACAGTGCCTGGGCTCTGATCTAAACTGGGGCCATAAGATGCTACTATAACATAAGTAATATGAAATAAAGCATACAGCTTTCAAATCTTTGCAGAAGTTCCCGCAGTTCAGGTTTTAATGCCTCTTGGTTTGCTTATAAACTAACTTGTAAAAATAATGCAGACAAACAAGAACTAATGCTGTAGCACCGTGGTTTGATAGAAAAGGAGGTCTTGTTAAACAAATCTGCTGCTTTTTCTTTTTTTCTTTTTAAATGCGATTCACTTAGCACTTCAAAAAGGATGCTAGGAAAAAGCTACAGGACTGATTTGAGGACTGGAAAATCCTGTTTCACAGTGAGACTTAAGCTGAATCTATTTAGTTTATCTAAGAAAAGGTTCAGAGGTGACATGCTCATGGTCTAAGTGCCTATGTGGGAAGAAGATTCTGATAATTGGCATGTGAATCTAGCAGAAAAAGGCAGAATGATATAGACTTGCTCAAAGCTGAAGCTAGATGCACCTTATTTCTAGTTTGAATGTATGTTTAACAGTGAGGGTAAATAGTCATTAACAGTTTTTCCAGAGATGTGGAGTCTGTATCCCATGAAGTCTTTAAAACAAGACTGGTGTCTTTCTAAAAGAGATGCTCTATTTTAACCAGAAGTTGTGGGCTTGATGCAGGAATTACTGACTGAAAGAGATCAGACTAGATGAGCAGTGGGTCCCTTCAGGTCTTAATCTATGAATAATTGTACATCTGTAATGTGTAACATAGGATTCCATGTGTGATAGGAATAGTCAAATGGACTATTAACTACACAAGTTCTAAATGTGGCTTCTTTTACTCCACTGATTTAAGAGGTAAAATAATATGGTTAATGTCATCTCTGGGGCCATGTTAGTTTTATTTATTTATTTTATTTTTCAGTCTGTGAGAAACCTTTGCTATTAATAAATCTTTAGCAGATACACAAGTATTAGTAGACAAAATATAACATTTCTTTATGCAGTGTCTCTTTGCTGTTACTTTATGTAGAGCTTCGCCTACCTCCATTTACCAGGCTCACTTCAGTGTCTTTGTATATTGCAGAACCCAGCCTTGCAACATTTGAACTTCTCCTTGGTATATTTTATAAATCCGGTACGTACAATATAAACTTGCTCTGTGTCTTAGTTACGAACTGTTCTGAGTGCCTAAAAGTGGCTTGGATGAAAGCAGCAGTCTGATGGTTTGAAAATACTGTCACGCCATGCAGCTATCTTGCAAGGATCATGTGCATTGCCTCTCTGATTGCTGCGTTGCTCAAATAGCTCATTAGAAAAAGCTAAGGGGGCTCCTATTCTGTGTTGTGGAGGGGAGGCTTCTTCTCTCTGGCGAACTTTCTGTGGGGACAGAAGAGATACTCTTTCCACATGGAGATCAGCAAATAGAAGACTGGGTTATGATCATGCATTAGTCGGAAAATCCTACACTCTTGCAAGCCCTAAACACAGCACTACACTGGACATGGGATAGGCCATGCAGAAGGACTCTGCATCCCCTGCTACTCGGGAACAGTGCTGTATATGGTACTCTGTGGGGCATGGGTGGGAGAAAGGCAGAGGTCTGACCTGTGGAATCCACCACCACATGGTCCACTAGCCAGAATCACTGAGGGTGGGGAAGGAAGGATTGCAGTGGTCACTACCACAGTTCACAGGCTGTAATAATGTTTGTGAGACAGTTGCACTGGTATCTGTGCTTGAGTGGGTTGGATTTTGTCTGCTCATCCCATCAGCTGGTGTGGCAAATCCCCTGCCCTTAAGGTCTGTTTGCTTGGACTTTGGGTAGGGATCTTGAATTGGTCTTTTAGGAAATGTCTACATTTCTGAAGCCGTCCCATTGTGTTATGTAAATCCAATGTCAGTTGGGCAACTTTTAATTTAAAGAAAACTGCAGCTGATTTGGAGCAGCAAAACCATGGTGAGAGGGAGAAAAAAACTTTTCTTCTTCGAGTGCTTGCTTGTATCGATTCCAATTAGGTGTGCGCACGCAGCATGCACGATCGTCGGAAGATTTTTCCCTAGCAACACTCGGTGGGTCGGCTGAGGCGCCCCCTGGAGTGGTGCCTTTATGGCGCTGGATATATGCCCCTGCCGACCCAGCGCCCCCTCAGTTCCTTCTTACCGCCCGTGACGGTCGTTGGAACTGGGGAGCGCAGCTAGCTGTTCTCCACTCTCCCTAGCATTCACTTTTTCGTACTTGTTAATAGTTTTCATTAGTGATAAGTAGTTGTTAATAGTTGTAAATAGTTCTTTAACAGTTGTAGTTAGATTAGATTAGTTTCTTTCTGAGAGGGAGCGGGGTCTTCCCCCCCCCCCCCCCCCCCCCCCCGGCCCGGTGCCTAGGCCCATGCCGGGGTCTCCGGGTTTCAAACCCTGCTCGGCTTGCCTGAGGCCGATGCCTACGGGAGCCCTCCACGACTCCTGCCTAAGGTGTCTGGGGGAATCCCACCAAGCTGACAAGTGCCGCATTTGCAAAAGCTTCAAGCCAAGGACCAGAAAGGAGCGGGACTCTAGATTGAAGCAGCTCCTTATGGAAGCGGCACTTAGCTCAGTCCCTTCCACTTCGTGGGACCCGGCACCGTCATCATCGGTGCGGAGTGCCCCTGCGGCACCGACTGGTCTGGCAGCACGTTCGGACTCGTCGAAAGACATGCGCCGGACCTCCACGGCGCCTCCACAACGACGGCGCCAGTCCCTGTCTCCGGGTCAAAGGAAGAAGCAGCCCAAACAGGTGACGGCCGCTTCCACCTCGTCGCCTCACCAGCCACTGGCACCTCCCGCACCGCAAACAGAGCCGCGTCCGTTACCGGAGCTTTTGGGACCACTTGCAGCCCTGGCGCCGTCGAGTCCGGCACCGCAAGGGCCGTCGAGTCCGACGCCTGTGAGCTCCCCGGCGCGCACCGTGGTTGAGCTGGGACTCCCTTCCACGCCGGAGACCTTCTCAACAGCGCAGGACCTGATCGCGCTCACGGAGCCGGCTCTTCAACAGCCCCCGGCACCGCCGGTGTGGACGCTCAGGTCGAAGGGGAAGCTATCCCTGATGCGATCGCCATCGCCCAGCAACGCAGGACGGCACCGGTCCCAGTCCCAATCGTGGTCCCGGCATCCGTCTCGGCGCCGCTCGCAGTCCCGGACCGATCTCGTTCTTGACGCCGGTCGTACTCGCGCCGCCGCTCCGGCTCCAGGAGGTCTGAATCTCGGTACGGCTCAAACCGACCGGACTCTCGACACCGGTCCCGGTCCCGGAGCCAGTCTCGTGGCCGATCTCGGAGGTCTCCATCGAGATCTAGATCGGGCTCGCGGCACCGCTATGACCGCAGGCACCGTTCGCCGTCTCGGTACCGCTCTGCATCACGCCACCGGTACCCTGCACCATGGCACCGAGGGACTCGGCACCATCCCGTACGGCACCGCCTTGGCCGTCCCTCTCTGCTTCGGCGTCATCGCGCTCTCAAGCGGCCTTCCGTGCCCAGAACCAGGGCAAGAGCGATGCAGGCCAGTGACTGGAAGAAGGCCAGGACTCGTGCCAAGAACCCGCACAGTGGTCCTTTTGGACTCCTTGGACATACCATCAAGCCCAAGGGGCTCCTTCGAGGGCCTCTTGTTCCACCCCTTCGGAGCCACGAGTGCCGGAGGCCACGGTATCTTGCCCTCCCCCCCCCCCCCCCCCGGGGGATGCTGAGGCAACTGCTCCAGTGCCATTGCAGGCCCACCCTGCTGATGTCACTGACCCTGACCAGCAGGACCCCCCACAGGACGACCCCACCCAGGATCCCTTAGCCCCGGGGGTATCTTCCTCGTCCTCGCCGGATGAGGCGGTGGCGGGTACTACAGTTATGGGTCCTCCCCCTACGGACCTCCCTGCCCACCACGAACTACTTCGCAGAGTGGCGCCCAATATGAACCTCCAAGTAGAGGAAGTGGTGGAGGTAGAGGACCCTGTCGTGGACATTCTGTCGGCGGAGACACCGTCCCGAGTGGTCCTCCCCTTCATATGGACTATACAGGCCACTGCTAGGACAATCTGGCAGTTGCCTTCCTCTATTCCACCGACGGCCAAAGGCGTCGAAATGAAGTACTTTGTTCCCTCTCAGGAGTACGGTTTCCTTTACACGCACCCCCAACCCTGCTCCCTTGTCGTGGCTTTGGTCAACGAAAAGGAACGCCACGGTCAACAGGCCCCAGCACCTAAGTCGAAGGACGCTAGGCGCCTGGACTTGTCTGGGCACAAAGTTTACTCGGCGGGAGGCTTGCAGCTCAGGGTGGCCAACCAACAGGCACTCCTGAGCCATTATGACTATAATTCGTGGGTGTCTATGTCCAAGTTCAAGGAGTTGGTCCCACAGGAGGCCAGAGAAGAGTTTGGAGCTCTAGTAGAGGAGGGCAAGAAGGTGGCCAGAACCTCCTTACAAGCCTCTCTGGACGCAGCGGACTCGGCAGCTAGAACTCTGGCCTCGGGCATCGCCATGCGCCGCATCTCATGGCTGCAGGTCTCTGGATTACCACCAGAGTTGCAACAGACTCTCCAGGACCTACCCTTCGAGGGCCAGGGTCTGTTCTCTGAAAAGACAGACTCACGGCTACAGAGTCTCAAAGAAAACCAGGCCATCATGCGTTCACTAGGCATGCATACGCCGGTAACGCAAAGAAGGCCCTTCAGGCCGCAGCCCCAAAGATTCTACCCTCCCCCTCGGCCAAGGCAGGACTTCTCGAGAAGGCATGGCCGGGGTGGTAGGAGGAGACCATCTGGCCCTCAGACGGGTCAGAATCAGGGTGTGTCGTCCGTCCCTCCCCCCCCCCAAACCATTGACGGGGCCAAAACAAAACTTTTGAAGGTGCGCCCGAGGACGGAGCACCAGTCTCCTTTCAGGATCCTTTTCCACCCTTCTCCAACCAGCTTTCCTATTTCCTCCCTGCGTGGCCCCACGTAACATCGGACCATTGGGTCCTACGCATGGTAGAAAGTGGATACTGACTCCAATTTGTTTTGTCCCCACCTTCCCTCCCCGTCCCTCTTCAGGGACCCTTCTCATGAGCAACTCCTTCTACAGGAGGTGCAGTCGCTCCTGGCTATCGGAGCGCTCCGAGAGATCTGAGGGTCAGGGGTTTTTACTCCCGTTATTTCCTAATCCCCAAGGCAAAGGGGGGGCTACGGCCCATTCTGGATCTGCGCGGACTCAACAAATTCATGGTAAAGTTGAAGTTCCGCATGGTTTCCCTGCGGACCATTATTCCCTCCCTGGATCCTGGAGACTGGTATGCTGCCCTCGACATGAAGGACGCGTACTTCCACATAGCGATTTACCCGCCCCACAGGCGTTTCCTCCGCTTTGTGGTCAACCAACAGCACTTCCAATTTACCTTCCTCTCTTTCGACCTCTCCACGGCCCCCAGGGTGTTTACAAAGTGCATGGCTGTTGTAGCTGCTTCCCTTCGTCGGCAACGGATCCAAGTCTTCCCGTATCTCGACAACTGGCTCATTCGAGGTCGCTCCAGAGATCAGGTGCAGTCTCATGTTCAGACCACCATGGCCATGTTCAATCGACTAGGCCTACTGCTCAACATCGCGAAATCTACTCTGGTACCAACCCAGAGGATAGAATTCATAGCAGCAGTCTTGGATTCGGGCCTCGACCGGGCACTTCTGCCGGACGCGCGCTTCCAGTCCATAGCAAACATCGTCCGCGGCCTGCAAACCTTCCCGACCTCAACAGTGAGAATATGCCTATGCCTCCTGGGGCACATGGTATCATGCACGTATGTGACCAGGCACGCCAGGCTACGACTACGCCCACTGCAAGCCTGGCTATCAACAGTTTACTGACCAAGTTGGGACAGCTTGCACACGATAGTCACCATTCCTCCAGGAACATTAGCCTCTCTAGACTGGTGGCTGGACCACAAGGTAGTGTGCAAAGGGGTGCCATTTCATGCCCCACAGCCCTCCGTCTCCCTGGTCACGGATGTGTCGTCCCTGGGATGGGGGGCCCACCTCGGGGACCTCCGTACACAAGGCCTATGGTCAGCAGCAGAATTATCCCTACACATCAACGTAAAGGAGCTCACAGCAGTGCGCCTGGCATGTCAAGCATTCCGACAGCACATTCAAGGCCGTTGCGTTGCAGTCCTTACAGACAACACAACGGCCATGTTTTATATCAACAAGCAAGGGGGAGCCCAGTTGTCCCCCCTCTCTCAGGAGGCCACTCGTCTGTGGGAATTCTGCATAGCCCACTCGATCCATCTGGTGGTGTCGTTTCTTCCGGAAGTCCAGAACACCTTAGCGGACTGCCTCAGCAGATCATTCCTGGCTAACGAGTGTTCGGTTTGCCCGGATGTTATCCATTCTGTCTTCCAGAGGTGGGGCTCTCCCCTGATAGACCTATTCGCCTCACGTGCCAATCGGAAATGCCAGGTGTTCTGCTCTCTCCAATGTCGTTCCCCGGGCGCTCTCTCGGATGCCTTCCTGATACAGTGGAAGCCTCACCTGTGTTATGCCTTTCCTCCATTCCCGCTAGTTCACAGGGTACTGCTCAAACTCCGCAGGGACAGAACCCGACTGATTTTGCTCGCCCCGGCGTGGCCCAGGCAGCACTGGTATACCACTCTCCTCGAGCTGTCAGTGGACACTCCAATTCCACTCCCGCTGTGGCCAGACCTGATCACTCAAGATCACGGACGGCTCCGTCATCCCAACCTGCAATCTCTCCACCTCACAGCCTGGATGCTGCATGGCTAAGCCAATCTGAGCTGTGCTGCTCTCACTTGGTTCAGCAGGTACTCTTGGGTAGTAGAAAGCTGTCTACCAGATCCACATACTTAGCCAAGTGGAAACGTTTTTCTTGCTGGTGCGCCCAGAATTATAAGACCCCCCCTACGGGCGTCAGTTCCCATCATCCTGGATTACCTCCTGTCCTTAAAACAGCAGGGCTTGGCGATATCATCCATCCAAGTGCACCTGGCAGCTATTTCAGCGTTCCACCCGGCTGAGGATGGCCATTCTATCTTCTCCAACCCTGTGGTCACCAGATTTCTCGGGATTGGAGCGCCTGTTCCCACGAATTAGACAGCCAGCCCCTACGTGGGATCTTAACCTGGTCCTTTCCAGGCTCATGGATGCTCCCTTTGAGCCCATGGCGACCTGCTCGCTCCTGTACCTTTCCTGGAAGACGGCTTTCCTCGTAGCTATCACCTCAGCGAGACGTGTATCGGAGCTTAGAGCTCTCACACTGGAATCACCATATACGGTGTTTCATAAGGACAAGGTACAGCTGCGACCACACCCCACCTTCCTTCCTAAGGTGGTGTCGGCCTTCCATGTCAACCAAGACATCTTCCTCCCAGTCTTCTATCCGAAGCCGCACACCTCTCATCGGGAGCAACAGCTGCACTCCCTAGATGTTCGCAGCTCCCTCGCCTTTTACATCGAGCAAACAAAACCTTTTAGAAAGACAACCCAGCTGTTCGTAGCTGTTGCAGACCGGATGAAGGGACTCCCGGTCTCCACCCAGCGCATCTCGTCCTGGAATACATCATGTATCCGTGTGTGCTATGACTTAGCTGGTGTCCCAGCTACCCACCTGACCGCCCACTCCACTCGGGCTCAAGCTTCGTCCTCTGCCTTCCTGGCTCATGTACCCATACAAGAGATCTGTAGGGCAGCGATTTGGTCATCAGTTCATACCTTCGCTTCCCACTATGCCATAGTGCAGCAGTCCCGGGATGATGCGGCATTTGGTTCAGTGGTCCTTCACTCCGCGACATCTCACTCCGACCCCACCGCCTAGGTAAGGCTTGGGAGTCACCTAATTGGAATCGATATGAGCAAGCACTCGAAGAAAAGACGGTTATTCACCTTTGTAACTGTTGTTCTTTGAGATGTGTTACTCATATCCATTCCAAACCCGCCCTCCTTCCCCTCTGTTGGAGTACCTGGCAAGAAGGAACTGAGGGGGCGCTGGGTCGGCTGGGGCATATATCCGGCGCCATAAGGGCGCCACTCTAGGGGGCACNCTGTTGTTCTTTGAGATGTGTTGCTCATATCCATTCCAAACCCGCCCTCCTTCCCCTCTGTTGGAGTACCCGGCAAGAAGGAACTGAGGGGGCGCTGGGTCGGCTGGGGCATATATCCGGCGCCATAAGGGCGCCACTCTAGGGGGCACCTCAGCCGACCCACCAAGTGTTGCTAGGGTAAAAATCTTCCAACGATCGTGCAGGTGGCACGCGCACACCTAATTGGAATGGATATGACNATGCTGCAAAACCTCTGTTAGTCTATAAGGTGCCACAGGATTCTTTGCTGCTTTTAAAGGTGAGTAACCGTCTTTTACTTGAGCTGCCTTCAGAATCCCACCAACACCTGGTTCCATTTCCATGGTGCTTTTGCTAGACATAACTTGTCAATGAACTGTGTAACAACGGAGATCTGATATTTGTATATGTGTTTATCATGCTGTCATATCTGCCCCAGGCTCAGTGGAAATCATGTATGAAGTGATGGATGAAATTGAAGGAAAGACTTTTGTTGCTCAGGATCCAGACGATGGTAAGTAATTTGGTATATCTAACAACTTGCCTCTCTTCTGATGTAATAAACACGGGCGAGCTGTCCAGTGAACTGCAAATGAGTCCAGCAGGCATAGATAAATCAAGGGTATCCTGAGCTAGTAGCGTACTAATTTGTCCACCTCTGACTAAATATAGTACAGTAGTTGTTGATGGGGTGGAGCACAAAACACCAGCTGTCTTGAAGGTGCTCCACAGTATTGACACAGCATTTCCTTTCTTGGGGACAGTATCGAGAGGAGCAAGCGGTGAAGCAGCACTGCACACTTCTGGAGAAGAATGTCTGTTAGCATTTCCAGAAAGTTACTGCATTTCTTGATATTAGATGGGTTTTGATTGCAGAACTGTGTGACTAGTATAAAATTGTATAAAATGAAGCCTAATGGAAAGCAGTACTTCAAACAACTCTAGTCTGTGGTAGGTGAGGAGGGGCAAAGATTCAGAATGTCCCAGGTGTCTTGTTGCTATTGCTGTACTGGGCAAATTTGATCAGTGAATGGAAATGTCAGATGGGCTGAACAAATTAGTTCTAAAATTAGATTTTGAAGCATGTACTGTAGAAAAGAAACTAGTACTTTACTATATTTGCCTCAACAAGTGTGTTTCTGACACATGTGGCTTGCTAGATGTTTAGTAGTCCACTAGGTTACTCTGCTAGAAACTTTCTTCACCCTGGAAAACTAATCTGCAGATGATCCGTCTGCCACTTTTTCTCCTCTTAGTCTTAGGGCTGATCTACCCTAGAAAATTAGATGGGCTCAGCTATGTCACTCAGGGGTGTGAAAAATCCACATGCCTGAACAGCGTAGCGAAGCTGACCGAAGTCCCCATGTAGACTGTGCTAGGTCGATGGAAGAATTCTCAGGGAGGTGGATTACCTGCACCAGTGGGAGAACCCCTCCCATCAGCATAGGCAGTGTCTACACTGAAGCACTACAGCAACGCAGCTGCTGTGTGTTAAGTGTAGACAAGCCCTTAATGTTTTACATTAAAGTGTTGGCCTTTCTACACTGGTTTTTCACCCCACTCCCCAAACTGCCTCTGCTGTCTTTCAGCACAGCTCCTTATGTTGGTTGGAGGGGACTCACAGAGTGACCCAGACAGATGCTTTTCCTGCGGGGATTGAGACCCTTCCATTCATGGTGTCCCAGGAACTACGGACCCAGAGTCTCATCCCAAACTGACTGCTGTGTGGCAGCCTAATGCGCTGTGGCTAGACCATAAGGATGGTCTTACTTCGCATTTAGAGCTACTCAGTACACTCATTCATATCAGACATGGTATAGACGAGTGAAATGCTAGTAATGATCACTGAAGGAAAAGGCCATGTAGCTGAACAAAAACTAGCACTTTTCTGACTGTTCCACACTGCTCTTAATGTTCCTTTGGAATCACAAAAGAAATATCACTTTTGAATAAGGCAATGATGATTGGCGCAGGGGTACAGACCTCAGCTGAATCATGGGAGCTGAATGTAAATGTTTCTCTGTCCTGCATGTAGTGGGGCATCTGAGAATATTTACATGAGACTTGTGCCTAGTCTGAGCTGCTTTAATTAAACTCTTAAAAAAACCAACAACAAATCATTCTTACACTTCTCCGGTGCATAATATTTCTCAGATTATTTTTGGAGACTTCCAAAACTTTTTCCAAACAGCCATTCCTCTAAACTTAGCACTTCCACTAAAATGGAGTCTTGCCCCTTTGGAGTGCATTGCAGTGTATATATTCACTCTTGCCCTTGTAAACCACACAGCAATTTAAAATGTTCTCTGCAAGATCTTGACTTTGTATCCCAAAGGATTTGTAGGTTATAACGCAGATAGCTGATGGATATTCTAAACATTTTAATAGCAGGATGGTACTTCTCTGTCCTAAAAAGGCATCTTAACTCTTCAATGCCTTGCCACAGTGAGCCTAATACAACTCCCAAAGGCAATTCAGTAGATTCTTTCATCCATATTGCTGTCCACATACAGCCATGATTTCAGTCACTACCTGAATTTAGAGCACAAACTGCACACTCTTACATTAAACTTGTTTTTAAAAACTGCCAGGAAGACTTCTCCAGCCCATGCACAGATGGTCTGCACAGCTGTTGCTCTTCTCCATACTCCCTGACTGAATGGTTTTCCCCTCTCCAGTGGCTTCCCCATTTATCAGAGGTGGAAGGGAAGTGGTTTCCTTGCTACTTTAGGAGTCTGTTAGTGATGAAGAGTGGATAAGGATGTAGGCAAAGAGGGAGGAGGCAACTGTTGTACATGCTCTAGTGCAGGGGGTTCTCAGGACAAATTTTTTGGTGGCCTCAGAGTGCGGCCACCAACTCTTGCTCGTGGCCGCTATCTCACTTTTTCCTAAAATACTTTGGTTATCGTAAAGCTAATCAATAAATATGAACATATACACATCCAAAGCATTGTAATTTATTTATTGCTAGCTAGTAAGTCTGTTGTGGAAAGTGATATTAACAAACATACAAGTATCACTTTTCACAGCAAACTTAATCAGCCCTGGCAAGCCTGGGGACAAATTAAGCCATGGATGGAGGGTTGGGGGAGGCAGTGGGGGTCAGGGGAGATGGGGCTGAGGGAGGCAGTGGGGGCTGGAGCCTGAAGCCCTGCGGCCAGAGCCCAAAGCCCCGCGGCCGGAAGACGAGGTCCAGGAACAGCCTGAAGCCATGTGACCGGAGCCTGGGGCCTGCCACTGCGCAGCCAGAGCCCAGGGCTGAAGCCCAAAGCCTGAGCCCCGCCCCCATGAGAAAGTGGGGAACTCGCTGGCTGCCTGCTCCTACAGCGTTGTGCCCCAGGTGACTCCAGAGAGGGGCAGGGCCCGACCCCTGCTGCTGGCCCCAGCATCCAGGAGCAACAGGGAGGGGGAGGGGGCTCTACTTTGCCCTCCCCCACATCACAGCCCAGGAGGCTGTGGCCACAAGAAAAGCCCCTGGTGGCTGCATGCGGCCACGGTGGCCGATTTGAGAAACGCTGCTCTAGTGTGTACCCCAAGGAAGGGGAAGAAAGGAGTCTGGGCAAGTGACTGTCTACGTATGTGTTCCTGCAGCCTCTACTGGAGGCTCTACAGTTGGGAAGCAGGTGCCTCTTCTTACTGGCCTGACTCTGAAAATACTGTCCTGAAGCAAACAGGTGAATGTAGCTTTCACAAAGCTGTCCTACTCCTGAATATGGAGTCCTCTGCAGAGATCTTTCTCCCAAAAGCTAGCTAGCTGAACAGATCTCTAGCCTGAGTCTAAAAGTGTAATACAGGAGTCCCAGCTACTTTATCAAACTTAACTACAAAGTCTTCTGTATAACAGGAAAAGCCTCTTCCATCTCGTGTGAAACCCTGTTAGAGAGGTGGTTAGTATTTCTCAAAACTAGATGTTAATGGACTGGATTTTTTTTTTCCTTTCAGCCAATTTCTTTGTCAGTGCGATGATAATAGTAAGTATTCATTGCTCGTATTTAACACTTTGAACGAGTTCCTCTATTTCATTGCCTTCCTGTAGGCTTATAAATCTAGTTTAGAATTGCCTCTGGGTATTCCAGACCTACTGCACAGACTAGCTTCAACTATTTGCCTTCCTTGCTCATTCAGTTCCACCAGCCTTGGCTGCCTCCAGTAGTCTTTCATTTCCCCACTGTTTCATTTGTACCTCTCAGTCTGAAATTCTCTTCCTCCCCTGTCAGTCACTGAATCAGTAACCCATCTGCCATGATCCAGGCAACTGCTAGCATGCAATACAGATAAAGGGATACTTTTTTGGGGGGGCGGCGGTATTTTTCTGCCCCACCATATGTTTTCTGATCACTTCGACACTGTCCAAAACATCTGCACACACCCACTTGTTTAACTTGCCCTTAAGTGAAGCCAGCCAAAGTGATTCTTTGTCTTGGGTCAAGGAAACAGTTAATTGATCACTACACTGAATTGCTTCTTCACATCTTACCTTTAAACTTTCCTTTCACTATCAGCTGATTGACTCTGTAAATAGCGCTGATGCCATGCATAGAAGGATGCGATGTAAGTGTTGTATCTGAGCAACTTAAATGTGCATTTGTTTATTGCAGTGCGTCAGTCTTAAGGATGTTAAGCTTGCGTATAGATTGCATAAGTTACTGGAGACAGGAGACAATTGGAAACTTATAGGAGATGCACAGCGACAGTCTGTCTATTGGTAAGTTTGGTGCAGCTACATTTAGTACCATTAATGCATTAAGAACACTGTCCTCATTTTACTTAAACATAAACCAATATTTAATAAATTAGGAATTAAAAATTGAACTATTCTTTATGCAGAAGGAGACTTTCTTGAGCATCAGCTAGAATATAGGTAACTTTTTAAGTCTATCCTTTTGAGTAGGAGTGGGGATAGCTTACTTGTGGTTCTCATCTAACAGTAAAATGAAAGCTCTTTAAAATACAGGAAGCTGATTAAGATCCATAACTACTAGCAGACTAAATGTGTAGAATAAATAATTTTGAAAGGACATCAGATTCAGTGTTTTGAAATCACTTCCCCTAAACAGCTCCACTTGCGTTATAGGAAAATTAGTTCTGTCTTTTCACCCAGCACATTTTCGTGGCCAGAATAGAGGAAGCATAAAAACTCTTGGTGAGGCAGGGGCCCACCCAATCTTATGTCTGGCCTATCCACTGTCTCCGTTTACCTTTGGTCTCTGATCAAACCAGCACATGTGGTGTTCTTCACAGTACCACTCCCCTTCTAGGTGTAGTTTGTTACCATAAAACAACATGCATCAAACCTTCTAGCCTAGCCATGTTCTCTGGGATCCATTAGTCCTTTCAGTTTATAATAGGATTTAGCATCCATATAGCCCTCCCTCTAGGCTCAGAAGGCTTTCCAGTCCTTTACTAGGGCTTGGTTCAGTCTCCTGCAGCTCTCTCAGCTGAGGCTCCTGCTCCCTGCATGTCTCCAACCCAGGCTTTGGACTCTGGAGAGTGTTTCTACTCTACTGTCCCTCCATCCTCACAGGCTAAGTGAAAGTTCAGGCTTATATACTGTGGCTGATCATGTGACTGCCACCTGCCCCTCTAACCCCCACGAAGGACTGTAGTTCTCTATGTCCTTCAGGGAACCACGTGTCCCAGCATGCCTTCTCGTTAAAGGGGCTTAGCCTTGGAATAGAGTTGGCTGGTCCCAGGTCCCCTGCTTCTACCCCTAAAGGGATAAAGATTTCATCCTGTTACACTTAGTGTTGTGCAGGCCTAACAATAGCATCTAAAACATGCATATCCATAGGTTCTCAGGCATCATGCTAATTGAGCATAATAGGAAATATCTGGAGAGATGCTGAGGTGACCTGAAGAAAAGCCCATTGGAAGGATAGGGTTAAAAAAGCACCAGGAAAGGAATTCAGTATTGGAATCAGTATCCACGAAGACACTGTTAGTGTAATAGGATTGATAGGGTCTTTATTAGTCTGTAGTTTAAGTCAAAGGAGACAACTGGATTTAGATGATAAGCAGTCTCATTCATTGCATCAGGTCAGGGACTTGATTAGATGAGATGCTTCTCTTTGTGGCTCTAGGACAGTCTGTTTGTTTAGTAATGCAAAAGTGAAGTAGTTTCTTGGCTAATCACCAGCTCACAAAAATATCCTGTTTTACTAGTCTTCGAAATTGTTTCTTATCTATAGGGCAAAAATGTTTTCTCGGTGTTCACCTGTTCTGGATATTGTACCGATGAGACAGTTCTAACAAGTTTAAAAGGGCAGGGTTTGGGCTATTTTAACAAAGTGGAACACCTCCGCATTGATCTTCCTTTCAATGAATTGGGGGAACACTTGAGGGTGGGGGTTGTTACACCATGGTAGGAGGAGTAGGATGATTGTGTTACACTGCTCTTTGACCTACATTCTGATCTGGCTGTAGGCACAAGTTCACTTTCCATCCATTTCTATGTGAACATTAATCTGCAGTTACATGGAAGAGATACCTAGACTTGGGATATTGGAACTAGTATATTGCAAGGCAAAATGGATGATGTTTGCATCCTAATTCTAACCAGTCCTACCACTTACATCAACCCTAAAAGCTCTTGCTCACTGTGACACTTTCTCTGGATGCCCAGGACTGGGGGTCACCTTGCTACCCCCCTGCCTTTTGGGAGTCTCTTTTGTGCCAGCTCCAGCATACCACCAGCCTTTCACCCACTCAAGCACTCTCCTCAGGACTCTGCCAGTTCTAACTTTGCTTTGCTCCCCAATGCCTGAACCCCCTTGCAGAGCATTCCCCTCTAGTGTCCGGCCCATGTCACTGGACAGTCACAGAAATTATCCAGTTTGCTGCACCCAAGGGAATAGTATAAACACTCCAGCTTGTTTGATTCAGCTGAGTGTCAGCTCCAATATAACAACACAGCACTGTAATCTGTTTATAGTGAAAACAAATATAAATTGATTAATAAAAGTTAAGTTTTGAGAGACAGTGATCAAGGGTACTAAGAACAACAGGTTACAAATAAAGCAAAAGTTGTAACATTCTTTCTAGAGACTGACACTTAACAGGCTGCAGTCCTTGTGTAAAGACCTGAAGAAGAGCTCTCGGAGCTTGAAAGCTTGTCTCTTTCACCAACAGAAGTTGGTAAAAGATTATCTCACCTACCTTTTCTCTTGTCCTGGAACCAGCACAACTACAAAAACACTGCAACCAATCCTTGTCTAAAGTAGTCTCATCTCACCTAAGCCTTTTCTGCAGTATTTCAGCCTAGGTTGGTTAGATCCTGTTTTCATAAATGCAACCACACTGCCTGGTTACCCCTTCGAGTGCAGGAGGGGTTCTGGTGCCCCCAAATCCATTGTTTTTGTTCACAGAGTCAGGTGACTCCCTAAGGTGCTCTCCCGTGTTGAGTTCACCTCTCCTTCTCTCCCCTCAACAATCTGTTATTCCTGTTGACTTTTCATGCAAATGGGGCTTGCTTTGTGTTGGCTTAATTTCCATCAGAGACAGGGTGGATAGGTGATTCCGCGTCCCTTTGTCTGACAAAACCAGCTTGTCAGCCCTGCCTAGGACACAGATTCTAAACATATTTTCACTACGTACATACATCACACAATGATTAGGAGGATCAGTATGACATAAGCTTCCATTAGACACCTCACGACCCTTTCTGGGTAAATACTATGAGAGCAGTGTGTTAGGTGTAATGAGTTTGTCAGGCCTGATAGGAGTTGCTGTTACAGAACAGTGAACGCTTTGCTAGATGGCATTGAGGGTTCTTAGGGTCACACCTACCAAAAACATTGCTTCTTCAAAGCTGATTGTGTTTAATGTCCAATTTAGTGCTAGTCATGGAAATGTTACTTCATTCAGATCTGATCATTGCTATTTACAGGTCCTGCTTCTATCCATTTCAGCCAATCTAATTACTACTGATTTCTGATAGCCTGCATTTTTTTCCCTTTTCTGCAGTGCAAGGTTCTTTAGTCTGGTGTGTATGATGGAACAATTTGATGTCATATTGAAGTGGTATAAAGAACTGGTCCCTTCGGTAAGATGGTATTTCCATGTATCTGGGCAGCATTAGTGCTTACAGTATAAATCTGGAAGAGCAAGGCAATCATACCAGGCTAAACTGCTGTCTCTGTTCATCAGCTCTTCTACCCAAATGCTCAAGTAATGTGGGATCTCCTTCAAGCATTGGACACAGCCAACCATTTGGAAATGATCCCTCAGATTTGGAAAGGTTAGTGGTAGCTTGGTTTCTTGGTTGCCTATGGTAACTTAAGGCTTGCCCATACAGCTCACCTGATAAAGGGGTAAGGCAGCATACTAGTCATTGGAGAGCCACTTAAATGCCTCCATGGTGAGAGCCACAAACTATTGTAGTACAATATCATGATGCTGTGATGTTTGTCCTGCTTGGATCTTCAGAACACAGGCTCACAGCCATGATAGCCTCACAAATGCAACATCAGGACATCTTAGGATGGTGGTTAAAGGGAGGGTGGACAACAGAGGTTGGACAACCAGTGGAACTATTCATTGAAGGGGAAAATACATGGCTCTCCCTTTAAATCAGCAATGATGATTGGTGTAGGGGTACGGACCTCAGCTGCATTATGAGAGCTGAATGTAAATGTTTTTGTCCTGCATGTGGTGGGAAAAGTGAGAACGTTTACATGAGAATGGTGCCTACATCTGAGCTGCTCCTTAAATGTACTATTAAAAATTGTCCTGCTTGCTCCTTGGGAGGGAATGTTGGGTGTCCGATGCAGTAATGGCTCCATTGCTAACCACTCTCTTCCTTCAATCAGAGATCAAACAGTTTGGGCTTAAAAGGAAACCCGGACTGTTGGAGGAGTTATTGGCTCTGATGGCCAGGGAGATACACCCTCAGGAGGTGAGGCCCATGAAGTGATCAGTGAGGGTGAAAGTGTCACCCTGACTTTACTGTCCATCGGGGGGGGATTGTTTTTTTTTTAACACTAAGTGCAAAGTATTAGAGCAACTAGAACCATCATGTAGAGATAATCCTAGATTTCCATTCACTGCATAGAGATCACAAATAACACAAGCCTATATATTTAGATTAATCTAAAGTTCCTATTAAGGGTTCTAGGCGCCTTTATTAATTTGAGGTTTCATTATATGGCAAATAATCTCAGCATCCTCCCCAAAACCCGCTTCAGCTTTCAACATGTGCCTCCATCCTCAAAAAAGGTGGGTTTTGCAGCATGCCCTGACAATCAGTACATTAGACCTGTTGGGGACCAGGGACGGAGAGGGGAGTGAATTCCAATACTTGGGTGGGCCCCTCACGAGAACGCCCTGCCAGCAGCTCATTCTCTTCTAAATGGAGAGGGGTTCAGGCTCCATATCTGACTGTGCACAAAGAATAGATCTCTCCCTCCTAGAATGAAATTGGCCTCTATCTGGGTTTGTCATCTCTGAATTTGTAGAGCTGAGCAGCCAAATTCCATCCCCTTGGTATAACTCTATTGACTTCAGTGGAGTTAAACCAGGAATGAACTTGACTCAAGATGACTCAAAAATCGTAAGATCAAGGATTCTGCAGATTATATACATCTGACTTACTGAGAGAAGCTGTTTTTCACTGGGGCGGGGGACAGATGACATTTAGCTCCATAACTCTCACTGATGTTCAAGGAGAGTGAGATGCATAACTGCCATTTGTGCCTTTTGAAAATCTCCTCCATTGAGATTATTTAAAAAAAATGTGCAAATGTAGATGCTCATAATATACCTGGCCCCAGTGGTTTAATGTGAAGCAGCTTGCTGCAGCTTTCCAAACGTCACCTGGTAGTATTCCCCTTTCTTGCCTTAGTATACAGTGACTTACAGTTGCTGTGGTGTTTAAAAATCATCCAGTTGAGAGCTTTCTGGTGGAGCTGTCTTCCTATAAAAGAGGTGAGTTTTCTGATGCTGAAAGCGTGGTAGACAATTCACTGGTAAACAAGATGCCCCACAAGTTACAGATGTTTGGGTGCTAATAGAGATTTAATCTCTTCACAGACTCAAATGTCATTTGCCAACTGTGCTGCAGATATCAAATCTATTTTTGAAACTCGAGAGAGGAACCAGGTCCCCTTAGAGTGGACAGCGAGTGTTCTGGGTAACATTGCCATACTGTTCTCAAGGGTGGGGAGTATCCAAGAAGTCTGGTAAGTGTGTGGCTGCTATGAATTCTTGTCCTGCTTGCATCCTTGATATCTCCAATTCAGATTTTAATCACAGACTGGCATAGTATCCTACTCATATCCTACTCACTTGCATGCAAAATGCTCTATGCTGCCAGATGTCTTGTAAATGCACCAAAAAAAACCTAGAGTCTGTGAGCATTTTATTTATTTAAAAAAAAATAAAAATTTTTTTTTGAGACTTCTAACTTTGCCATAATAAAGAGGTTCAATTCAAAATAATGTTGTTGCTACAAATGTCCAGTCCCCAATTTTGGGGTCTGATCCAACTCCCATTAAAGTCAAATCTCCCATTGAGAACAGACCAAGAGGTGGGTGCCTTTATATAAAGTTGTACATTTACATCTGTTTGAATTTTTTTAAAGCGAATGGGTTTTTTTAAGTGCACACTCAGCATATATGCCTGCAGTGACATTTTTCTTACTATATTGAAGACTAAGGTAGACATAAATTAATCATTTTAGTCTGCAGATAAAATCAGTGAATATTTCAAAATGTGTATACCAAAGACACTCCTCCTTTAATGAGTGTTTTCCACATATTGGTGAGAGAGTGGACCACATTGAAGGGTCTGTTCCAAATTGTGGTGAAGGCTCATTAAAGACCTTTTACTGGTGTTCCAAGCAGACATTTATCTTAGAATGAGACTGACATTATAACCTCAGTTTTTTGTTTTTTTTTTCTTCGTCTTTCAAACAGGAAGATGCTGGAGCTTTTCAAAAAAACCAAGAGAATCCCCAGGTGAGTTCATTTAGTGGTCCGATGTCAGGTGGCAGATCTCACACACTACTTTGGTTGAGGTCTTGCATTGTGTTTCTAGGTGACAGTAGCAGTCTGTAGTGTGATTTTCACACCTTCACTTCCTAAGAGAACTCCTAAGTTCAATACTTTTCATTTGGGTTTTGGCCTCCCTGGTGAGCAGGGAGGGGTTTCTTCATTCACCCAGTATAAGAGCTCTCAGCATAGGTTTTTCTGCCCCCAGGACATGGTCAAGGGGCAGAGGTTGGTTTGAGTGAGATCCTTGAGATTTTAAAATTCTGATGCTGTGACTTTTTTCCCCACTTGTGTCAGACTCTTGAGATATGGGGTAATAAAATAATTGAATGGGCTCAACAGCTCAGTGTGGGGCCAGATTAACTCTCCACTAGAGACCAAGAGCAGCTCCTCTGAGACTCTCCCAACCAACATCACCCCGAAGTGTCCCTAGCCTCTGTTTGCCAGAAGCTGGGAATGGGCGACAGGGAATGGATCACTTGATAAACTGCCCTGTTCTGTTCATTCCTCTGAAGCACCTGGCATTGGCCACTGTCGGAAAACAGAATACTGGGCTAGGTGACCCATTGGTCTGACCCAGAATGGACATTCTTACGTTAAGATTGATGGTCTTACATTTTAGCATACTTAGCATTCGACCCTCTAGTTGAAAGCAATAGGTGCTCCTGCTGGAGTTCTTCAGATCACACCAAATCACGCTAGCTCCTGAACTGATCACTTTACAGTTGGTAAATGTTTGGTAGAGCATTCAAAATGAAACTGACCAGAATGGGGTTTTTTAGGTACCTTTTGAGAAGCTCTAGAAAGAAGCTTAATTTAAAAGTAGAAATTTTAACTCCGAAGAGAAATTAACACATTTAAACCAGTGTGATCTTTACCTCAGAAAAGTATTGGGGTGTGTGCTGATACTTACAGTGGGAGTCTGTGTGTTGGCCCTGGTGTCCTGGCCAAGCATCAGTTCTGGTAATTACAGCCAGCCTGCCTAGATATACCTGCAGTGGGAATTAGGTATTGTATTGGAAGGAGCTGTTGTATGTTTAATATGCACACACCTGCATATGTACATCTCAAAGCACTTGCACTAGTGAAATCCCCTAAGCTGATGTGCGAAGTCAGAGCCCCAGCAGTAATCTGTGCTGAGAGGAGGGAGGGGAATTCTGAAGTTTTCAGCATGGCTGTTAGTCCTCAGTGGCCACCAGCTCTGAATGTGATGGGAGGGAAGCTGCTTCTTGAGAGCTGCCAGTAGAACAGGAAAAGGCTCCTTTGGTTTAAGTGGCCCAGCTGCACCCCCCTTGTCCTACTCATCTCTCTGGTAACTGCTGCAGACGCTTCTCCCCAGCTCATCTTCCCTATCAGCAACATGTCGAACCTCCAGCAGGAGAGGAGGGAATCTGGCCAGCCACCTGAAGGCTCTGCCAGACTGGTACCTTTACAGAAGTAGCAGAGCTGTAGCCAGCTGTTTTGCGCCCCCATGCTGAGCTTGTTGGGGAAGGCAGAGAAGGCAAATGTCCCCCCTACCCCTTCTTACAGGCAGCTCCCTACAAGAGACGAGGGCTCCGCTCTGAGCACTGCCTCTGGTATCGTTCAAGCAGGATGCTCCCACTCCTTGTCAGCCACTAATGGGAGAGGGGCTGGCTGTGAGAACAATCTCTAAACAGGGCTCAAAAATAACACCACTTAACCCTAAGCTCCTGTACCTCTGTCTCCACCACTGAGAGGTCCTGCCCAGCATGGGGCAGGCTCCCCACATTGTCACATATATAGTAATGTGTGTTCCTCAGTTAGGGAGGGCATTTTCAGAGGCGTTGGCCTAACTGCTCAAGCTAAAACTCCCACTGATTTCAGGGAGAGCAATTAGGCCTGAACCGAACGCTTCTGAAAATCTCCTAAGCTTTGAAACTCAGCAAGTGAAGTTAATTACTGAGGGCTTGTGTGTGCTGTGGACACCCCACGCTGGAGCTCAGCGTATTCCTTCCCACCCCAGGCATTCTGGCTCTGCAGAGCATTCACTCTTTGCTTCTCACTTGCAGCAACGTGGTGATGAACGAGGTCTTGACCTGCACTAAACAAAGCAACGCTCCAGATCAGGCGGTTGAGCTAGTGAAGTTGGCTGCTGCCTTCAGTCTACCTACAACTGCAAAGCTTGCAAGGAGGGTGATAGAGGAGTTTGAACTGTCTGAAGAGCAGAAGTAAGATGGACTGTTTTATGTGTTTGTTGTTCCATATCCACTGTCAGCAGTAACTAGGAAAATCTGTGTCCCTCTCTGTGAATGGCTTACGAGAGAGTTGGCTTTCAGAACGCCACACACAGCTTTGCTGTAACCATCACTCCAGTCCTCCTTGCTTGCAGAAAACCTCAATGCTAATCCCAGGCTCTACTCCTACCACTGCTAACTTAGCACCTTTCTTCACTAAGGTGATTAGATTTCAAGTTTTAGTGAGTCTCCGGCCTCTGTGTAGTTATAATAAAACTTCATTTAAAAACAACAAAAATGCTCTTTTTCCCTGTTGCTGAGAGACGGATCCTCAAAACCAGGGGAACCGAACAGAGATATAGTGAAGGAAAGGAAACCATTACTCTGAAAGTTGAATTGCAGAACTGAAATTATTCTTAAAGCCCAATCTGGCCTGGCTCCTATTCCAGCCTGCTTCTCCTGCTACAAAATGAGCCTTAGGAGTGGGTGATCTCCTTCCTTTCCCTCTGGAAGGGAGCATGGAGATATGTGGAAGCGTAATGTGGTGGTAGCATACTGTGCACTGAACTGTCCTTTCTGTAACGGTGTCACAAGTGGGTTTCAACCATCTGTTAAATTGAACCTTTTCTCCCCAGGAAGGCTCTGGAAGATACTGATCCCCACAGCAGTGACAGCAGTGATAGCGACAGCAACTAGGAGCCGTTTCGCTAGCTTTCCCTGTGAAACAAAGAATGGGAGTAGTTTCTCACTACTATGGCCGGTGTGGGCTGCTTTGGAAAGCTGCACTCATGATTTCACCTCTCTCCTTCCGTTGGCTGTGACAGACCAAAGGATGCTAGGAATAAGAGGCTTGTACTGTTCTGCTTGCAGCGATACCTCTCCTCCCACCACTATCCTCAACCCAGCTAGGAGAGATGATGGAAGCTCTTCCCTGTTAATGCTCCCCTAGTGACTTGTCCAGGGGTTAGAGAAGAGACATACGGTTAAGGACTAGACCACATCTACATGAGCCTTACTGGGACAATTACCTGTTTTCTGTTGACTTAGTCTGTGAATTTAAACAGCCTTAATTACTGTTTCACTGTCTTACATGAAACATTCTCACCAGCCTTGTGCACTCAGTCTATTAAGTGTTATAAGTTACTCTGCAGCACAATGGAGCTGATCTATGAAGACTCCTCCAGGGGCTTGCTTATGGTACCTCTCCCCTCTTGGGTTCAGGAATGGGCTTTGGGGCCCAGAGCTGTGACAGCTGCTCTACTGTGAGCCTCTAAGGCTCCAGCTACCCTGCAACCTGGGGGGGGGGGGGTGATTCTCACCTTAAAATGTACATGGCTGCTATACTCAAAGATGCTGCTTCTACCCTCCAGCAGAGGCCTACACTGATCTTGTCTTCTAGCATGCATGGGCAGTGCTGCCTTGAGAAGCTTGATGGTTCCCTTTAACTGATACCACTAGGATTATGTTGTCCCTAACACACCCACACCAAAGGCTAGAGTTTAACCTCCTAGGCTCCACTGTGGGAAGAGGGAGTTTGTCAGTCTTTTAATCGGCCTTCTCAGATAAATCTTGTCATTAAAGAGGATCACAGTTGGGTAGTATGAAGAACCTCAAGGCCCAAATTAATCAATTCTTTTCATCACTAACATCCTTTTGATCATTTCCATAGCTACCACCATAGTACAAGTTAAGCTCAGCAGTACTTCATTCCTACACTAAAGCAGTTCCCATGTATCCACTACTGAACATGCAATAGCAGAAAAGAGAAAAGGGTTTGAGTGCAGGATTAAAAGTGAGGTGTAACAGTGACAGCTAAGAGGGAGTAGGGGAAGATGCACCTCTACAACAGTTTGAATAGCCTAAACACACTAATTACAAGTAAGGGGGATAAGAGGAAAACTGGGCAGACACAGGTGTAACACTACCATGTTACACTTGATTAGATTAAGCAAAATGAGGGCAGCTCTATTATTTCTTCCTGTCCTCCACTGCCATATTTACAGCTAGACTAAACAAAAAATAGTGCAAGGAACAAGCCCGTTGTTTCCAACTTTGTGTCAGCCAGTGAAAGGAATGGCTGGCCGTCACATCCATCAACCATGAGGCTATAGCTAGAGTGTTGCAAGTAGTAGCTTGGATTGCTACTGTATTATTCAGCCACTGCTCTTATGTTCATGTAAGTCTGTAACTGGGATTGTCCTATAGGAGTACTGCTGGGCCCACAGCTGACTGTAAATAGCAACTTTTGTTGGTGAGAATTGAAATGCCAACATTATGGGGATGTGAATTAATTGTGATAGGGTTGTAGATATCTGTTCTAGGTAAATATCCCACTTCTGTGTGCTTTGATTTTAAAGCACTAGGCAAAGTTAACCATACAGAAATGTATAATAAAACATGCCAGAACTAAAAGGGAAAATTGATGTTTGAACTAGTTCATATGGAATAAGGGTAAATAAAGGCTTGAACAGGTCTACTTCACTGTTGGAACTGAAATACAGTAAGTGGTATAAATCTGTTGTATGTTTTCTAAATAAATATATGTACACTGCTACTCCTATATAATGCCACCCGATATAACACGAATTCGGATATAACGCAGTAAAGCAGCGCTCCAGGGGGGCCGGGCTGCGCACTCCAGTGGATCAAAGCAAGTTCGATATAACACGGTAAGATTTTTTGGCTCCCGAGGACAGCGTTATAGCGAGGTAGAGGTGTAGTTTGTTTGGCAGGACACCTTGCATGATACTGATGAATGTGGTTGGTTCTAGGTAAATTAAACAGCTGATAATCTAGGTAGAATGTAACATTACACTTCAAAGTGAAATACAGGGAGGAAAGTTCCTGAACATGCAGAACAAGGAGGCATTCAGGAAACCTAGCAGAATTTTCTTGCAAGTCAATGTCTGTTTTGTGTGTTTGATCCATACTTAATATCTATCATGATAGAGGCACAGGATGAGTTTTAATCCAATATTTTTCAAGATGTTTTCTGGTTAAACCAATTGATAGTATTATCATTAACAATGCACACATCTAGAAGCTTCCTGCCCTAACTACAGACCATGCTGTTTAACAGACTACTAAATTAAAAGTATTTCCTTACACAGTAAGAGGATGCTTGTTTTGAACTGCCCAAGCACAAAGATAGTTTAGTTCTAGATTATGTACATAGCCTGGCACTAACTCAAGGATTTAAAATACAACTGCAAGAAATAGCATCAGCAGTTATACTATGTAGGGTAAAAGGCAAGGGCTAGTGATGGTATAAATTTAAATTCCTACACCCTGAGAACAAGAATATATACTAACCCCCAGTTACCAAGAGATGTGGCAGCTGTTTGCCACCATCAGCTTCAGGCCACTACTACCAGCTCCAGCATCACTGATCTGCTCTGGTAGTTAGATGCTGCAATCTCCTAGGTGCATATGAGATAACCGATAGAAGCTTTTGCCCCTTGTTTGGATTAGGTAACAGATTTAAGCAAGAGAATTGAATAGAAGAGACATGGGTCTTACATCTTGTTTTATTCAACGGCACCAACTGGCAAATCAATAATGGTGGGTTACAAACATCATTTTGGCTGGATCACAAGCCCAATCAGTACAACTTGGAAACAAAATGGCTATACAAGTTGCAGAGAAAGCTTCCTGAAGATGGCTGTCATGATAACAACTGAAACCAATACAAATACAACAGGTGGTGAGATTCAGTTCAGTGCAAGGAGACAGGACAGTACCCGTGGTTTGTGACAACTCATTTCTACCCCTTTCAAGGTCCTGGTTTGCAAACCCTTTACAGGTCATTTGATTTTTTTCCCAGCACTTAAACAATTCTGCTGCATTAGACTGCTTCCAAAAGTATAATCCTAGATCCCTAGCCTAGATCAATCCACTTGAGTTGTTCCTAATCCCACTGCACTGGCATATGCAGTCAGGATATCCACTACTTGTTTTGTTTCCAGGGTCATTCGAGCTTCAGTCAGCCAATCCTGTGCCACTCTCCTAGACTCCCCTTTCAGCTGGTTGACAAATTTAGCTGCCAGCTCCAGATCTCCATGTTCAATGCAATATGAAGCATAGGATAGTAATTTAAATGTGTCCAGATCTTCAGGGCTGAGCTCAGCAGGTGGTTTCAGTTGCAGAGGATGAAACAGGAGAAGCGACTGTAGGTAAGAGAGCAAGTACTGATACAAGCTGTTTCTGGTTTCATCGATCATGGCCACTCTTTTTGCCAGTTTTTGGACTGCGTAGAAACGTGCTCTGAGTGCCTCTTCGCTATAGACTCCCCGGGTCAAAGATTCTTGGGGGAGAGCTGAGACTAAGGCTTCAGTAAATGCATTGTCAGAACAACTGGCTTTGACAGCCTCAACTGCGCACTCCAATGGTTCAGTGGGACTATCCCCAGATGCAGTCTTCATACTGTATTTTAAAGCTTCAACTGAAAGCCACAACTGATGTGCCTTTCTGGCTTCTTCTTCAGCAACTGCGTGGCCTGCAGAATAAACCCAGAAAGGAGGTTTTCATAGACTGACACACACAGACACCCCCCCCCCCCCCAATATAACTGCCACATCAAGGTAAAGTAACTATAAAGATCTGCACCCTCATAGGCCAGTTTAACACATTAACAAGCACAAGCTAGTTCCCTTTCCCATGAATCAGTTTACTTTCAAAGATAGCACAATCTACTTTTGGAGGTGTGGGACGGGCTGGCTTAACAGCAGTTCAGGATAATAGTGGGTCTGACTGCTGAAGTGAGGTGTGCAAAACCTGCTATTACCCCGAGCTGTCTAGATAAAGCCGGCCACTTCAAAAGCA
Organism: Platysternon megacephalum; assembly: GCA_003942145.1. Lineage (NCBI taxonomy): Eukaryota > Metazoa > Chordata > Testudines > Platysternidae > Platysternon > Platysternon megacephalum. Next base: position 10,689,297 of record QXTE01000046.1, read on the forward strand.
GGAGAGCTACTTCTCCACAAGTACACTTTGGCAGAGGGTTATATTCTCCTTGAATCTGCTCATTAGGGCAGAAGTGCTCAGCACATTAGGAAAAACTGTCAGTTATGTGACCAATATGTGCTTAGGCATCAATCTTGGGTCACTGTAATGGAATAAACCCCTCTGTTCATACCCTACACACTACTGTAAGAATCTTTGTACAGAGTATTCCTGACACGTTTTCAAATGATACCTTACAGTTTGCTGGTCAGTATTGTCCTGGTAAAATATGTGTGGCAACATTGTATGTGAAGTTATAAGATTCTCCTGTATGATGTTAACACACGTTCCAAACCCCACAGCCCTAACCAGACAGAAGTCAGGTCTGTCCTAAACGAAGGAATGTGTGCTTGCCTTACTTTGCATTTAAGTGATAAACGTCATCAAGCAGGGAGGGAAAACAAAGGAAGTTCAAACAAGGGAAAAATAAAACCCCAGCAGGGAATAGTCTTCCACATAGACTGACTCCCGGGTCTCAGTTGGAAAGGATTTTCAAGAGGAGGGACAAACACCCCGAGGGACAACCCCCCACCCCACCTTCTCCGCACCTGAGAAGACAAAAGGAAAACAGCGGTTGGACTCTGGGGGAGGGGTCCAGACCTGAAAGTTTGGTCAATAATCTACTGGAGCGTGTGGTGAGAAAGTTTGCTTTGCAACCCAGATTGTTTCTTAAGTAGATACTAGTAAGTGTTTTACCTTTTTTTTCTTGTAACCATTTCTGACTTTTGTGCCTCATCACTTATACTCACTCAAAATCTCTTTGTAGTTAATAAACTTATTTTACTGTTTCATCTAATCCAGTGTTTTTAAATTGAAGTGCCTGGGTAACTCCATTTAAAATAAGATGGCATATTATTGCCTTCAAGGAATAACAGACTTAATATAGTTGTACTGTCCAGGAAAGGATAAATATTTCTAGAGGAAGATCTGATCCGGGACTGGAGGGGCTGTGTTGGGGTCACCCTGCAGCATAATCAAGCCTGGTGAAAGCCAGGGTGTAGCTGGCAGGCTGCAGTTACACAAACACTGAGGGTATGCCCAGCATGCTGGATGGCTGTTTGTGAGCAGCCCAGGCAAGAACTACAGCAAGGTATTGTAAGGCACCCAAGATTAGGGGTGACACCGTGCCCCACTAGTCTGGATTGTGCTCTGGTACATCACAGTCATTACAAAATGTTTCTGCCCCATTTTCCAGTACTCACTCTCCACTGCCTGCTCAATTCCTTTCAGCCGGGCATAGGCTGTGTTGATATCCAAAGTGAAGTTGTCAAGTTGTTCCTGAGTAAGGCGTTTGAATTGCATTTCCTGTTCACTGAGCTTCTCAGACAAGCTCTGAAACAAGAAACTTAACATAAATCTAGTACCACTGTAAACAAATACATGAACAAATACTTCATGGAGAGAGATCAAAATTATACCCTTTAGAACACAATACCACAGATCAGTTTATTGTATTGCCTTCCAAAGACAACGCACTTTATAGTAAATACAACATCGCCCTGGCAAGCAGGCACCCTAACTTGAGAGTAGAGCCAAATACTATTGCACTTGCTGTTTAGTATCAGCAAATCCTCTCTTCCATCAAAAAGATTAAAAGGAATAGAATCTGAAGTGATCAAAGAGTTTGGGTATTCCATCCCCTTTCAGTATAATTGGCTTCATTCTATGGCCTGCATTAAAGTGTACTGAAGGATGCATTTGTAAGACTGCTGTCCAGTGGGACCCTTACATGATGTGCATCTCCCAAGGCTATCACAATAAACTAGATACCATGCCATGTAGTCCCTGGCTATTTCATTATAGATCTCCCCCCCTCACCTGCTGAAACTCCAGCTTGAGTTCCTGTTCTTGGATCTTCAGAACATCTCTCAGGTGATCCGTGTGAGCAGCTGCCTGCCTGCGGAGCTGGGTCCTCATTTCACTCTCCATTACTTCTCGGACTTCTTCTATCTGTACATAAACAGGCACTAGCTATAAGTCTTCATCTCCCAACTGCTTGATGATAGCAAGGGTGATGTTATTTAATATTAACCCAACAACAATTTTCTTGAGGACATATTCCTGATATCACTGAGCTTTTTATAAAGACTCTATGTAACTTTACATTTTTAAAATTAACAACGTTTTAGAGACACCTTCAAAGTTGTTTTGCTCTGTTGGTTTGTCTTTCTAATGGCTAAAAGACCATAATGCTAGTAACCAGTGACTACACTTGCTAGATCAGTGGTCCCCAACGTGGCGCCCGCCGGGGCATTTATGTGCGCCTGCCTAGTGCCCAGCAGGGGAGAGAAGCCGCGGCCCCGCGCCTGACGTGGACAGAGAACTCAGGCTGCGGGTGCGGTGTTCTCTGTTCCCAGAAGGCGCGGGGCCCGCCTAGTGCCCAGCAGGGGAGAGAAGCCGCGGCCCCGCGCCTGACGTGGACAGAGAACTCAGGCTGCGGGCGCCGGTGTTCTCTGTCCTCGCGGCTTCTCTCCGGCTTCTCTCTTCTCTCTCGAGTCATATATTATGTAATATTAAATATTATGTTTTTCATATTATTTAATGTACAAATACAAAATAAGCCTTGAAAAATTGTTGGCGCCTGCCACTCTTCTGAAAACATGAATGTGCTACTGGCCACAAAAAGGTTGGGGACCACTGTGCTAGATAGTTAACAGTGCATGCTTTTAAGTTTAGACATGCATGACAAATAAATTGCTCAGATAAAAGTATACATTAAAAAAAATTCTAAAATTTCCCCAATCAGGTCTCAAATTAAAATGCTTCTACTTTTTTTTCCTCCTGTATCTGCAGTATTTTATTTCAAGATATACACACTGTGTCAGCTTATCTGCTTATAAACTTGACACTAACACTTACTTCTGGAGTGGCTATGTGTTTTCCCAATCCCTGGATATTTTTTGCACTAATGAGTCACATGAGAAGTCAACGGGCTTCTAGTTCTTTCTTGTACTGAGCTTCCTGTCAGTGAACTGTTCACTCAAGCTAGCCCTGGTCCCTTTTCTTCAAATGCCACAACAACCTGGATCTAAACAGCTCAATTAAAACAAATGGGGGAGGGAAAGGAGGAGTTCTTAACTATGAAGATCTCAATCCGAATGCAGCTTTGGACAACCAGAACCTGGGGTGAAATTTGGCCCTACTGAAGTTAATGGGAGTTTTGCAGTTGACTTCAGTACAGCCAAGATTACACCCTGCTTTTCAGAAGTGCACACATGCAAGATTTCATGTCTCGTTTGCAAGCACTTTCTACAGTTTGCTGACCATATATGAATACAAATACCCAATATGTGTGTGTAATAGCTGTGGCTGACCATGCAACTACATGGAACATTTTCAAAAATACTTAAGTGACTCACAGGCTTTTGAAAGTTTTACCCTACAAGCCTAATTTGCACACACATTTGAGAATCAAGCCTCAATGTCCAAAGCTATATTACTGTTTTCTAACCAGCTGCCACACTGTTAGTTTGCAGCTTGGAAGATGTCAGACTTCACTGGTGAATTCCACTGTAGGCAGAGAACATACTGGAAAACAGCAGCACGGGAGGACCAATTACCCTATGCTTACTGTACCTTTTTGTCCTGGTCGATCTGGATCTCACTTTTGTGGTGCTCTAGTGCTTTTGCCACTGCTGTCTCAAGTGCTCTCTTATCTTCCAGTTTTTGCTTTTCCAGGGCTGCCTCAATGTGCTGCTGTTCTCTCACTCTCTGATCTGCCAGTTCACTGTTTAACTGGTCAATACGACGATGAGCATGGGCAATGAGAGAATTTAAGTCATCTGTAGACAGCTGACCAGCTAGAGAGAACAAGTTTTATTAGAAATAGATCACTGGAGAAACAGTCAGACAGACACGCCACCTGCGCTACCCAGCACACGCACACACAAAATAAGATCCTCCTCAGGTCACAAACTGGAAATATTTAATACTCAACTAGCACTTTTTATCCAAGGATCTTAGCACCTTACTAACTCTCCCGCTCTTCCTGCCCGAACACCCATCCAAGCCCTTCTGGACAGCATCTCCAAACTAACGAAGTGAATTATTTTTTCCTAAATACAAGGAGCTATCAAAATGCGCCTCTCACAATATTTCTCTCAATTACCACCCTGCCAGCCCCTGGATTCTTCCCCACCCCCCGGTAAGTCGAATTTAGAACTGTAAGTTCCTCGTGGCTCAAGAGCTGCCCTTTTATTGGTTTTTAAAGCATCATGCAGCTATCACTGTGCTAATAAGCCATACAGCACCCCAAGGGATGTAGAGTAAAGCAGATCCAAAGTCTGGGTGAGACTGGATATGGATGACCATGAGCTTGCTGAAGCTCAGTCCTGAGAAGACAGGCAGGGACAGTGAGTGAGAGGAGAGCAAGTCAAAGTATTGGCAGCTGTTATACAAGTTCCTCTCATTGAGGTTTATATCCAGCATCTGTTACCAGAGTCCACAAGTTGGTTGATCAAACAGTGGCAGAGATCAAAACTATATCTGCATATGGTCAAAGGTTGCAGCCTTTTCTTTAGGATGTAGACCTGGCCACCACTGGCACTCAGGACCAGATTTCTGCAATGTGTGCCATACAGGGCTCTCTCTCAAACCCATTCCCAAGCTGGAGCCAGTGCAGAAGGTGGCAACCTGCTTGATAAGCAGAGTATCTTCCCATGAGCACATTATACTTGTGCTCCAGGATCTACATCTGCTATTGGCTTCTGGGTGGAGCTTAAAGGTGTTGGTTCTAACCTATGAAGTCCTACCAGCAGAGCATTCTCATTCTCTGCGATGACCCCTTTTCTTCTGGAATGCTCTCTCCCAGTCCTGGTCCAAAATCGCCCAAGCTTGTTAACCTACCAGGCATGCACTGCTAAGCCCATCCATTCCAGTGGGCACTGGAGGAGGAATTGGCACTGTTGGGCGTGGGATTTCATTTGGGGGAAATGTGCTGCGAAGGGGAGTTTTTAGTCCAATTTAGGACTGCTGATCAATGATTAGTATGACATGTGGACAGACGGCAGGAAGAAGCACTGCTCCTCTGATGAAGCATTTGTAACTCCTTGTACCGTGTTTAAGTTTGATGTCAAGGGAACGCAGCTCCTGGTACAACCTGCTTTGGTTCAGACTTTTTAAAATCAAACTAAGCAAGTTGATAAATTTACCATTTTCCTAATGTGGAGAAACTACAATGCAAGGATTTAGATCAAAATTTTCCAAACATCCACTCATTTTGCAGGCCCTACTTGACCTCAAGGGCCTGGTTTTCAGAGGTGCTGCATATCTACAAGTTGCAAAGGGTGCTGGTGGTGCTCAGAACCTCTACAAAATGAGGCTCAAGGTGGGCATAGGAAAATTGAGGAACCTAAAATTAGTGGGCACTAGAAAATTTAGGCCTAAATAGCTTACCCAAGATTACCCAGCAAGTCAATGGCAGGACACAAAACTTTCTGGTTCACAGTTCTGTGCTCCTAATCATCTGGGATCAGCATAGGGGTATCCCAGTGACATGACAATATTCATGTAAGGAATTTAACCATGTAGTTAATATTTACAGTAACTGTTACCTGAGCAGCAAAACTATTTCAAGTGTATGATTTACAAGCACAACAGACAAGAACCAGACTACACAGAGAAACTAAATGGGAAGTATCCCAAAGCAAACCTCAGCACTAATATATTTTATAAATGCAGCAACTAAGCACTAGTTGATATTGTCTAGTTGTAAAGCAATGCACGACACAAACACAGAAAGACTTGAGAAATAACATTCAGAGCAGAAAAAGTTACAGTAACTCACCTAAATCAGTTATCTCTGCAACAGAAAGAGGAAGGTTTGGAAAAATTAATGAACAGTCAACACAGCAAATCAATTAGTTGGTAAAAGCATGCAGAAATGTACATGAAAACATACCACTCATAGCTTTGTATTTAGAGTGCCTTAGCATATTATAGGGAGTCTTTTAGTTAGACTGGCAGCTTTTTCTTTTTGTTAAAGCTCTTAAAAGTCCCGTTATATAATACCAACATAAAACCCACAACATCAAAGCCTCTAAAATCACATTCCGAGCTTTAACAGTCATAGCAAAGGAGCAGTGCAGATTAAGCTAAAATATGTTTAAGAATAAGGACTGCAAATTTTAATTGGGAAGCACAGCACAGCATTACACTTTGAAGTTAGTCTTTCAGTTATTCCAAAGCAGAGGTGTCCACAACATGCCTATTGCTAGACACACAAACACTGCAGAATACAACTCTGAAGCATTTAATTATGAGCAGCAATGTGGTTCATTAAACTTGTCAAGTTTATTTGCTCAAATGAAGCGCTCTCAAGACTAAAATTTAAGACAGACCAGCACAGGGAAGATTTTCCCCAGAAAACGCAATGTGAATGTGGCCTCTTTGTGCCCTTGCCCCGCAATTAACAGCTTGCAAATGGGACATCTACACTTGCAGGGAGCCCAACTGAAGTGCACTGTCACTTGCAGGATCAGGGCCTGAGCATGGAAGCTAGGAAATAATTTCAAGAATTAACACAGTGCGCAGAACTAAACACCTGAAAAATGAACCTGTTACAATTCATAGCCGTGAGTTCCAATATGTTCATTTTTCTAGACACAGCCTTTTACATCTAAAAAGGCTGCTCACATTTGACAGAGAATTTGGCAAAAACAGTTTACCATCTGCAAAGACCTGAAATGCTATTTTTGGGCCTGAAGTGAAGGTTTTTTATGGCTGTTACAAATTCCTTAAAAATAAAAGCAGTAATCACAGAAAATATAAGGTGAGCTACTGCTATTAATACACAACCTGTAATGTACACAAATGTTACGTCTACAAATACATAGACTGTAATTCAGAAGCTAACTCATTAAAAGCTATGAACATTATTTTTTGTATATTGGATATAAAACAAAATCTTAGATTGTTTGGTAAACCATCATCAGAACAGCATAACTGAGGTTTCCTGAATAATGCTTGCTGGCTGGCTGGCTTCCCCCTCCCCCCTTGTTTTGTGCTAGGATACAAATCCTGACTGCATTAATTGCATGGAGGTGCACAGGTACAAGATTTATTATGACAAAATTTCCTATAGCTCAAACTATACAAGTCCTTTAAGTAAGGTAAATGAAATTTAAAATTACTGTTTAAAGAATTTGTGACTCACTACTTAAATATGTTTCAAATGGTTCCTAATATGGGCTACCACCGGGGTCGGCAACCTTTCAGAAGTGGTGTGCCGAGTCTTCATTTAATCACTCTAATTTAAGGTTTTGCGTGACAGTAATACATTTTAACGTTTTTAGAAGGTCTCTTTCTATAAGTCTATAATATATAACTAAACTATTGTATGTAAAGTAAATAAGGTTTTTAAAATGTTTAAGAAGCTTCATTTAAAATTAAATTAAAATGCAGAGCCCCCCCCCCGGAACGGTGGCCAGAACCCGGGCAGTGTGAGTGTCACTGAAAATCAGCTTAAGTGCTGCCTTCGACACGTGTGCCATAGGTTGCCTACCCCTGGGCTAGCATATTTTTAAGCCAGAAGAAAAATACCCAAGCACCTAGCAGAGAAATTCCCCAAAGAATAAAAAACTCCAATTTCACCAACAGAAGAGCTGTAATGTTATCAGACCAGGCTTATTTGCTGCTCTATCTGTAGAACCACATTTAGTAAGTCACCTGACAAGTAAAAACACATTTTTCTAAGTTACTGTGCATTTACTGTCCAACGTTCAGTGCTGCAGTTACTGCTGCCAATTTCTCTGACCACATAAATATGAACACAAGTATCTGGGATAATACACTATTTCCAACACAGGTCTTGCTTTCCACTGCATGCACACAAAGCTATGGGCCTCTACAGTGAGATGGGCATTCTCTCACTAATGAAGGGATATGAGCACACTAAAAAACCAGCAGAAATTTAGAAATCGTATCAGTATCCACCACAACACCACAAGACGACAATTTAAACAAACATCATCATTACAAAAAATCACTTCTTAAATTATAAACATGCCTTTGCATATCCATAAGATGAATCATTAAAACATCCCTGGAAAGCCATTAACTGATAGCCTCAACTATGTCAAGGGAGCTAAACATGGTCAGAAAGTTATAGACTCCCAGTGCCAGATAAATGCCAAACCATTCTTCAGAAGGAAGGCCCTGATTTCGCAAAGCATTTAAGCATATGCTTAAATTCTATATTTTGAAAAGGGAATAGTTATGCATATGCTTAGGGGCTTTACTCAAAGGGACTCAGCGACAGGGCAAAACCATGGTATTTAATAATACATACTTTCCAAATGAAAGAAACATCCTTATGCTTTATCTCTGTTGATTAACATAGCTGTCATGTTATCTAATGGTCACTAATGCAGTAGAGAAGTAGCTGTTCAGTAGTATCTCAAGAGAGCTTCCATGTGACATTAAATGGACTTGCTCCATTTCAGTTTAAGTTAATTTAATCTAGCTAACTGTACACTGGTTACTTCACCCATATTCTATAAATACTCAGATACAGATAGAGCTCTTTAAACAATTTACTGCTTTATACAGTTTATATTCCATTAAGAATCTCAGAAGGGAAATATTACAGATTTGATTTTTTAATGGAAACAAGTAGAAAAACAAAACTAAGTTACTCTAGTTGTTCCATAAATAACAGTTGCTTGTGCTTTATTGAAAGGACCCTTTTCAGTTGCATCTGGCCTTCTCTTTCCATCATATGGGCTTACTCTACATCACTACTCTTGGAACACCTGGAAGTTTAAAAGACTCCAACAGAGGACAGCCAAGTACCTTTCCAATGTCAAGTTTCAGTGCGGGTGCTTTCTTCAAGCTACCCAGAAACCATCTCATGATTTCATCAGCAAGAGCACAATTGCTCCATAAATTACCTATTCAAAATGAGGGCCTTCTGTACCAGTTGGTTCAGATTACTTGGGATTTTAAAGTTAATTCAAAATAGTTTACAATTAAACTAGCTACAATGTAGAGAAACAGAAAATTAAAACAACTGTATGTCAGTATATGCAGCTGTAGTGCTCTTGGAAAACAAAGTGCTTTGTGCATCATTAAACATTAAAGGTAACATAACAGTCCAAGACTTACTTAGCCCCTTCCAGCCAGTGTGTATTTCTGGAGTGATACTATCCAGTTCTCGCTGAAATTCATCCTTAGCTTTAGCCACAAGTTCATGGTACTGAGCTACTATCTTAGCCTCAGATTGTGCTGCCTGAACCTACAAGATATAAATAAATAAAAATTGGGTTAGATTTACCTTTGAAGGCAAGTGTTAAATCATATATATTAGGGCTGTCAAGCGATGAAAAAAATTAATTGCAATTAACCGCACTGTTAAATAATGGAATACCATTTATTTAAATATTTTTGGATGTTTTCTACATTTTCAAATATATTGATTTCAATTACAATACAGAATACAAAATGTACAGTGCTCACTTTATATTTATTTTTATTACAAATATCTGCACTGTGAAAAATAGTATTTTTCAATTCACCTCATACAAGTATTGTAGTGCAAACTCTTTAGCATGAAAGCTGAAATTACAAATGTAGAATTATGTACAAAAAGATAACTGCATTCAAAAATAAAATATGTAAAACTTTAGAGCCTATGAGTCCAATCAGTCCTACTTCAGCCAATCGCTCAAACAAACAAGTCTGGTTACAATTTGAAGGAGATAATGCTGCCCGCTTCTTGTTTACAATGTCACCTGAAAGGGAGAACAAGCGTTCGCACGTGTTGCACAATATTTACATACCAGATGCACTAAAGATTCATGTGTCCCTTGATGCTTCAACCACCATTCCAGAGGACATGCGTCCATGCTGATGGTGGGTTCTGCTCAATAACGATCCAAAGCAATGCGGACCGACGCATGTTCATTTTCATTGTTTAAGTCAGATGCCACCAGCAGAAGGTTGATTTTCTTTTTTGATGGTTTCGGTTCTGTAGTTTCCGCATTGGAGTGTGCTCTTTTAAGACTTCTAAAACCATGTTCCACACCTTGTCCCTCTCAGATTTTGGATAGCACTGCAGATTCTAAAACCTTGGGTCGAGTGCTGTCGCTATTTTTAGAAATCTCAGATTGGTACCTTCTTCGCTTTTTATCAAATCTGCTGTGAAAAAGTGTTCTTAAAATGAACATGTGCTGGGTCATCATCCGAGACTGCTATAAACATGAAATATATGGCAGAATGCAGGTAAAACAGAACAGGAGACATACAATTCTCCCCCAAGGGGTTCAGTCACAAATTTAATTAACGGATTATTTTTTTAACGAGCATCAGCAGCATGGAAGCATGTCCTCTGGAATGGTGGCCGAAGCATGAAGGGAAATACGAATGTTTAGCATATCTGACACAAATACCTTGCAACGCCGGCTACAAAAGTGATATGCGAACACCAGTTCTCACTTTCAGGTGATATTGTAAATAAGAAGCAGGCAGCAGTATCTCCCGTAAATGTAAACAAACTTGTTTGTCTTAGCGATTGGCTGAACAAGAAGTAGGACTAAGTGGACTTGTAGGCTCCAAAGTTTTACATTGTTTTGTTTTTGAGTGCAGTTATGTAACAAAAAAAGAAATCTACATTTGTAAGTTACACTTTCACAGTAAAGAGATTGCACTACAGTATTTGTATGAGGTGAATTGAAAAATACTATTTATTTTGTTTATCATTACAGTGCAAATATTGTAATCAAAAATAATATAAAGTGAACACTGTATACTTCATTTTCTGTGTTGTAATAGAACTCAATATATTTAAAAATGTAAAAAAAAAAATCCAAAAATATTTAACACATTTCAATTGGTATTCTATTGCTTAACAGGGCTATTAATCAAGATTAATTTTTTAATCGCAATTAATTGTTTTGAGTTAATTGCATGAGTTAACTGCGATTATTCGAAAGCCCTAATATACACACATACACACAGCACAAGCACCACACTTCTACTCATTAGTGACAGAGGAGAGGTCTATTGCCAACTTACAAGGCAAATTTGCTAGAAAAAACTGACCTCAATATAGTTTTCCCCAAACCTCTCACATATAACAACTCATTACTGGAGCTACTGAGACTTCTCCCCCCATCTACACAGTACATATACTGAAGTCAGACTATGCCAACCCATAGTGTAGACAGGACTGAAAGGATATGTCTACACTGTAATAAATGACCCATGGCACAGCCATGGCTGGCACAGGTCAGGTGACTCAGGCTCAGGGCTATATGATTACAGTGTAAACATTTGGGCTCAGGCTGGAGCTTGAGCTCTAAGATTCCACTCTCCAGCCCAAGCATCTACACTGCTATTTTTAGCCTCACAGCCTGAGCCAGCTGTCCCAGGCTCTGAGACTCCATGCTGCAAATTTTTTAATTGGCAGTGTGAACATACCATAAGAGTATCCCAAATCCAGGCTAAGTCCCTGAACACATCCAAGGGTTTAGCACTGTAATGGAACACAGTTAAGGTCATATCTATGCTCTAAGTCAGCCAGTTCTGAGACAATCATGTTGTATTGTTTGTAGCCAAGACTAGAGCTGTTGTTCTAGTTTAGATCTGTGTGCCGATGTTCCTATCAATACATAAAGACAAGAAGAAAAGGCACATTTCAATAAAAGCAGCTTTATAAGTCATAAGAACCCTGCAAGGCAGGTAAGTTTTATCCTCACTTTACAAACAAGAAAGCTGAGAAAGAAGTAAAATGATTTGCCTAAGGCTACACAGAAAGTCATTGGCAGAACTGAGATGAAATTCCTTGCTCCTAGTTCTGTGTTCTAACCACTGGACCATGGTGTCTCTCCTTTCCTATCTTTCAAAGAAATAGGAATTTCTCATGAAGATTAAAGAAAATCACAACCCTCTAAGTCACCTATAATATTATTTACATTTTTTTCCTGAAGAGGGGGGGGGGGGGAAGCAACTCAAGAGCATCGTGAAAAACAATAGTACCTGAATACATCAAAGCAAGCAAAGCTAGCTTAGTGTGCGTCTATTTATCCATTCTTATTGATTTACAACTAGCACCATGTTCAAAAGCTACAAGTTACCCAACTGTCATCAAACTAAAGAAAGCATTCACCCACTAAAACAGATCAAGTAATTGAGCCACCTTTTTCCCCCACCAGGATCTTGTGAAAATTGTTCATTGTCACATGTCAGCACAAAAACTCAAATTACTGCTGAATGATTCTGAATTTATACTCAGTATTTTTAAGCTATTGCAGGAGTTTCTGCACATGCTGGCAATTGCCCATTATGCAAATGATGATTTATTAGAACAGACTTGGGAAGCGTTACCTTTTTGACTTCATTGTCCAGGTCAACTATCATATGATGAAGATTCTCTTCTGCAGCAAGTATGTGAGATTTGGCTCCAGCAATCTGAGACTTCTTGGCATCATCAATCACACCCTTCATTTTCTCTAATTTTTCTCTGAAAAAGACAGAAACTACTAATTAGCATATACAGAAGTTCCCTTATTATCTGCACTGGCAGGGAGATTGATGAGATGACCTAACAAACTAATTAAAGGAGAGCTTTAAACTCTAAACAGAGCTGCTAGAGGGTTCAATGTTTTTAACAGATTTGAAATTATGATTGTATTTAGTGTGAAATTTTCCTTCATAAAACTTTTTGCCCAAGAGGATGGGTTGTGAGGACAGATTTATTTTGTAAGCTCATTTAGTTTTATGTTCTTAAGTTGTATATGCAATTGTACATTGTTACATGCAGGGAACTGGGTTGGATGTACTCTGCCAAATCAAAACGCACCCGATATTTGAAACATTAATAGAAACGTTTTCGGGACCTTTTTTTTTTTATTTAAGTTCTCCCTTGCATAATTGGAAACTCAAGACAACAGCACTATGTTCCTGATCCAAAGCCCATTGAAACGAAAAGACTCCCATTGACTATGAAGCAGGTCCTAAATGAATACAAGCAATAGAGCAAAAAGTAAACTAACGGCAGCCAGTCAGATTTTTATAGATAAATTATCTTAAGTGTCCTTTAAAAAATATTGGCTCTAGTGATACCAGTTTGACTATTCCTAACATTAAGGGGAAGGGAAGAACAGCATTCAACACTCCAATCATTCTGAATTTAAAAGGATTTTTTTGTTGAAAAGTTTACACACAGTCAGTGGCTATTAGGAGCACTTGTATCGTTTACTAGCTTTCTGGGGGTTTTCTGCTGACAGGCTTTCCTGAGTTCTTCCCACATGCTTTCAGGTTTTGTTTTTCTCATCTCCCCAGAATGAGTCTTTTCAAAATAACCAAATTTTAGATGTCTGTCCTACTTCCACATACACACCCCCTTTAATACCATTGAAATCACTAGTCTTCAAGAGCCTGTATAAACTACTAAAAACTCATTAACGAAGACTTAGAAGTAGTTATACAAAACTTTAGGATTATGTGCTGAAAAAGGATTATGATCTAAAAAATAAGGATGTGTGTCTTATTCTTAAATTGAAGTTTCTAATATAATTAGTGCAAAATCCTAAGGAGCCTAACTTTACGTAACGAGGTTTTAAAGTTTTGGCCATTACAACTGATGATACCTAATGGTATTATTGATCCCTGTACATACAGAGACCAGCTGTGAAATATATGCAATAGGTTTGCTAATACTGTTTATTTTATCTGCATAAGATAATAAAGATTAAAAAAAATGATATTATGTCCACTGTCTCTTCTAATGACTAGTTGAGACCAGATTTGGGTTGTTTGGTCTCACTGCCATAGTATCTAAGCTCCAAGAGTGATCTGATTCATTCATTGTTTTATTAGAAAAAGGAAAGGAAACAATGAAAATATTTAAGATTTACCGTTTCAGATTCTCTATCATATCTATGTTCTGCAAAATACCAGATCCAGAGACACCTGAGAAGCACATGCTACGTAGTCTTATATCAAGAGTATGCTTGGGTTAAATTCTTTGGTGCTGGCACAGGTATAGATATAATCTAGTTATGAACAGGTCGATCTAATTTACACAAATACAGATTACTGTGTGTTGTTTCTAGAATTTCTGCCAAATTTGACACTGGAGATATGAAATCAAGCCTATGAAATGCTCAGAACAACTTACTTGGCTTTCAGAAGGGCATCAGCAGCTTCATCCACAGCCTTCCTGCGATATTTCAATGCTTCCTCCAAGGTCCGCCACTGAGCAGATTTTCTCTCTCCTGAAGTCTAGGAAGCACAAGCTTTCTAATTAGGCAAGTTATAACCACTAACAAAATTATCAGCAAGAATGGAAGTTCAAAATAGCTGCACAAACTTAAAGGTTCCTAACTAATTTGCAATTAAGTTAATTTTTAAAAAGGCATATTTCCAGTTAAGTCATATAAAAACAATTACCTTTGTTACTAATACCAACAACTGAAAGTTTTAAAAATCTCATTTGATCAGAATTTATGCTGTTTACTTTATGGACTTTGTCCTGACTAAACAGTGAAAATAAACTAGTCAATTCCACATTGATTCTCCTGCAGTAGAACAATGTAGCAGTCTTTGGGTTGGACACTACTGGGAAACTCCTGTGCTTGACTCTACACCGTGTGGATTATTGTTCCTTCATATTTGCTGATCTTTAAAAATGCAATACAAGTAACTAGAATATTAGTTCTTGTGTTTTAAAAAAAAAATTAAATTCAAGCTTTAGATTCAGTTTAACCTATTTAATCATGTTCCTTTCATTTAAAAACAGATGAATATATTTTTCATACAGTTCCTATCAATCCAGTAGCATTGATTGCCAAATTCCCCAATGTGAAAAGTGGTATCACCATTTCAGACTTTCCACATGGGAGACCCCTCAAGCCCAGTCCTTATTAGTTATGGATATGCCCCTGTAATGCTAATTAGCCACTTGAACACCTTCTGGCCTAGAACACTGCTGAAGGCAACAGCCCTCTGCTGAAAATATGCATGTTGGCATAGCTAATGTACATTCCTTAGCCACAGACATCTCAGTGGATGTAGAGACAGCCTGGAAACATTTTTGAGATACAACATATAATATGGCTGCTGAAGTTTTTGGCTTCCTTAAGAGGAACCAGGACTGGTTTGATGAGAATGACCCCAGAACACTCAGTGCATGCTACCCATCAAGTCTACATTAAGGATAAGGATTCAGCAGCTAGGAAGGTGGCTCATACCAGACTTTGGCAAATAAAAAAAAATCAGTGGTCAGAAAAATAAAGCCATGGAGTTACCATGGACAGCAGATCACAAAGACACCCCAAAGCTGTTTTGCTGGCCTTTGTGCTGCGTATGGCCTCAGATGCAACGCAATAATCCCTGTATGCACACTGGACAGTAATCCATTCAACTGACAAAAAAAAGAAATACTTGCTTGATGAACAAACATTACAGTTTGGTGCTCAACTGCCCTTCCAACATTTCTGAGAAAGCAATTAATACTATTCCACTGCGCCCTTTAAAATAAGAGCTTGTACCAGTCCCAACCTGATATGAGACCATAATGGCAGTCAAGTAGAGGTCACAAGGGAAAGCACCCAGACCAGGTGCCATTCCAGCACAGATCTACAAGCAGGCTGGGTACCATATTGCAAGAGTCGGTGCTACAGGATTTCAAGTATGCCAACATCGTTTATCTTCATACGGGTGACAAGGCAAACTGATAATCATCATGGCATTTCTCTACCTTCTGTTGCTGGAAAAAGCCTTGAATGGGTTATACTGAACAGACTTAATACCTATCTTTTGGAAATTTCCTCCCTGAGTCTCAATGTGGATTTTGGCCTGGACGGGGCACTAAAGACATGATCTTCACAGCCCATCAACTTCAGGAAAAGTGACAGGAGAAAAACCATGACCTTCATACGGTGTCCACCAACTTAGCCAAGGCTTTTGATTCTGTACATCATGAACGACTTTGGAAACTTTTATTAATCTTTGGATTCTCTTCAAAGTTTTTTCGTGTCCTTTGGTGCACAATGGGATGATGGCCAGAGTGGTGGAAAATGCCAAGATATCAGACTCCTTTCTAGTAATCAGTTGCACCAAACAAGGTTCATGATGGCTCCCACACTCTTTTCCATCCTTTTTTCACCTACACTTATGGATGCATTTCATAACATTGACAGAGGATTATTTATTCATTTCTACATGAATAAATGCTTAATGCTTCCATGCTTGCATAAAAGTGGCAGATTTACTTACGGAGCTTTTATGTGCTAATGACCATGCACTGGTTGCTCACTTGATTGGTGATAGTCAATTTATAACACCTCACTCATGTACTTCACTGCTTGGGTTTCACAGTTAGCTGAGAGAAAATTGAAGTACTACACCAACTTGTGCCAGGGGATGCATACAATGCTCCTCAAGTCCATGGAGAAGTTTTGTTACCTAGGGAGCATGCTGTCACAACTAACTATGAGATTATCCATCGCATAGCCAAAGCAAGCTTTGTATTTGCAATGTTGTCACACTGCCTATGGAACACTATGGGCGTACAAATAAGCACGAAGCTAAACGTTTATCAGGCAGTTGTGCTAACAACACTTCTATATGGTATCACTGCCATACCAGGAAACTTGATCAGTTCCATATGCGCTGTCTTCAGTCTGTTCGCTGGGTCACATAATGGCACAAGATTCCTAAAACAATCTCCTTAATCGTTGTCGGATGGATGTCTGGCATTCAACGCATGCTTATAACAACTCAACTGCATTGGCCTGGGCCCCTCGTTTGTATGGCCAACCCAAGAACACCCAAGGCCATATATTATGGTCAGTCAATGTAAGGCACCCACTCTTATGTTGATCAGTACAAATGATATAAAGATACACTGAAGTCAAGCTTGAAAACATGTCAGGTTGATCTCAGTAACTGGGAAGCAACATCTCATGACAGAGCAAGGTGGCAGCACATTTGTCATGTTTCTGTTAACCGCTTTGAAGCAAGAGGTATCAACACCTTATGAGAAAAATATGAACAGGGCAAAGCAAGGATACAATAGCTTGCAGTGGGTCACAGACAATTTTTTCTGTCCCACATGCAACTGTGTCTGCGCTTCTCACTTCAGACTGATCTGCCATATACTTGTTCATTTATAGTGTTTGCTGAATCCTCATACGTTGACACTGATGTGAGACTCCATTATGACACATTCCATATTCACTACTAGACACTAACAAATGAACTTCTATAGCAAGAGAGAAATCCACTGGAACTATTTTAGCAATAGTAATGGTTTTAACAAAGTGATCTAAAGTGGAGTTATAAGGCTGTTTGATGCCCTTACCACAATATTTAGTGTATTCATTTCCTACACACTTCACATACATTAAATGTTAACTCTCTGAATACCCCTATTGAGCAGGTAAATAAGAACTATCCCTATTTCACAGACAGGGAACTGAGGAACAAAAGTGCCATTACATGTTAAACCCTCCCCCCCCAAAAAAATATTAAAATAAATTTCACATGTGAAAAACTTTCATAAGTTTAGACAGACTACAATGAAGACCAGTCAAAATCAGATGGGAGATGCTAGAGACTATCCCCAGGAGAAAAATCAATTATCTGATATTATCTTCAATTGTATGATAAACATTTCTAGATACTTAGGTAGACAAAGTAAGAGCTGCATCAGCATTTTATTCAGTTTACCTCAGAATTATCCATAGCCTCCTTCAGTATCTGAGCATGAGCATTAACAGCTTGCACTGCAGTTTCCTGGGCAGTAATTGCCTGAAGGGTTACTCGAGCACTACTGCTTAGGGCTCCTTCCAAAGCTGCTGCAAGAGCTGGAGAAATAAACAGTTAAAACACAGATAATTTCCTCCATCACCCTTACCATAATAAAAAAACATTTGCATATATATGGATAACACTCACGTCCCCCACTACAGTTCCTCAATTGGCCCCATGATATTCCACCACCCAAAAGGATTAGTGAGAATTCCTTAAAATTATCAGTTTGTGGACTGTGCTGCATCAAGGGCAAGTACAAAGGTTCTCACAAGCCCTGGCACAAAGTAAGCACTGAGTAAGATCCACTGTAATGGACTTTTCCCCTTTGAAGCAGTCTGCTTTCCAACACAGATCTCTCATCATTCTTTCCCAGTGGCCCAACACAAATCCCAGTGTGGTTCATGCTGCCCCTGCACTGCTAAGTCTGCTACAATAAGAATGCCACTTATTCTTACTAACATAAGACAGGCAGAGGGACCAGACAAAAAGGGAACGGAAAGGGTATGGAAGCAGTCTTATATACACCTCTACCCCGATATAACGCGACCCGATATAACACAAATTTGGATATAACACGGTAAAGCAGTGCTCCAGGGGGACTGCGCACTCCGGCGGATCAAAGTAAGTTCGATATAACGCAGTTTCACCTATAACACGGTAAGATTTTTTGGCTCCCGAGGACAGCGTTATATCGGGGTAGAGGTGTACTTACAACACAGTAGCTGCTTCATAAATTATCGTTTGTACACTACCATGTATACATATGGCTATACTGTATATTTATAACAGCATGAATTCCTATCTATGACAACCAAATAATATCTTAATTTACATACATGAAATCTTCGCTTGTTCCTCTTTGTCTTGCTGTGCAAGACGGGCTGCAACCTCCTCTGGTGGCCGTTCTTTTATGGCAGGGGAGTCTCCACACGTATATTCCTCACCTAGGCTCAGAGATGCAGAGGGAAAAACAAGGCTTAGTGAAAAACCAAAATTAGTACCAGGGTTACTTATCATGGAGGGACCATTTCCTTTTGAGTCTAATTTGTATTGGTAGCATCACTACCATCATCCAGCAACCTCCTCAAAACTTGTATTTCCAGAGTTTCAAAGTTTAGCCTGAGCTCTCCTTGCAGTCAAAAGTAACTGCACAGACACACATAATCAGACTTATCCCTACATTTCTGCCAGTTGTATAAGGATAAACTGAACAAAAAATTGAGATGGAAAGCAATGCTAAGACACAACTGGGAAACTAAACATGGACTGTCATATGGTAAATAACCATTGCTTTGTTAGCATGGCTGGGAAGTTCAGCCAAAGCAGTGAAAGGTTAGGAGGGAGGCTATAGAAAGATGGGACGATACAATTTCAATCAGCAGAGTTCAATTCCCCCACTGTTTAGGACCGTTCACTCTGCACTATTTCTCCCTGCCCCCGAAACACACAGTAAGTGGACAATTGAAAAGTTTTCATATAGGAAGTCTGGAAGAGCGGAGATGAGAATCCAGATCTCCTGACTCCCAGCCCTATGCTGTAACCACAAGACCAAGTTGCCTCTTAATGCTCACGCTAACTCTGACGTGTTTGTTTACCGTTGGCATATTGACGTTCAGACCTGTTAAATATAATACTAATACAAATCTTAGAAAAAAGGAAATGCTATTATTGCAAAGAAGCTATAGTTCTTCTAATCGGTTTGCTACAGTGTGTTTTAAAGTTTTGTGATTGATGCTTCTTCGCTAAGGCCCTCGATACATAGCTTTCCTGAACTCTGGCAAAGAAATCACCAGATCGGAGTTTGAGTGGGATGTATACAGTTCTGATTTTCCGCAAAGCACTAATCAAGCAGAAATCTTTTCACATTATCTAAGGATTCATTAGGCCCAATCCTGCAGTCCTTTAGCACGCAGAACATTCACTCAAGTTGGTGAGAGGTCTGCATGCAGAAGGCATGAAGGATTGAGTTGTTAGATCTGATTAATAAGTCATTTAAGGACCTGATGCAGCAGATTTGTGTTTCCCTTCATGGTGTCCTTGTGTGGGATTTTTTTCACCTGTGTCATCCTGCATGCCTGGAGCTGGAATTGACAACGCTTCACCTGTTGCAGAAATTATCTGAGCTACTTCTGAGCTTGCTGTAAAATAAAAAACAACAACATACAGTACTATTTGTATAATTTCTGTGTATAACATAGTATAGATACCTGAATGTTTATGTTGGGAAGAAAGAACATTCCATATGCAGAGCATGAATAAGCCACCTTCTCCCACAAGGCAAAGATAATAAGTGGCCAACAACCAGACACTGCTTCCCACCCAGAATTTAACTGAAGGTAGGAATGAAGGACAGGACACTCCCAACTTCTACAAACTGTGACTTGGCAGTTTACCCACACTAAGCCCCTTGCAGTTACCAGAAACTTAGAAGACCTAGGAGACAAGTATCCAAGATATTCTTATTGAATCCTGTGTACAAGCCTCAGAATCCAGTTAATCCATGTCTTCGGCTGCATAAAAAAAAAATTTCTAGTCACTGGTGTTTACATTAGCCTACTGAAAAGTAACCAGAATGCAATCACAGAGCACCCCACCACTGGAATAGAAAAGACCATTCTTATGTCCTAGAGCAAATGTCTTGCCAATGATTACATAACAAATAGTTTTATAATGTAATAAGAATCTAAAGTGTACCAAAAATAACCATTTTGTTCCTCTCCCCACACTAAATAGCATCTTCATTTTTACACCATTCTGGAAATTTACCTCCTTTTTCTTCCACTGAAGTTGAAGGAGCTTGTGTCTTACTCTTCTGCGATTTGGTACTGGGCTGTTTGGAGTCTTTCATTACCTCTTCTACAGAGGAGATTTTTAGTGGATCAAGTTGTATCTTGAAAATCAAATATATATATATTTTTAAATCACCACATACTATCAGTCATACAATGAATATTCAAAGAGTCACAGTTCTATTAGATTATAAAGATTTCAGCGTAGGACCTCTATTTTTATAAACTGTACAACACTATGCACATTGCTAGCACTTCAAAAAAATAATTCCACCCACCAGGCAGTAGCGGATCAGATTATCTGAATAACCCCAAAATGCTATTAGAATGTAAAATGGCATTTGCATTAGCAATTTTCAAGATCAGAGACTTCACCATACAAGACCCTTTGCTATCAGTTTCATATTTCACATGGTAAATTTAGAATTTCACACCCAATTTTTAATTTGAAAGCAGCCTTCACAATTTTCAGTTCTTTCAAAATGAATTCATTAGTTGTAATTTAAATATGAACAAAGTTTGATACATGTAAGAATTTGAACAGACTGTCTATATCAAGTACCACCCCATAACATTCAAGGTACCCCAAAGAGCTCTACAAAGCAATTAACTGTATTGATACAAACAGTGTACAGACTCTAGATACTCTATTCACACACACTCACCAAATGGCTCACATGCAGCTTTGGAGACTGGGTTTCCACTACTTCCCAACGGAGACAACTACATAATCTATAAGACTTCACTGACAAAGTTTCTTTCTGATATTCATTACCTCCTACTGATACATCCTCATACCATATTAAACAAGTCTTCTCCCCTATTGGCACTTAGGCTACATCTACACTACCTGCCCGGATCGGCGGGTAGAAATCGATATAGCGGGGATCGATGTATCGCGTCTCGTCTGGACGCGATACATCGATCCCCGAACGCGCTCCCATCGACTCCGTAACTCCAGCAGGGCGAGCGGAGTTAGCGGAGTCGACGGGGGAGCCGCAGACGTCGATCCCGCGCTGCGAGGACGCGAGGTAAGCGCGGGTAATTCGAAATAGGATACTTCGACTTCAGCTACGCTATTCTNCACATGGTAAATTTAGAATTTCACACCCAATTTTTAATTTGAAAGCAGCCTTCACAATTTTCAGTTCTTTCAAAATGAATTCATTAGTTGTAATTTAAATATGAACAAAGTTTGATACATGTAAGAATTTGAACAGACTGTCTATATCAAGTACCACCCCATAACATTCAAGGTACCCCAAAGAGCTCTACAAAGCAATTAACTGTATTGATACAAACAGTGTACAGACTCTAGATACTCTATTCACACACACTCACCAAATGGCTCACATGCAGCTTTGGAGACTGGGTTTCCACTACTTCCCAACGGAGACAACTACATAATCTATAAGACTTCACTGACAAAGTTTCTTTCTGATATTCATTACCTCCTACTGATACATCCTCATACCATATTAAACAAGTCTTCTCCCCTATTGGCACTTAGGCTACATCTACACTACCTGCCCGGATCGGCGGGTAGAAATCGATATAGCGGGGATCGATGTATCGCGTCTCGTCTGGACGCGATACATCGATCCCCGAACGCGCTCCCATCGACTCCGTAACTCCAGCAGGGCGAGCGGAGTTAGCGGAGTCGACGGGGGAGCCGCAGACGTCGATCCCGCGCTGCGAGGACGCGAGGTAAGCGCGGGTAATTCGAAATAGGATACTTCGACTTCAGCTACGCTATTCTCGTAGCTGAAGTCGCGTATCTTATTTCGATCCCCGCCCCTAGTGTGGACCAGCCCTTATAGTCTTTATATGCTGGTAGACTGTGTCCTCCCTTATCTGTCACTTTAACTATTTATAGCTTGGCAGTTATTTTAAATTTTTCTTCCAGGTTAATCCAGACTATGACCACTTGGAAACAGAGTCAAGGGTCCTCGCTTGGAGGAATTTTCAATTTACTTTTATCACCCTGATTCAGAGCAAACCATCTCTGGGGGAACACATATCTTTTGGCAGAAGAGGGGTGACAAACAGGACATGCTCTCTGATTTTTGGTCAGCATCATTCACTGATGTTCTGGATGAATTTAGGGAACTTCTGGCTATTACTGCCAAACCTGACTCCTGTCCTTGTTGCATAATAAAATCTAATAAGGAGACACTGGGTCTGTACTGGTAGAAATTATCACTCTCTCTTAGTGAGGGCAAGCATCAACAAAGTTTACATTAAGCCCTTGCTCAAGAAACCAGCATTTGACATTAAGATCTCACTAATTATCACCCACTCCCTTTTCTGGGTAGGCTACAAAAGTGGTGGTGATGGTGAAGAAACTATGGAAACTCCTGGAGTCTCAGATTTCCCAGATCCTAGGCAATCCACTTTCAGACCAGGATATAGTGGGGGAAAAACACACTTGGTTCATTGGCAGATGACCAAGTGACAATGGATAACAGATGTAAAAGTCAAGCAGTCATGATTATTCTATCAGGTGCTTTTGATACCATTGACCACAATATGAATTGACATGGCTACAGACTGACAGGAATAGATGAATCAAGTTTGAATGGCTCTGATTTCTCTCTGACAGGACCCAGAAGTTAATATTGACTGAATGTGCATCTATCCCAAAGATTCACTCAGGTAGAGGGCTGCAATATTCTATTCTTTCACCCCCAAGCCTGTCCAGTGTGCAAGACAGATCATTTTGGAAAATAACAAGGCAATTTAGGCTACAATGCCTTTATTAGGCAGACGACAGCCAGTTTTGTTGTCTCCATTTCATCAAATATGGACAAAGCAGTTAATAGGTTTACTCAGCGTCTGGCTGGGATAGAGGGCTTGAATAAGGACAAACCGGCTGAGACTCAACCCAGATAAGAAATAACGTTAGCTAAGATGGAGAACCAACTAAAGTAACTGGGGTAAGTTATATTGTCCTGTTCCATTCAGAGAATATGCTAGTCTCCCTCCCTCCCCCCCTCCCCCGCCCAACTCAGGTTTGCAACCCTGGGGTCTTTCTGGATCCTCACCTGCTTCTGAAAGCTCAGATAGCAGCAGTGGCCAGGAACGCTTTTCATCATCTATGCCTGGCCAGGAGGCCTTTTCTTTCTGATGAAGTAAACGTGAAATTTCTAAAGTTAATTTCTTTAAAGTCAATAGGAGCTAAGGGCACTCAGCACCTTCCCAAGTCAGGATCGCAGAAAGGGTCTCTCCTGCCTTCTGCAACGTGATGCCAATGGCCTTTTTCAATATGACCTTTATTGCAATACAACATCCAACATGGTGAGTCTCTATCACTCTTACCTTTAAAGATTTTAAAGATTATCTGTTCCCCAAGATGCATGACCTTAAAGTGATTCAGCCTGGACAAATGTATTTCCTGCTCATATTTCTTAACCTCACTACATCCCTATTCAGTACTATTCCTTCTAGCATAATACGAGATGCAAATTTCATCAGTGTGCCGTTTCCCCCCTTTTCCAGGTCATTAATGATCAGACATAATACGTATCCATTTTAGACCTCTCCACTCAACTAAGTAAAAATGGCAAGATTTTACAATCCATGAATCACAATCCATTTGATACCGTGAAACCATATTAAAACCAAAAGGAAGCAGTGCACAAGTAAGCTGCAGGACAAAGAACACAGCAGGTGAAGTCAGTCAAAAGGTAACTGGTAAGTCAGCAGCACACAATGTCTGAAATTTGAAAGGATTTTTATTGTGTATCTATTAAATCTCTCTCTTCTTAAAAAAAAAAAAAGCAGAAATACATACTGACTTTCTAATTACAGTCATGCTGAATTCACAGTTCTGGCCTCTTGTGTATATTGAATCAAAAGTATTTAGAATTTGAGAAACAGAGCAAAAGTTTCCTTTGTAAAAAAATTTAAGTGAAAACTTACCGGTTTCTTTGGCATTGGCACATTATAAGGAGCAGGACCAAGTGCCATTTCAAAGAGTTTATCAGAGTATGGGAGGGTCTTCTCTACATTCTCTCGGAAACGTGGATCATAATTAGCATACAGAACAGTTCCACCAACTCCTCCGCCAACAAACAAGACACTTGCCCCAATAATTTTGCCTGCAGAAACACTAGAGAAAAGAAATAAAGCTGAGAAAGCTTTTATGTATGTCAAACCAGTAGGATAGAAAACTAACAGTCTCGGAGAGGAACACCAAATTGTTGTTATAGATCTGAAAGCCATCCTTTCTAAAATGAAGGCCCATAAGTATTCAGTATTCATCACAACTTTTCTAATATATCTAGGCAAACCTAAATATACATAGCAACTAGTTGAATAACTTCAACTTAACTTTTCTAATTACTGCAGCTTTCTAAGCCACACAAAGCCTGCCATATTGATATTAAGCACAAGGGATGGAAAAGTGTTACAAGCGTTTGTGAGTAACTAATGAAGAACAACACAACCATTACTTTGGTTTATCATGCCATCGGGCAACGAGAGACTTTTGGGGCAGCACCTTTCCATTGAGTCTAACTCCACTGACAGCTAATATACTTTAAGGGCCAGCTTTTCAAGAAAGCTCTGTACCTGCAAATGGGGCCAATTTTCTGAAGAGTTCAGTCTGTTTTAAATCTCATCTGCATGACTCCTCCTTCAGCACTACCAAGTCCCTCAGTACCACACTGGGGCACTGGTTCCAGACTAACACAGAGGCAAGAATGACACCAACTAACATTGTCTGCAATAACCCACCTTCTCTATAGTGGTTTCCCATCCAAGTGATGACCATTTGGCAGATTGAAATCTGATGCAATCACGCAATAAACTGTTGCTGCAAACCATAAACATATACTTGCAACAAATGTGTAATTGCAAATCCCACGTAAGTGAAAATGACAACCAAACTCACTCTTGATGAGTCAGATAGGTTAAAGTACCAATACCAGCTACGAAACACAATACATACCCAGACTGCCCTGATGTAGCATATCCGCGGCACAGTCGTAACGGACGGAGTGAATATTTACCACACAGGCAATTCTAAGAAGAAAACATAAGATTAAAGTGATGCATATAATTTAGAGTATTTTTAAAATTTTCTGCATTTCAACTAATTCCATTTATTCACAAAATAGTCAATCACTACCTCTTACATATATTCTGATAAATAGGTAGAAGAGGAACAGCTGATATCAAAACAGTGATACGAGATTCTGTTTCTCCCTAATTAATTATTGGGCAGTTTCCCCAAACAATAGATTCCACCCAGAAACTCTAAAAAAACAAAAGTAATTTTGGAGCATCTTCCCTGCATTACTAACATCATTTTACATTATTAAAACCAAAGCAATTTTGAACAAAAAAAATAAAAATCTAAATTTACTTTCCCATTTATGCTGCCTGTTTAGGTTTTGCACTTAATTCAGCTTAGACTGTGCAACTGGAGTACACTTTAGGGTACTCATACACTGTAATTCAGCAATGACTGAGAGGCAAACACTGACAGGGAATATTTCCTGTTTTCTTTTTCCTGTCTTAACAGAAACTTGGTTCAGATTTCAAAAAGACTATTGTGAACATCATGAATTAGCTATGCTAAAATGTCGAGCATCCATTTCTGTTGAATATTAAGATTGGCTACCCAATCCAATCCAGTAGCAGGGGAAGTCTCTCCCTACTAATGATTCTAGCAAAAGACAGGGGTAAGAATTTCAGAAGGAATAGTACAGGACTCCTGGGAAACAAATACACAAACCACAAAGAGAACTTTCCCCACAGTTAAGCATTTTAGGCAGCAGATAAGTTTTGTAATTGAAAGGAGCTTGTTGAAAAGAAATAAAGGAAGATAAATTGCTATTTTGGACATTATGCTTTTGATTTAGTTGGGGATTGGTCCTGCTTTGAGCAGGGGGTTGGACTGGATGACCTCCCAAGGTCCCTTCCAACCCTGATATTCTATGATAAATAAAATGTATAGCAGATCCTATAGCCCTGTTTCCATATTTATTCAAACAGCATACAGAGTTAAAGCAGTAACACAATACACTGAATTCTTATTTCTTATTCTTTCCAGAACTGTAGCCAAAAACTTTTAACTGCCAACAGAAACATGAGTGCTCAGTGACAGGAAATGCGTGTTTCTTACTCTTGCAAAGCTGGTTTACAAAAACCATCCAGTTGTGGGCAGCAGTAAGGTTTTTTTGGTTCATGATGGGGCAAAGAGGAAGCAAAATTTATAAATACAGAAATCAGATAAAACCTATTAGAGTCAATCCTTGCAAATGCAAACTAAGGTGGTTTTTTTTGTTATTTCTTTTAAATGAAAATCTTTTAAAGTATAACTTTTATTGCTTTGTACAAAAATGTCACATCTGCTTCTGACTCACAGTTAGTGGCTCTTTACCACACCCTTTACTCAGTATGAATAAATGTGTTTATTCACATAAAATTTGTACTCTGCTATTTGCATTCCTTAATCTTAGGAACATGGTTCTTGTCACAGCACTACTACTACAGAGGATTAATTGGGATTGCTTTTCACTCCTTCTGAAAAAATAGTTTTTATTATGAGTCACTATTATGAATCTACCATTCAGTTTCCATTTAAACCCTATTTCTGATCCTCTTCTAGGTTTCCCAACAAAAATTTCTTTCAGCCTGAAGTGTCTCATGCTTAATTTCAAATCAGAGCAGAATTTGTTGAGAACAAAATTGGTGTTAATTAGATATACTATTCTTAAATTACTGGACTTTGAAAATTAATATATTTCCAGAGTTCCAAATTCTTTTGTCCATTCATAACTTAATGGCAGTGCAGAAATTTCATACTAGTTTTATGCAGTAAGCCTCACTGATATTTGATATATAAAAGTTCAAGTTCTTTAATGCTGGAAACTCAGTCAGATAACCCAACAGGGATTATAAAGTCTATCAGATGCCCATCAGGAATTATAACCCCTCTAAACATGATGCTGACAGAGTTTAACTGCTGTGAGTGCCACTGGCTATGCTGGAGAAGCTTTAAACCCCTAAAGTGCAGAAACATGGGTCCCAGAGCAGTTACTGGCTCGGTGGTCTATGGATCTTAACTTCTGTTCCCCTGTCTGGCACTATTGATTTAATACAAGTAACACGAGAACGGCAGCAGACATGTTTGAGTTGTACAAGCATGAAAATAATTCTCTTACCACTGCTATTTGAAAAAGTAAAAGAAAGAAAGGTAATGATTTCTTAAAAGTAAGAATATATTGCCTTTAATATTAGTAGGCTATTACAATAAAGACAGAAGTCTGTAGAATAGACATTTACAGTTAATTTCCCAGACCAACTTTAGTTTTGTCCCCACATTCTCACCCACGTGACTTACAAGCCACAGACCCCATCACTTTCTGTGCTTTCTTTTTCTGAAGTGAGCTGAAACCCCATGAAACTTCCCCAACCACAGGCCAGAGACCTGACACTCTTCCAATCCACCTATCCAATACTAGTGGTTTGATTTTTAATATTTATAACGCTAGGAGTCTGCATGGCACTTTACAGAAATAAAATTTCAATGCAGACCTCAAGAGCTCACAATCTAAATCAAACACAACAAATTAAGATAAATGACAAAGAAAGGGAGGGACAAGCATTAAGATAACATGAGCTATGTTATATTACATTGCAAATTAAGCTGCTAAATTCTCTTTTTGGAGTTTTACCCCAGTCTCACTACAGGGAAGGAATAGCACAGGAGTGGAAGTTATCAGTGGGCACTCAGGCTACAGAAGTGGGATGACAAGAGATTTGAAGGAGGGAGTTTTTGCCAGGTGAAAAAAGGCACAACGCAGAGAGTGGAAGGAGAAAAAAGGAGCAGTTAGGTATGAACAGTTGGTACAGCACAGTGGAGCCAAAGATTCCAACTTTCACAATGTGCTTGTGTGATATGACTGCAAAACCATTGTTCCCACTTCACCTTTCAATATGGATCAAATACTCCATCCTCTAGAGAGGCCAGACACTAGTGACAAGATTTGTCAATATATATACACACCTGTTCCTATATTTACATAGCAAACAGCTTTTAGGAATCTTGTTTCTCTTTTTGTGCACCAATGGAAGCACTAGCTTAGACCAGTCATCACGGCTCAGAGTAGTTCTAGATGACAGAGTGGTAAAAATGCTGGCAGCCACTGTATGCTACCACTTCTACAGTAGCAAAATAGAGGGAGAATTTGACAAAATCTCAGTGAAGACAAGGCCTTACTAATCATCCTTTTAAAATGCAGCAGTGTACAGAGGGTTGCTAGCAGTTTGGCACATCTGTGGACCTTAAGGAGTTTTGTAAGCAGAGATTGGCCTGTGTGTGGTTTTACATTTCCTATACATTTTTCCTTCTACAGATAAGAATGGGAGGAATTACCTAGAGGTGCTAATACTCTTTTGTCCATTTCAATTATTACACCTACATTTATTACAAGCCTCGTTTAGCAATTCATAAGATCACTAGCTAATGCATCATCCCAATATTTCTTTTTTGTGTAATTACTGGAAATAACTAGTTAGGTCCATGTTCCTTGTAAGTATTGATAGTGGAAAGTTTATCGGAGGATTTAATTACTTTATGTTTGTTGCTATTTCCTGCATAAAGAACAAGCAATTATTTCTGAGTTTAGAAGCCAAGAAATGCCTTTTGATGAAGAGTCAAGCTGACACACAGATCCCTAGTGGCAAGGACATTGTAGAAGCATTCTACCTCCTCCTCTTACTGAAGTGCCATCTGTGTGCTACTTATTCCATCTGACATTTTAATTTCCACTTATCCCTTCCTTGGTTTTTTAATCTTGGCATTCTACCCTCTAAAAGAGCCATTTTGCAATAGAAGTAATATTTGCCATGCATTTCATAAAGAGAAGCTGAGTTAATTTTGAGCTTGAGAAAAGTGCCAGAAAATCAGCTTTATAGGCAACAACAGTGCTCAGGTCTCAGTAGACTGCCAACAATAAGGAAGTGTCTGCATGAGGCTAGTACTCCATTTTAATTCCTTTTGTATGTGCATCTATAAAACAAGGATGTGCTCCTAGAATGTAAAATAGATGCATTTAATAAATAGGAATGAACAAAATCAGACAAGGCAGAACTTAATTCTCCTGATGGTAGAGTTGTGTACACTAAGGACACCTGCCCACAAGTTTGAAATCCATCCTCCCATTATTAATGGAAACAGGTGTATCACTTTACATCATCATCAAGACCATACATTGTATAAACAGGTCTTATTTTAAAAGTCTTTAAAAAGAACACAACACAGACAAACTGGACAAAAATCTCCATCCTGTGATAGACAACACTAACCACCATACTCCTCCCAAAGCCACAAGTTTAATTTAAATAGGAATGCTAGCCCAGATCCACAAAGGTACTTCAGTGCCCAAGTCTCCCCTGCAATCCAAAAACTCTGACTGAACCTTGTAGGTGCCTAAACTCACTTCTTCTCTAAGTTTTCATGGTTCAAGTTCTCTTGGTGCCTAAGTGTCTACCTCTAGGCATGCACACTGCTGCCGCAGGTGTCCTGACACCTATCTCCCACCTAAGCCCCAGAGCAATTCATAAACTGGGGGAAGACAGGCAGACGAACACCTAAAGTTGTGTGAGCTGCCTGATCTGGCAGGTGTGCTCAGAAGCTGCCTACTGGACTGGGTCCTATTCAAAATCTGGCAGCAGCCCACCTTATAACTTTTGGCCCAGTGCTTTGAGTGCTCACCTGGGATATAGGAGACCCAATTCAATTCCCTCCTCTGCCAGAGGGCGAGAAAGGATTTGAACAGGGGTCTCCCACCTCTCATGAGAGTGCTCTAACCACTAAGCTATAGGATATCCTGATGCAAGGCTCCCATCAATCTCTCCTACTGAAGCTGTTCCATTGTGGATAAATAATGCAAGAGTGATTGGAGCAGGGGGACTGGACCCTTGGTCTCCCACCTTCCAGATGGGTGCCCTAACCACTCTATCAAAACAGCCCCTAGAATTAAAACCATTTGTTTCTAATTTTCAGCTTCTAGCTCCTTTGAGGCCCCAAGTCTTCCAGAAAAATAAATAGGAAATAAAAATAAGTGACTCAGTAAAAGATGGAACATTATGATTTTAAAGCTCGATATGCTGCCTCATTCTACATCTAGCTCCTGCCATCTGAGCTAGTCCTCTCTCTCTCTCCCCACCTCCTTGACTTCATCTCATTAGAAAGATATTTACTTACAAACTGAGAAAACAGATAAGAAGGCTACTGATATACACCACGCACAACTCAGATGCTTTTATATAACAATTTTTCAGACCACAGTCACATTTTAGAACTATACTCTAACCCAGATTATCCAAACCTGGTAGAGAGTCTCCAAAGATCTTTAAAACAGGAAGGGTACATGTGTAAAACTCTCAATAGCTGGCAGTTTCTGGAAGTCTACATTCTAGGACCCTACCACACAGCTCAAACTTTCCACAAACCTTGATTTAGAGGATGTCAGATGACTTGGCATGCTGAGTTCTTCAACTTTACAGGGCAACAAGAATGCCAGCTGCTGTCGTGGGGCTGGCTAGCTTTAAAGAGATTACACTCCAACTACAAAGCCATCAGGCCTTTTATATTTTGGCTCTGTCATTCTCTGTGGTTGGAAAACCTGAAGTACACTGAAGTATAGAGTAAAACCCTAAAAGTATATATTTATTAAGTCAGTTATTTTATGTGCTTCTGTAACGAAAAACACAATATTCCAACAAGGTACTTGAAAATCAGTCCAATCTATAAATACTTACAGTCTTCAGAAGAAAAATTGCTTTAAAAAGACTTCAAGCTCATAATCTCCAAACATGAGATAAAGTCAAGGTTCCACTTTTTTTTTTCTTCAATTGGCTGCTTCTTGGAATGCCATCATACACTTCTCTCCTATTCCTCTTTTCTCTGTGACTATCAAAACTGACAAGTCCCACTGATTGAAGGTGGCAGACTCCCTCATTTGGGGATTGACTTTAAAACTGCTTTTAAAAGCAGAGATGATAAAGCTAGCTGTGTGGATTTCAGCAACATTTAAACTTACTCAAAGTTTGAAGTATCCCCTTAGCCTCAACCAAAAATAACTCCTTCCCATTATCTTGTTCCCTGTTATTCATGAAACACAAATGTGCTCTGGGGGTGTACAGGACAACATGAAAACAGTCCCAGTCCAGCAGAGGTTACAATATAGAAGAAAAGTGTTAGAGTGCACTGGGAAACCAAAACAAGGGATTGCCTTAGGGCAGTTTTAGCATATCCATTTGTTTGTTGTGGTCATTATAGAAGATTTAGAAGGAAATAAGAGAGGGCAAGAGTCATGTAATCAGGAGAAATTAGAGGAAAACAAGGTCATGTCCTTCTCTACTGATGCAGGCATCTGGGCGCTTTAGAAATAACTGTGTCCATTTTGCTCCTGTAGCAAGAGACAGCTGTAAGAATTTTTCAACCACCTCTTCGTGTTTATTGCACCTCCTGCTCCCAGACACTGAAACAGCAACCAGGGAACAACCAAAGCCAGGCTCACGGAGTCCTACAATGTGTGCAGCCGGCAGAGGCCCGCCTCTACGGTAGAGATGATGCACAAGGAGACTACAGTCCCCAGCATGCTGCGCCCCGGCCCCAGCCCAGAGCCTTTTAGGAGGGCGGGGCTACAACTACAACCCCCAGTATACAGGGTGGAACTGGGCTCCTCCTGCCTCGAAGAATTTAGTGGTCCGTGACGATTAATCCCACAATGCACTGCTCCACCTTAAGACCGTAGACCTCTCCTGAGTAGTCGCCAGCAGGCTACAAACGTCCCACTTTACGGCGCGTGAGATCCGTGCCGACCCATGAAGACTACAAGGACCAGCATGCAGCGCGACTCCCCCTTGCCAAAGACAGAGTTTGCGCCTCGCATGCTGGGACTCGTAGTCTACCTAGCCAGACCAGGAGAACCGACTGCACCATTCTATTGGCCATTTCACCCGTCACTTAATAGACGGGCAGCCAATCAGCATCTACGTGCGCCCCGTCATTGGGGAAAGCTGAGCAGCGATTAGAGGACGCGACTTCTCCCTGTGTCTCCTCTCGTGCTCATGACCCCGATTCATTCTCTTCGCCGGAAAGTGGCGTTATCGCGACTTATCGAGACAGCCTCCCTAGTAGCGCGACGAGAGCGCAGCGCTCCAGGGCGCGACCGGCACAGGAGCAGCAACGGCTCCTGCCTTCCCTGCTGGCGCCCCCCTTCCCCGCTCACCTGGGCGGCTGCCGCGGCCCCCGCTCGCTGACAGACTCGCAGCATCTTCGTCCTCAAACGCCAGGCACTGTGCGTGGCAGCCCCGGGGACAGGCGGGAGTTTGCGGGAAAGTGCCGTGTGCGGTAACTCCCAGCAGGGCCGCTGCCTCCGCCCCCCTCAGCAGTCACACACACTGCGCAGACGCAGCAACCGCCCCTGCCGCGCAGTTGAGGGGCGGAGCCGCGCCGGGAGAGATGGTGACTGACGGGAGTGGGCGCCCAATCAGGACTCCGAGAATATGCAAATAAATGTCCGCCGAGCCAACATGAGTCACGCATGCGCTATATCGCGCCCAGGCCTCAGGGTGGGGCAGTACCTGGGGTGGTAGCCAATCAGAAGTTGGGGAGCTGGGCGCTGGCAGTA
Organism: Platysternon megacephalum; assembly: GCA_003942145.1. Lineage (NCBI taxonomy): Eukaryota > Metazoa > Chordata > Testudines > Platysternidae > Platysternon > Platysternon megacephalum. The sequence continues at coordinate 10,722,532 of QXTE01000046.1, forward strand.
GGCTGGCTAAAAGGAGAAAGTAGCTAAAGGGAAGTGCCCCAGGCCAGGCTGAGCTATCAGTGCTCCCATCTGGGAGATCACCCTCAGGTCAGGCAGGAGAGTCTTGGGGCTGAAAACTAAAAGGATCCAGTCTCGGCTCCCCAGCTGGGTGCGAGCCTGTCTGCTGATTTCAGCCAGGGCCTGGTGCTGGGACAATTTGTATAGTGGTGCTGAGAGCCATTGCACCAAACTGTACACCCAGTATATGATGGAATCCACTTTAAGCCAGGGGGTGGGGCAGCAGCACCCCGAGTTCCAGCACCTATAATTGCAGCGTGAGCTTAGGTCCAAGTTTGTGCCAGAGACTCCAGCTAGCAGGCGCACCTATTCAGTTCCAGGAGGTGGGCGGGCACAAGCCCATAACACCTGAAGGTCCCTCTCCCAGTCTAGGGAGGAGCAGCTGAACCTGGAGCTCAAATAATTTCAGGGAACAACTAATGAGAAAACAGGGCCAGGAATGAGGTCATAGGGCCCTAAGCAAGGAACCAGAGCAGGACACTGAGCAGAGAGCCCGAGACAGCTCCCACTGTTCCTCAAAGGTGTTTAGGGAACCAGTGGATGCTGCCCAGAGGAACTATGCCCGGACGTGTGATCAGCTGGAAGAACGGAAAGAGGCCCCACAGTAGCAAAGCACCTTGCCATCCAGCATCTTCCTCTTGGTTTTATAAATGGCCACTTTGGCCAATGCCAGGAGGCGGTGAGTTCGTGGGGCCACAGAGAGGATGTGCATGAATCAGGAGGTGCAGGGAATAGTGCAGCCAAAATCTTAGGAGGTTCTGGAGGAGCCGGAAAAGGGGCTGCAACCTGGTGCACTTGAGATAAATGTGCACCAGGATCTCCCTCGCACCGCAAAAAGGGCAAGTATCAGGGATGAGGGTGAACTGCGCTAAGTACATGCCTGTGCTCACAGCTCCACGAAGGAGCCGTCAGCTCATATCCCCGGCGAGCAGTGGGATCAAGGTGAAATATAGGTTGGCCTACTGGGGTTCCTCCCCCTCCACAGGTGGTAAAAGGTCCTGCCACTTAGTGTCGGGGTGGGACATGAGGGTGAGGAAATGAAATGTGTGGAGCAGGCGCATGTACAGATGTGCCCTTGGCGCGGTTGAGAAATAAACCAGCTACAGATCGCAGAGGCGGCTCAGATTATGCAGGAGAGGAGCCAGGGAGTGGGGGGGAGGGCTCGCAGGGCAGAGACCCAATGAAAAGATCCACAGAGCCAGGATTGAGGGGCGGGCGGGGAGCACCTTCTCGCAGGACCTGCTCAAGGAAAGCCCGAAAGGCAGGCAATAAGGCTGCCCTCACCTCTTGGAGTACACACCGAGGATTTGAGGGGTGGAGAGCTCCATGCGCCAACCAACTGCCAAAGGATCCACCCAGTCCCCCTGGTCGTAGTCCAGGTCGTCTCCAGTTCCTGTGGTGCCTGCCAGGACCAGCCACTGGCGCACAGAAGGAGACCCCACCACTTGCACACCTAGTTGGGGGTTGTGTAGCAGGGGCTCAGTGAGAAGATCTGCCTTCTCGGCAGCCACCACAAACCTGGTCACCAAAACCAGCTTCCAGGTCCGGAGGAGGTGCTGGTAGAAGATCAGCAGCTCAGAGAGGTCTCAAGGAAGACCCCTCGGATGAATCTAAAAGATCTGCCAATCATATGGGAGGCAGGAGTGCTCCAACAGCTATACCCCATCCCCTGGTGGGCTCAAACCACCATCCTTTTGGTTAACAGTGGAACATGCTGACCCATTGCACCACAGAGAGAGACAGGAGTTAAAAGCTTTTTGACACAGATCTACAAATCTGTGGTACAGTCTCAAAAGGGAAGGAGCAGCTGCACGGGCAGTTTCAGCCAGCCCCATAAACACTGCTGCCATCAGCCCTGCCTGCCATGGTTTTCACTCCTGTTCTGACATTCTTACCATCCAGCTAACTGGCTGCTTGCTCCGGTCCTCGCCTCCTGCCCCTACCTCACAGTCTCATCAATTCAATCTAACCCCCATTGCTATCCCTGCTCTTTCCGATCCCGTGCTTTTCCTTTCAATTCATCCCTTCCTTCTCTCTGCAGTCTGCACCCACTCCTGCCCTATAGTATAATCCATTATGTAAAACACAAACACAAAATACAACATTGTGGAACTAACCTGTTTGCAAATCATCACAGTTCGCTCTTCTAGCAGACCCATCCTCCCCCATTGTGTCTGCCTATTTAGATTATAAACTTTTAATGCAGGAACTTATTGAGCTGGAGACTCTAGGTGTGACTGCAATAAAAATAATTAAGAGGTCCTGATCTTCACTGAAGCCTCGAGGAGCTAAATATTAACAAAGAATCTGGGTCAGAATTAAGGAAGATGCTTCCTTGGAACAGATTCAGGAAATAGTTTAGTCAGCTTTCACTTATCCACATAACCTCTGGGTGAGGGTCAATGATGATTCTTACTGGAGAAAGTGCCTCTGACTATGGGGTAGAATCTGGGTTAAGAGTTTCTGGAAAAAATATCTTAGTAATTACAGACCTGAGACAATAAACTGTCTGTTCTTTGTAAATACTGTAATTTTTTGCAGGTCCACTGTGTGTCTGGAGCTTCTCAGTGTTTCTAGCATGTGTTCTGCTTTATTTATGTCAGGATTAATTTGCCCTCTTCACACCTGAACCTATTAGTGGGAGGCTCCCCGAAGGGCACAAACATAAAGGATCCCAGTCTGCAATGAAAGAATCACATTTATGTTACATAATTACAGTCTCATTTGTTAGATTTAAAAACGCTGTTGATAACTTCATTGTATACTCATATTTGATAGTATTTTGGAAGTTATAAATAGAGATATTTGAGGAAAAATAGCTGAACACCGTTAACTTCATTGAAACACTCACAATGGACTGGGAAAACTGCCTCCAGATTTCCAGCTAGCAGTAGTTACCAGGTGTGCTTCATATCATCTACACTCAGCAGGAATGCTGCATCCTTTCCTTTGGGGTAAGGTTATCCATTCCTTTGTTACCCGGAGGTTAGATTACAGCAGTGGTCCCCAAACTTTAACAACCCGTGAACCTCTTTCACTAAAATGTCAAGTCTTGTGAACCCCTTCCTAAAAATGAATATTTCCACGGATTTTCTCCCTTACCTCAGCATAAATTATAAAAGCAGTGATCTTGGAAATATAAAATTTGTTTTTATGACATTCTTATTTATTAATGATTATTTATCATTAGTGTCTTTTTATTACATTATGAAAATGGCAAAACTCTTCCAAGATCTCACTTTTGTAGCTTGTATCACTTTTGAGTAAGCCGGCTATAAGACATGGCTCCTATCAGACGCGCCAGTAGAAAAAAGAGGTGCATCCCGGGTCCTGGGGGGGTCACTGCCGGAAAAGTGGGGGGCCTGCTGGGGTTGCCGGAAAAAAAGGGGAGGGATCGGGGGGGGGAGGAAGGGCGCACCGGCGCGTCACGTGACCCTCGTTGCCCCCCGTACTGGCCCCCGTACAGGCGCCTCTGGCTCCTATGTTTCATCAAGGGGTATCAGATGTGAAACAGCAGGAAGGTATTTAAGAAGCCAACTCAAAGAGTTCCTCCTACACAAGCATTCAGGTCTTGAGCAGTCCAGGCAAACAACGCACGTTACAACAAAGCTTAAACTTGTTCTTCATAATAATTTAAAAACAACACTAGCAGCCTATTTAATTTTAAAAACAGCCAAAAAATCCACCTCCCTTTCCATTTCATATAAGGAGTCTTGAAGTTTAAATCTCCTCAGTGTGATAGATATGCTTGTTTTGATCTGCTTAGCTCTTGGAAGTCCCCAAGGCTCCGTGCTGCTGGCCCTGTGCTGCCCGGGGTCCCTATGGACAGCTCTGTCAACCATTAGGAATTTTTTTCCCCAAGAACTGCCTGTAACATTTCATGAACCCCCAGGGGTTCACAAACCGAAGTTTGGGAACCACTGAATTACAGCAATATGTTCTGTGTAGGGCTACACTTCAAACAATTCAGAAATTGCCACTAGATTGTAGCTGCCTGCATAGGAAGGTCTTGATCCTGCGATAAGAACTGTAGGGCAATGAACGCTATATGGGTGCAAAGGTCAGCTCATGTGGCTTTTATTACAGAAGCAGGACCTTAGGGTTGTTTTCTGCTAGGAATGCATTGTGCCTATAGGGAACAGGGCTTTTAGGAAGACCATGAAAGACAAAAAGATGAAATGATCAGGAAGAGAAGAGGTAACTAAGGGATGGGTGGGATATTCTGCAGCCCTTCTCACATTATCAGATTTCCCTGGGTCCTGATGCTGCATTTCTAATGCAAGAACAGCTGTATTACTACAAATGGCCGGGTTCGGAGCGTAATGTTGCAGTGGCTGAAGGGAGTAAGAATTTATTCAGCTTTCACTTTTGTCAGAACGCTACTGAATTTAACCAGCCCACCCGGCCATCCCAACGCAGCTAAACAGGCACTAAGGTACCGGGCGCCACTGAAAACCCCCAGAAGCGATGTAACGATTCCTGGCCAGCAAGACACAACTTGAGAGGAGAGGAATGAGTGTCCGAGTCCGAGCCACCCTGCAGCTGAGCTACTGCACCGCGCTGCCCCCAGTGCAGGGCCGGGACTAGGGCAGCACCAGGGCGAGTAAACCCCGGTAACGCCCAGCTCCTCCCGCCCGCGGAGCACGCGCACTTTGGCGGGGAGGGGGCAGCCAGGGCGCGGGGAAGAGCCTAGAGCCACCGTCCGGCCTCTGCCCCGCCCCCTCCCTGTGACCGCCAGTCCCAGGCCCCGCCCCCTGCGCGGCATGTCGCTCGCTGCCTGCCGTAGGCAGTCTGCGCGGCTGGCAAGATGGCGGCAGCTGCTGTTACGCGCAGGGTGTCGGGTCAGTGTGAGAGACTCTACCGGCGGGGGGAGGATGCAGGATACGGGAGGCTCCCTGCCCGGGAGGAGAGCGGGGGAGGATCGGGAGAGAAGCCGCTGAGGGGAGGGAGGCTCCTTGCCCGTGGGGGGATGGGGGAGCCCTGGTGGTTCTTGGCCCCACCGCAGCAGCCCCACCAGCGGGGGGAGGGGTGGTTCTGTCTGGGGCAGCACAAACCAGGAACCCTCCTGTCCTTGGTTAACAATCAGCTACGCCAGTTCGCTGCCTCTAGAGGACACGGGATTTGGGACTGGGAACCTCAGACTGAGGCTCTGCACCCAGATGGGGGGGGCCACACGTAGGGTGAGCAGGTGTCCGTTTTTTCGACCTGAACACCTGGGCGAAAAGGGATCCTGGCGGCGCCGGTCAGCACTGCTGATCGGGCCGTTGACTGTCAGCCTCCGTGCGGTTCCCAGGAAGCAGCCAGCATGTCACCCCTCTGGCTCCTAGGCATAGGGGCAGTCAGGGGGCTCTGCACGCTGCTCCCACCCCAAGCGTCACCCCCGCAACTCCCATTGGCCGTGGTTCCCTCATCCCCAGCCCCATTCCAGAGCCCGCACCCCCAGCCAGAGCCCTCCTGCCCCCCCTCCTGCCCTCTGAACCCCTCAATCCCAATCCGGAGCACCCTCCTACACCCCAAACCCCTCATCCCTAGCCACACCCCAGTCTGCACCCCCAGCCAGAGCCCTCACCCCCCCCACACCCTCACCCCCTGCCAGAGTGCCCTCCTGCCCTCCGAACCCCCCAGCCCAGAGCCCCTCCTGCATTCCAAATGCCTCATCCCCAGCCCCACACCAGAGCCCGCACCCCCAGCCGGAGCCCTCACCACCTCTCGCACCCTAACCCGCTGTCTCAACCCCCTCCCACACTCTGAACTCCTCATTTCTGGTCCCACCTTGGAGCCCGCACCCCCAGCTGGAGCCCTCACCCCTTCCTGCACCCCAGCCCCTTGAGCCAGCCCGATGAAAATGAGCGAGTGAGGGTGGGGGAGGAGAGCAAGCAACAGAGGAAGGGGGGATGTTGTGAGCAGGGGCGGGGCCTCGGAGAAGGGGCGGGGCAAGGGTGTTCAGTTTTCTGTGAGTAGAAAGTTGTCACCCCTACCCACACTGACCATGTGTTGGAGATGGAGGGGTGTAACTGGAAGCGGATTGCGGCAGCCCTCGTTGGTATGGTGGGCCTGTGTGGTTTGCAGAGATGACAAATCCCAGCATGCAGTACAGCTGTGTCACTCAAACTGGGATGGAGCATCCTGTGCAAGATGAAGCAGTGCATGCTGGGATTTGGTATTTTTATTGCTGCACCTCCTTGAATCGAAATGAAGTATTGCATGCTGGGACACGTCTCCATGCACCAGACTCCAGGCTCACGCACATGACAAGCCCAGCCTTTTGGCTTGTCCTCACCCTGTTTAGTGAGCCTCATAAATAGCTTTAAAAAAGGTCAGTCATCCACAGGCAACTGATGGAAGGTGATGTAGGTGATCTCATCTTCAAATTGGATGTGAGGGCTGTACATAACACAGTCCTCCATCCCAAAAGTTCTTGGGTCAGGATGGAGAACTGCATGTTGGAATCTCATTTATGCAGGGTGCATCTCCATATTGAAGGTGACTGTGGCTACGGCCACGAGTGTGTTTTCCCTGTGAGCCATGCTTTGGCCATTCCTGGTTTAGACAAACTGCAGCTTGTTGGTGCTGTGATTTCCTGTAACCATGGATGGTGTGCAATGCTCTGAAATGCTGGTCTGTTTCGCCAGAAGCCTAGCTAAATGATTTCTAAAACATCAAAGGGGAAACAGGGTGATTGATCTGTGTGCTAAACACTTAAAGGAAAGTGTCATGTTGGTCAGAAGCGCTCTGTGTATATAAAGTGTAATGGGGAAATGAATTTTGTTTGCAATATTTAGTTTCAGGTCATAAATGAGCAAAAAAAGCATCAATATTAATGTCAATCTTTTACAATTTATAAAAGAAGACTTATTTCTAGATGTCATTAGTTTGATAATATTTATTGAAAGGTCTTTCTTTCTTTCTTTCTTTCTTTCTTTCTTTCTTTCTTTCTTTCTTTCATTTTCAAGATAATGTACATGAGAGCAACATAATATTTCCAACAGGGTCTTTGGTCAGTCAACCATGGTTATAAAACTTTCCTTGATTTTCATTGACCGCTAGGTGGCAGATCTTCAAAAACTTTCACACCCAGAAGCTGATGATTCTGAATTTGGTGCTAGAATGAAAGTCATAGGTGATATTGAACCTACATGTTAGTGTCTGAGGAATATCTAGCTGTACATTTTCAGTCAGTGCGATTTTGATGAGTACCCTTGCCAATCCCACTGTCTGCTGTGTGCACAGTGTCTAAACAGGGAATCTAGCAGATTTGTAATTAAGTGGTATTAATGTTTATTGAAACACAATAAAACATGGGTTCAGGTATCAGGCGGTTTCAACCCACTGCTCACTTTTCATTAACTTTTCCTGGTATTATCTATTCTCTCTCCATAGGGATTTTAAGACCTCTGAATTTTCTGGTCCCTTTGGCCTACAACAGCTCCTGCAACATCCGTCTTATTTCTGGACTCTCCATACAATGTTTCAACCGGGTGCCGGCCCCATTAGCTTCCTCTGTTAGAAAACCTCTGCTGTCTGTTAGTGATCTGTCATGTGGGTGTCCTCTCTCCATCTTTAACAGGTATGGTATGTTTTTAAAGGGTGAATGTTATATAAAACCTATTAGAAAACAAAGAGCCTGCTGTAAAATTTGCAGAATGTAATACACACTAGAGTCAGCACTAGAACTTTCCTTCATATTTCTCACCATTGCACTAGCCCAGTGCACAGTTCAGCTCAACCAGTGGCATCAATGGATGGAATGCAGTGTAGACCACCACCGGCATTTTTGTCACTGACCTAACTCTGCTCAGAGCAGGTTGCACCAGTGCTAGAGCAATGATGGGAAACAAAGAAAAATACTAGTGTACACAAGCTTATAAGGAGAGTGGTTAGGGTTAAACCTGATTTCTATCCAAATTCTATATTCTCATCAACACTTTTGAAAAGTAGCATCTTTCTCCAATTTGGCATGGGAAGCTCTGCTGCTACTTGTCACTCTTGCAAGCAGGATCAGTTTTTAAAATTCCTTCTCCCACCTGTATCATGTCAAGACCCTTCAATGAAGATGCAAGATGGAACATGCCTCAAACATGTACCTCAGCTCATCGCAATAAGAAACCTTGTTATAAAACTGGTGTTTGTTTTATTAATTAAAATAATGAATGCCCCAAATCTCTAATGTTAAAACATGTAATTTTAACTTTTCACCTGAAATAGCTCTTGTGTTACACTACCCTGAGTTCTCAACTCCATTTTTAAAAGTTATGAACCAAAGAAAACTGCCCATACAGTGCTTAGCACAGTGGGGTCCTGGTCCATGACTAAGGGTCCTAGGTGCTACGATAATATAAATAATATTTGAAATTCACTCAGCCAGACATTTGCACTGCAATTTAATAGAGATGTATATGTCAATACTCAGCCAAAGGGCCTATTGAAATGTTAGATCAGTTTGCTTTTAAATTTCCTCAGGCAAGTTGACGTCAAGCCATTCTGGGTTTTCCAGATGGAGTCAATCAGGTGCTGCGTTCTGGGGAAAGAGCACGTCATTCTTGTTAAATTACATACTTCATCTTTTCTGTTCTTTATTACAGTGTAACACCCTTACTGCCACATATCCTTCAGCAGCCAGTGAGGACTCTCACATATTATAGCCTGCAAAATGGAAAGAGGAAATCTGTGAAAGCTGTGGTCTATAGATTTCTCCGACTGCACTGTGGCCTTTGGTTAAGGAAAAAAGTAAGGCTTTCATTTTATTAAATATGAGATCTACCCTTACTTAAAGACAGAGTGAGCCAGCTGCCTTCCTTCCTCTAGGGGTCAGTAGTGATTGGAAAAAAAACAAAGAAAATCCAGGGTCAGAGTTTAAAGCTGACTTGCTCAGGGCATGGGGATTGTTGAGGTATGGGGGGTTATTGTTGCTATACATCCATCTATGATAAAGTGATGTAGAATTCTTTGTCTTCTGACAGGCTGGTTACAAGAAAAAATTATGGAAAAAGTCTATTCCCCAGAAAAGACGCTTGAGGGAACAAGTGTTTTGCAATAAAACACAAAGTAAACTCCTTGATAAAATGACCACTTCTTTCTGGAAGAGAAGAAACTGGTACGCTGATGATCCCTTCCAGAAGTATCATGATCGCACAAACCTTCGACTATAGAAAACCTGTCTCTTCTGTGTCTCAATTCACACTTTTGTTTTTCCTCTTACTGCCCAATACATGTCATTGTATGTGGGCTGGGATCTTTTTATGCATTTCCAAAGACAAATAACTACAGTCTGTCATTTTTCCACATTTACATGTAACATGCAAATATACGGTCTGTTTTGAATTATTGGTAAAAACACCCAAAATAAACTAATTCCAGATTGTGATTGGAGTATTGAGTCATAGTTGATTATTGTATTTCACTTCAGTAAAGTGGAGGGGGGCAAGGGGAAAAGGTGAGAAATTTTGATTCAGCTAAATATTCTGAATTCCTCGTGGTGAGATTCTTGCAATAGGGTATAAACAATGTGTGTCGTTGAACATCTAAGCTAAATTTTAAGAGTTAATATTAAAATGGGAATGTTTAAAGCAGTTTGAAAAATACAAATAATATAGAATGGGTATTACCAAAGCACCTAGGAGCCCCAGTCAGGGACCAGGACTCCATTGGGCGAGGCACTGTACAAACACAGAACAAAAAGAGTTGCTGTCTCAGTGTCTGCATTAAATGAATAGGGCTCCATTTTAATAACACTGCCCAGTTCGATACTGACATAGCTCCTCCACTGGAAAACACTGAAAATTAGTGTGTTCCGAATGTTGGTCAGTGGGTAACTAAAGTGATTAAAACAAATGTTAAATTAGTTAAAATTAGAGAACTTCCCTTATAACCACTCAAAGTTTCTAATTTTCATTCCTTTATTGTTAATTGTGAATAGCTGCCTGGTTGTTAATTCTCTTTTAAATTCTGGCTCTACTTTACAGTACATGTTTTGATACACACATGACCCTTTTATATGAAACAATGTATGTGATTTTAGTTTTACACTCTAGGTCAGGATTATATGTTTGCTTCTGCTTTCACTAAGGCCCAATCCCGTGCGTTCTTTAAAACTTGGCAGCCTGTAGACAGTGTGACAACAGTAGCTTCAAACTGTTCCATTCTCTTTACTGTAGCCTCTGTCAATCAGTTCCATTATCACTCGTTTAACAAGACAAGGCTTACTTTATAATAAAACTGTGGTAGTCCAATGAATTCACTGGTAACATGTTTAGTAGCTGTATTTTTTCAAATTGGTAATACAGAAAGGAGTTCTGACGGACATGCAGCATTTGGTGAATACATCTATATACAGTTAGCAAGAATGAAGACAACTAAATAATGCAGTAATAAAAGTAACAACAAGTATTCTGGCCTGCCAGATACATTGAACAGACTGAAGATGCTTTCTTCTTTGTTTTTTTAAAGAAAAGATTAAGACTTTATTCAAGATGTATATCAAGCATAACAAAACCAGCAAAACTCCAACCTTTGGAATACTGTTGTAATGTCCATCCTTATGAGGCTTTAAGTGTACTATCCTATCACAGATCTTTTCTACTGATCATGAGAAAGAAACCTCTTTTAAGTGCACAGTTATGATCCTTAAATATGTTTGTATAAGTGGGAATCTCAAAAGTACGCATAGTGTTCTTTACAATTTCAAATACGTGCTAGGTGCAAAACAGGTACCCGAAACAAATAAACAGCAAAAGAAGACTGATTAACAAGCATTCTGTCGCAAATATATAGATATCATTACTACATGAGAACACGGTTATTTCACAGAGCACAGTCAAAGGCAGCAGGCTGTTCACATGATGCCAGGGAGCATCACATCCCTCTAGTAAGCCTTTTCTTCTTATTTTTTAATCACAAGGTAATTTCTCCCCTTTTTAGAAACAGAAGGCCCGGTTCTCCTCTTCCTTATACCAGGTTTACTCTTATATAATTCCCTTGGCTTCTGGGCAATTACTCCCAATTTACACTAGGGTAAGTGGAGCCTTGGCTGTAGTTGGAAATAGCCCTGCTTCAACTTCCATTGTAGCTGCACTGGTGCAGATAGTTACATTTAGACAAGGATGCGTAAGGGTTTGCAGTGAGTTGCTCAAAGTTTACCCCATTCATAATTAAGGTAAATCCTGCGTAAACCTGCAGGCTAATTCACTGGCCCAGGCACCAAAGAACATTCTCCAGCCATGGGATTTCTGTCACCTTCTCTTCAAGGCTTTAGTTTTATTTCTTCAAAATAACACATTCAACATATCATTGCCTGAGCTGGGGTCTTTTGCAGGGGCCTAACTACTCCATATGGGCTTACAACCACCTGAGAGTCATATACACTGGGTTCTTTCCCCAGAACTGAAGACTGATGCTGGAGGGGGCCTTGCCCCCAACCTGAGCTCTTGTTATTGATGAGAACCAGGTTATCTTCAAGCTACCTGCTCCTTGATCTTACTGCTTCAGCTGGGTGGCAACTGATTAGTCAGAGGAGGGGCTGGGGCCCCATTCCCCTTAAAGGGCCAGCTAGCATGTGATATTCTGATTAGTTCAGTTGACACAAACCCAGGTTTGCCTTTGTCTACTGCTAGGGGTCAGCCCATGTGTAGCAACACCAATTGTTGAACTGAGGTTATTCCCAAGGGGAGACCGTGCCTGAGAGAAGAGTCAGGACCAAATAACATACAGCTGATGTCGATCCCAAATAAACATATGTATCTGAATGTTAAAATGACAGACCTTTAGACGAAGCATTTGTAAACAACCTGTGTCTGTAATACACTGAATTCAAAGCAAGTGATTGTTCTATCTTGTGTACAGAACACTATACCACTAAGTGTACATGTTTAGGCATTCACATTTCTTGTCAGTCTATACACAAATACACAGCTCAGTTGATAACACATTTTGCCAGTGATATGAAAAGATTTTTTTTTTTCAGTGAATGTCTTCGAGAGATAAGGCAACTCCCTTGTCAACAGTTTCACCTCAGCATTTAAGAAAATCGAAACAGTCAAGTTTACAGTAAAACAGCAGATCAGACATTTAATAACTTTAGTGAGGATGAATGTTAATACAGTGTGTATGAGAGTAGAATTCATCAAACGCTATGCAGCTATATATTTTTATTTTTGGCATAATTTGAGTGCAAACTTGTCAGCTTTTGTTTTGTCTTATGGCACCCTATTGCGTAGCACTGAAAATGAAGCTTGCTGCAACAGGATTTTAATTTCAACTAACACTTCAAGCAAAGTTCCTTTTTTTTTTTTTTTTTTTTAATTGTTGAAAAATCAAATTGACTCTAGAGCTGCGTAACTTAAATACATAAGCTTAGCTACTCAAAGCTTTTGCTGAGTGTGTTCTAATGATGAAATATTTTTCAACTGCCATCTAGAACACTTTTTTTTTTAGCATTTTTTAGCATATTGTGGCAATCACAAGAAATGTCTGTTTGCTCTTTCCTCTTACTAGCCAAACTGATACAAATCTTTGTGGGGAGGGGACAGCAGTAATTTTTACTTCTCAAACCATTTAAGGAAGCTTCAGAATTACCTCAAGATGAGTTAGCAAGAAGGCTGAGATTTAGAAGCCTATCCGGCAGATAATATTTAACAAAGGCCACGTCGGATATGCTTATCTCTGAGCCTGGTGCACTCTAACCAGTTATTGGCATGCTGGGCCACTTCTGTACCTGAACTAGGTTAACGATATTATTCATAATCAAGTCTGTTTATTGATCAGTTATCAATGGCAATCATATGTCACATGATTCTAAAAGTTTTTCTAGTCTATGGGATAGGGCCAAGAGCAAACACAAAGGACCACATAATTAACTCATTTATGAATTTCACATGCTTTTACATTTACAGGAGACACCAACTTTAAGCACAAATACACTTATCCTACAACTTCTTCCTCTTCTTTTGTATTTAGCATTTATATATGGATACCAATGCACCAGCCAAACTACAGAGTCTCATGGTTTAAACCAGAATCCACATGCTGGCAAAATTCTCTCCAAGCCACATGGAAGAGCTCAATTCCAATGCTCTTCTCTGGCTATGGGAGTGCAATTCCCACATCCGCTCCAGTAAAGCAAAACACCTGAAGTGAGCTCCTACACGCAGATGAGGAAGGTGAATTTTGCCCTATGAAATCAATGGCTAATGTGATTCTGGTTAACATTGTAGCAGTTATTACAAATATGGCTTGCATATATTGTAGAACTGCCAGTAAAATGTTGGTCAAAAGTTGTAAGATTAATTCATTTTCTACAAAATATATCACTTACGCTTCTTCTGGCTCAGGAGTATCAAAATTAAGACTCCCCTACTTTATTTTGTGAAATCAGTTCATTCTCTTGTACATCTCTCTTTCTCATCATCTCTAGGTTGTTTTCTCTATATTTTCAGCACAATGACTGGAGTTCACATAATTTACTTGCAGAAAAAGAAATGGAGTTGCAGCTCAACTTTTGCTAATAAGTCTCAGACATTCTGTACAGTCGAAAGAATTCAAAATATCTCACGTCAGTCACAGTCTTGTTATAAGATGGAGGAAGGGTAGGGAGAAAAATCTATGGCTCCTGCAAGTCCACTTCATTAAGGATAAAGCCATAAATAGATACACTAGTCAAAGTATCATTGAGAGCTATTGAGTATTTTTTTGTTTGTTTGCATTCACAAGCTAAAACTATGCAGACACAACTAATAATTGCAAATGTACAGCCTGACACGGTTAGCTTGAGTGGTTGTATATTCTGCAAATGAAACAGGGGGACTCTGACACTGTTATCACCTGTGAGAGTGTTCTAACATGTTATGGGAAAATGCAAGTAACGTGTAACTTAAGGGAAGAGAGAAAGGCCATGTCTGCAGTGCTGCACATCAAATCGCATCCATCTCACTGCTGTTTTTCTACATAATTAGCAAGTAGCTCTTTAAGGCAGAAGAGAGACATTCTGTGGATCTTGGTGCTATTGGCTCATCGCACTCACATGGTTTCAGTGGTAGAGGTCGAGGTACTTTTCTTCCTGAAGCGAGGTCTAAGGGGCCTCGGCGGTGCCTGTGCGGAATCAAGAGAAGGTTTTGTTGAAACAGTAGTAACATATTGCGTTTGACATCTTCAAAGTGATGTACAAATATTAATTTACTCATCCTCATGATACCTCATGTAGGGAAGGTAGGTATTATCCACATTTAGAGATGAAGAAACAAAGACCAGATCCCTAATAAATCCCCATTTAAAGATTCCCTAAATAGGCAGCTGGAAATTTCCCCAATATGAGAGAATCCTTAAAGCCCTGTAGCCAGCTCAACACCATCACCCTTCTGGGCTCCTGACTTTGGAGGCATGGCTAGAGCACACTGTGCTTCAATAAACTCTACCAGTGTAATGGCCCCTAGGAAGCTATTATAAGCTAGTGCAATTTACAGAAGCCTTGAGACTGCTCTAAGTTATGCCCCTATTATCAGGAGAGCAAAAAGGTGCCAGAATGCCAATTTTGGCACTCCCGACCCCAAACACTCCTCCAGGGCACCTGAGAAACCAGTCGTCTGGGCCCCACAAAACCTAAGGCCCACTCAAAAGGGAACAATGCATGCTGTGACTTGTAGCCTTCACAGGCAGCCTCTTCATAAAAAAAGATAAGGACTTCTGCAATCTTTTCTCCATTTTATGCCAACTGGATGAAGCTTGTGAACTCCTGCCAAACTGCCAACCCAGATTCCTTGTCCGGACAAAGCCTGGACACAGTTTGAAATTATTTCAAAACAGAACCATTGAAATTCTGCCGAACAGTTACGTTACTGATGTGGAGTTCTTCAAAATAGAGCTCGTCAGACATAATAAGTGAGCTACAAGCGGACGGTTCACTGTACGACTCACGGGCAGATCTGCCCGGAGGTCTATCACAGCTGCCTAAGTGGCAGGTGCCAGATTAACTCAAGTCCTGGGTAGCCCCACTCCCCAGGTGGGTAAACAGTCTGAGAGAGAGAGAAAGCCCCCCGAGCAGCAAACAGACAATTATGTGGTGGTGTTAACCACTGGTGCATAGTTCACCCAACAGAGCTACAGCATGGCACAGTTATGGTTTGTGAGAATCACACAGGAAACTAGTTAGATGAATCTTAAAGCAGTAGAAAGTGTTGCTCAGTTTAAAAATGCATTTACATCCATCGTGTAGCAAACTGCCTATGGAGTAGCAGGACAGCATATTCTGACTCTCCATAACATGGTAGTATTCACGATGAGTGCATAGTAGCTGAATGACTATAAAGTGATACAACATACAAGTCACTTTTCAACGTCCTGTCAAGTAGTTGGATTTGCTCAACACATAGGGCCAAAATCTGCCCTGGTTTAAGGGAGAACAGATATCATTGGCTTCACTGTAAATTGTGCCTGCTTACACCAGGCCTGAGTAGTGTGGGCCATTATAGAGNTTCCACAATCTCCCTAGGCAATTTATTCCAGTGCTTAACCACCGACAGGAAGTTTTTCCTAATGTCCAACCGAAACTGCCCTTGCTGCAATTTAAGCCCATTGCTTCTTGTCCTATTCCTTATCACAACCTTTTATGAAAACTGTTATCATGTCCCCTCTCAGTCTTCTCTTCTCCAGACTAAACAAACCCAGTTTTTTCAATCTTCCCTTATAGGTCATGTTTTCTAGACCTTTAATCATTTTTGTTGCTCGTCTCTGGACTTTCTCCAATTTGTCCACATCTTTCCCGAAATGTGGTGCCCAGAACTGGACACAATACTCCAGTTGAGGCACAATCAGCACGGAGTAGAGCGGAAGAATTACTTCTTGTGTTTTGCTTACAACACTCCTGTTAATACATCCCAGAATGATGTTCGCTTTTTTTGCAACTGTTGACTCATATTTAGCTTGTGATCCACTATGGCCCCCAGATCCCTTTCTACAGTACTCCTTCCGAGACAGTCATTTCCCATTTTGTATGTGCGCAACCGATTGTTCCTTCCTAAGTGGAGCACTTTGAGACATCTCAGGTCTCCTCCCAGCTTCTCATGTAATGCCAATGCCAACTGCTTCTCTGTTCTACTTCTCTTGTGTTTTAAAGACATCAGATACCCAGAGGAGGGGTGGGGGGAAGAAGTCTTTAAATATTTGCCACCCTTTTAACGCAGGCAGAGGAGCTCCTGGCAGAAAAGCTGTGACTTTCCAAAGGGGTGGGGGGTAATTTGGCTTCTTATTCCTTCAATGCATGAAAAAACTATAATCGGTTCTAGCACTAGCTGTTACCCTCCTCCCTATACCCCAGACTTGGATTTAACTGAGCTTTGGGTGCCAGGGGAAATGAGTTGGGGATGGTTTCTAAGAGGGCCCAGAGGTCCATGCTCTGTAAAGTGAGAGGCTGAGACCAGGCACTGTACGGAGAAGCACTCTGCCAGTCCACCTCAGTGCTGACCTGGGACAACCCTGAGGGTCCAGCTAAATGATGTGAAAAGACCATGAGGTGCATTATACTGGATCAACCTATTCGTTCATCCATTCCATTACCCTGCCTCTGGCAGTGACCAGTATCTGAGGCCTCTACAACATAAACCTAATATCCAGTGGGACCCATTCCATTATCTTTTTATTATGAATTGTTTCTATTGCTATAGCACCTTCCAACCAAAGCTCATACCACACTTTGTGAACACTGTTTAATTTAGCCTCTCAATCCTTCTGTGAGGTAGCCCATTATCCCATTTGTACCGATGAGGAAACTGGTACAAGAGGTTTTGTTTAGACACTACACTGATGAGTTCATTAGATTAGACAGATGATTTGCCCAATGTCAGAGGATGTCTGTGGCACAGCTGGCACTAGGACCCAAGTCACCCAGGTCCCAGGCCTGTGCCACAAGCTCATGCTCAATGATCTCTTCATCTCTGAATTCCTGAGGCGCACTACAGACCTAATGGAAAATAAATATGAGATAGAAATATCAAAACTGAGGCTTCCAGCCAGAAGGGCAGAACTCGGAGAGGCTCCCACTGGAACAGCTGCAGAAGGTGATCCTGGGTATAAATCCTGTGGCCTTCATGGATCCTGCACTGTGCGTGGAGCTGCCAGAGGCATAGCCACCATGTCTGGAATAGGAGCCATCCAGGGAATAGATAGAGCATCAGAGGAGTAGATCCCACAGTAGCTGTGGAGAGGGCTGCTCCTGGGGCAGCAGAGCTACCCTGACAACAGAGAAATCATTGCTGCATAGTTTTGGGATGCTCCTTGGGTAGGGAGGGGAGGGCAGGGCTCTGTGCTGGGGGCCCACGTCACAGTTTTGTCTGTGAGCAGCCACCCTCTCTCTTTCCCTTCATAGTAGCATCAGAGAGGGGGCTGCACCCTAGCCTGAGGAGCTACCATCCAGAGGCAAGGAGACTTCAAAAAGGCCAGGTCTCTTCTCTCCCTCGCCACCCACAGCAGGGCCAGGGCTGGGACCGGCAGACAGCAATTCAGGGAGTTAACATGTAGCATAACTGGTGAGAAGTCATTGAGATTTTCAAAATTCCTCCCCCGTTAATGATCTCAGGTATTATTAGAGCCATAGATAAGGACACTTTAGAGCAACGAGTATTATTTTTAACCCAACAATATCCCCTTTCATACTCTCTCTTTGAGCCAAGTTAAGGGTGTAACTGTTCTGACTTACCCATTGGCAGAGATTTCCCACCTTTGATTTCTTAGGACCTATATCCGGGCAGGAAGCAGCTGCCTCCATTTCCCCAAAGATCTGGAAGGCTTCCTCATGTCTGCCATCTCTGATATCTTTTAAGTATTATTCCTTTGACTTGTCTGTCTTGTGGCTGTATTTCCTATGAACATGAGTGATGCTAAAACCTTTTCTGGCAGAGCACAATGTGTGCTCTTGTATCCTTTAGATGTCTGTCTGTCCTTGTTACAAATTAAAGCATACTTGCTAATATAGGGCCTGATTCAAAGCCCATCGAAGTAATGAAATCAGTGGAAAGACCTATTAATATCAATGAGCTTTGGATTAGGTCCATATTGAATACGTATGGATCTGGCTCTGAATTCTCCCAAAGTTTTGGGGTGTTTGGATCTAGAGTTTTGGTCCTGGCCCATCTCCCCAGCTGTCTTCCCCTCAGATATGACAATAAAAATTTCCCTTAAGTAAATGCAAAGTGAAATTGAGAGTTTTGTATATCTACAAAACCTCACATCCAAACACCTCAAAACTTTGGAAGAATTCAAAGCTAGCTCCTAATTTTGCAGCTCTGATTTGTTCTTATACATGTGGAACTTAAACTCCCATAGGGAGATTCCACACCTGTAGGAAGCGCTGAATAGCCAAGCCCAGATCCACCCTGCAAGACTGAAAGTAGAATGTTGGCCTCAAACAGTGTTTCCATTCCAAAGAGAGATGTCCTTCTGGAAATCCAGGAAACCTTGCAGGTTGTACCACCTTTTCCAATATGGAAGTACCTCAAGAGCTTGTTCCTTCTTTTTGAGCCTTCTGTTCTTGACCATGTGATCCCATAAATCATGCTCTTCATCATCTGAGAACACTAAGTCTTTTGTTTCACAGTTTGCCTCACGAGGCTTTTCACACGCATCATCCATGTCTACCTCAACCACTTACAACAGCATTTTAAAATCTACATGGTGAAAACAAAGGATAAGGAAGGTCAGTGGTGACTTGGCTTCTGCTGTTCATTTCACTAATCCCACCCCAAAGCCATGCATCTTCCAGAGAGTAATAGAAATGGAGTTGATATATCACACTCTAGTAACAGTGGTTGTGGTGTCAGAAACCAAAGTGGCCCCAGCTTATGGTGTGTTTATTAGTTGTGTTGGACTTTTTAAATGGAATTTAGACTAATTTAACAGCCCATCTGATGGTATGTAGATTCCATAAGCAGTTGGGTTTAATCATATTTGGATCACAGATCAATGAAACGGCTAATCACTCTAGGAAAGCCTTTCTGGCAGCATATTGATCTGAACAAACATGCCAAGGGAACATTTTCACCTCAGCAAAAAACCAAAACAAAACAAAAAAACCCAAACTTGTAACTGAACCTGAGGAATTACTTAGATCTCCTCTTGCATTGTCCACTTTGGTTGTGTTCACACTACAGAACCGAGCCAGTCCTGGGCGAATTAGTATGGCTGCACTATCAGTAACGGTTCAAGATGCCCATCCTAGTCATTCTGCCTTGTGTTCTGAACTGCTACAGTTTTGCTCCATGTTTAGTGCTCTTCTAACTCCGTTCAGTTGCATTGCCCTCAGGACATCTATTCCACAGTTCTTGGTACTGCTTCCAGAAAGGAGTGGATGCTGGGGGATTTCCAAAGCCACTCTGACTACAATCAGACCTCACTGATGTAACTGAATTTGCCCCGCTGTGTGCAGACTGCAAATGTTTAATAGTTAATGTCTGTGCAGCATTTTGAACTTTTTAAGTGCTATATAAGTGCTATTATATGGAGGCCAGTTTGAGTCATTAGCAGTATTGGCAGATTGTGGTCCAAGGTTGCTATGGTGTATCCAGACAGTTAAATATGATGATATTTTTAATGGGTAGTACAAAGTATGAATCAATGAAATGGTACCTAGCTCCAACTAAACCTCCTACCCCTCTACAGACAATTTGCTATGGTACTTTTATAGTGAAAATGATGGCTTATATCTTTTCCATTCTGAATTGTCTTGGGCATGGAAGCTTTTGCTGCTTGTACAAATATTAATGACAATCACTGGCTCAAGGTCCAGTTAAACTAAAGATTTTTTATAATCATCTAAAACAGCATAAAAATAGCAATTTCTACCTCTCAGACTGGTGATAAGTGCACAAATGCGATAATAAGAGGATCCTTAAATTCCTGATAAGTATACTTAGCATTTTAAGTCTTCAAAGTACTCAACTAATCATTTGTCATGACACCCCGTGAGTTACATAAGTATTACCACTAGAGCTGAGTGACACTTGTTTTCCCCTTAGAAAAATGCATTTTTCACGCCCCAAAACTAGTTGTTGAATTTGGGACTATTTCAAAATGTTTTGTTTCGACTTTTCAATGCAAAACAGCATTTCCATTTCAAATTTAGCCATTTTTTAAAAAAAAGGTGAAAAACACCCAAAATGGCTGAAGTTAAACAAAAACTCGAACGCCCCTCACCCCTCATTTGGAGTCAACCACACACATTATGGTCAACCTGAAACAAAATAAAAAACAAAATTGTTTCAGTCAGTTAGAAACAAAAAGTTTTCAGGTTCTGCAATTTGACCAAAAAAATGTACTGTATCCAGTTTGAATCAAACCCCAAACCAAAAAATCCATTATTCACTCAGCTCTAACATTGCCCTTATTACACAGATGGTGAGACTAAGGGCTTGTCTACACTGGCACTTTACAGCGCTGCAACTTTCTCGCTCAGGGGTGTGAAAAAACACACCCCTGAGTGCTACAAGTTTCAGCGCTGTAAAGTGCCAGTGTAGACTATTCCACTTGTGGAGTTGGGGGTTTTTATAGCTCAGATCCTATAGCCCTGTCCATTGCCTGTTGAAATAACTAATAGCTCCTGAGAGTCATGATCTTAGTCCAGGAGACCAGGTTGCCTCTCTACATAGTAGGCCATAGTATCCTTAAACCATTAGATCCTGCTGCCTGTATCAATTTATCTGTCATCTCAATAGCTAGGTCGGAATATGGCTCTAGTGTTTTTTAGTAAGTGCAGTAAACATCTATTTTCCCAGCAATGTCAAGCAGTGTCGAAACATGTTAAAACAGAGAGGCCAGGGACAATGCTGATTTCAGGTTTTACAGATGATTACAGTTCTAAAAAAAAGTGTGGGAAAATCTTAAGTATTCGCTAGATCACACTATAAATAAGTCTGGGTACATTTCATTTTCATTGCACAGCATTTTTTTCTGACACCTGGAAAATGATATTTTCAGGAAGAGCTCAGTTTTACTTCATTTTGTTAATAGAGCATGCAAGATGCCACACTGGTATTAATCACTTAGCCACCATAATTGCACTTAGCCACCATAATTACTCAAAAACACAATTTATATGCGGGCTCTGTTTACAGCTGTGTTTTAAGTTCACTGCAAGAAGCAGAATCTCTAAAGGGAAGCACTTCAAGTGGGTGCGCTTATTAGAATAAAAAACACATTACTGTACAGTAATGGTTCAAACGATCTCCGTCACCCCAGTAGCAATATGGACGACTGTAGCAATATTAAATATCTATGATTCCACAGTGTCAGCCAATCAGCTATTTCCTATATGGTGACATCGTTCTCAAAATCACCAATGAAGAACTTGAAATGTAGTCTTCCGGATGGAGACTGCTTCAGTGGAATAGTGGCTGACCTATCTCTAAAGTACTGCCTTCCTTTAAAAGAAATGTAGGGAGCTAGACTACTACAAACTAGACAGAAATAACATTTTGCCCACCTATATATAACATCTCCCATCTGAAAGTCCTGTGCACATGCAACCCACACACCTCCTGGGTGTGGTGTTCTGTCCCATCTATTGGCACTGAGACCACTCAGAGAGAGATTAATGAGTTTGCTCTACAGCCTGAGCTAAGGACCATATGGCTTTTAGCTCATGGAGTAGAGGCTCATACCTTTAGCTCCAGAGGTTCCCAGGTTCGATCCCGATGACCGGGGTTTGTTGATGTTACACAGACATTAATAAAGCCTCTCAGAGGGAGATATTCTCACTTTATAGCTGGGGAAACTGAAGTATAGGGAGAGGAAGGGACGGACTTGCCCCACGTCACACAGTGAGTCTGTGATAGAACTAGGGATAGAATCCATGTCTCCTGTCACCCCATTGTCTGTTTTAGCCATAAGACCATCCTTCCTGCTACACTGCTTGGGCCTTAAACAAACCTTGCATTAGGAGGAACCCACATTTTACTGAACTTGTTTGTAGTCTTGCCGTAGGGAAGCCTCTGAAAACAGGCAAGTCCTGTAGCTGCGGGGTCATCACAGAAGGTTGGCTATGCTTTGGGAAACTGATTTTCAGTTTTTATTATATAACATCCTAGCATATAAGGACAATATCCTGCAGGCCTTACTTGACCAAAATTCCCATTAACTTCAAAGAAATGATAAGATTTGGTCCTTAAGTCCTGTCTATACTGGGGAAACATTCTAACTGGTTTTAAAACTGAGTTTAAAACTGGTCTAAGAACCATAGTGTACAGCTAGTATGAGGCAGTTTAAAGCAGTCTGATTGTTTCCTGTTCAGTAAAAATGGGTCAGGCTGTCTTAAACCACCTATAACCGGGTCTATACTATGGCGCTAATCATTTTTAGAATCAGTTTAACTAAACCAGTTTTAGAACCGGTTAAAATATTTCCCCCTTTGTAAGCAAGCCCAGTTTCTACCCACTCCCAAGGAAATTATAATTTTTTGTCTTGTAGCACAGCTGCATTATTTTTAGAGAAATGCAACAATGGTTAAACAAGTAAAATAATGCAACTCAAGCCGCGTGCGGCCAAACATGGACACTGACATTCCCTTGGCCAGGGAATGTGTTTTAAAGGAAGTGGTGTGTTGCTGAGGAATTAGCTAGACTATCCAGCAGAATCAGCAAACAGGCTACAGAACCACATGCAACTAAAACCAAAAATGCACAGAAACATCTTGGGTGGCACGTAATGGAGGCTGGGGGAGGCTAAGGCTCCACAAACCTCACACTAAGGGGGGCAGTGGCAGATTTGAGGCCCACAGGAAAATCTCCCCCTGCCACGCCCCCCGGAGCTGGAGGAGCTCTCGCCCGCCGCGGCCAGTCTGGGGGCCTCAGTGGGGGGAGGGGGGCAGAAGCAAGTGGGGGGGGGGAAAGAGGTGGAGTGGGGGCGGAACGGGGACAGGACCGCAGGGGAAGGGGCGGAATGGGGTGGGGTCATGGGCGGGGCCACAGGTGGAAGGGGCTGAACGAGGGCGAGGCTCCAGGCTCAGAGCTCCAGTTAGGACCGAGAGCTTTGCTGCGGTCCCAGCTGAGGCTGAGAGCTCGACCCTGGCCGGGGATGTGGCGGGGCCAGAGAGCTTTTCCGGTCTCAGGGACACAGCGGGAGTGGGGGATGGACCAAGCAGGGGATGGGGCTTGGAGGGGAAGAGGTGGAGCGGAGGCGGAATGGGGGTGAGGCTGTGGAGGAAGGGGCAGAATGGGATGGGGCTATGGGTGGGGCCACAGGCGGAAGGGGCAGAATGGGGGAGGGGCTCAGAGCTCCATTTAGGGCCAAGAGCTCCACTGCGGTCCCTTGAGAGCTCGACCTAGGGTGACCAGATGTCCTGATTTTATAGGGACAGTCCCGATATTTGGGGCTTTGTCTTATATGGGCTCCTATTACCCCCACCCCCGTGCCGATTTCGCACACTTGCTGTCTGGTCACCCTAGCTCGACCCTAGGCGGGGTGAGCTCTCAGTCCCCCTCCCCTGGCCCCGACTGAGCTCTCAGCCCCCCCGTCCCG
Organism: Platysternon megacephalum; assembly: GCA_003942145.1. Taxonomy (NCBI): domain Eukaryota; kingdom Metazoa; phylum Chordata; order Testudines; family Platysternidae; genus Platysternon; species Platysternon megacephalum. The sequence continues at coordinate 10,746,079 of QXTE01000046.1, forward strand.
CCCTGGCCGGGGCCACGGAGGGGCTGAGATCAGCGAGCGGGTGCGTGGCCTCAGAGGCGTGACGGCGGCCAGAAGAGGCGGAGGAGGGGGCTAGCCGCTCCCAGGGGAAGCTTCACCCGCTGCCCGTGGAAACATGCAAACTTTACATGATCAAGTGCGCTCAGCCCCTTATCCCTAAAGCCAGCATTTTCCCAGACAACAGGAGACACAGGGAAGGGACCAAGAGCCCTGACAATCTCTGAGTGAATCACACATTTCTTAGGCTCACATTGTTGCTGTTTTTCTCTCTCTCTCTCTCTCTTTTGAATTTGGTGCTGGTACACGAGTGCCAGAGGACAGCCTATCCCCAGGACTGGTACTCCGTGAGCAGCAGCTGCAGTGCTCCACCGGCGTGCGTGCCTTTACCCTGCCCGGCAGGCAGACCTCTCTAGAAGTGTGAGGGTTCAGTCTCCAGCTGCTTTAGTCCTCTACCTCTTTTTGCCGACTGCCAATGAACTCTGTCGATGATGGTGATTTTGCTAGATGGGCACTTGTCCCCCAGGAATTGGACTGTGACCCTCCAACTCACTTCACAGAAGCCACCAAGACTTTAGCCACTTGTGTTCTGCTAGCAACTCGGACTCCAGAGGGGGGAACAATGACTGTCTAACCCCCCCTACTCTGTGGGTTTTGGACCCAGGAAGTACCTTCCATGGAATCCAGAGTGGAGGGATAGGAGGTGCCCTGGAGGTGACTGATCCCACACCCTCTGCAATGCAGCAGGGAGGAGATCTGTGTGCAGGGGGTCCCCTCCGAACACAGATGGGGAGAGCAGTATTCTACAGTTGTGCTCCAACACAGCACAGCGTACACTAGTACCACAGAAGGGCTGTTACTGAAGAAGGGCTGCCAACAAGTGTCAATTAGTGTCAGCTGTGGGGGTGGCTTCTGTGGCCATGACGGAGAAGGAGAAGAGAAATGGATAACGGCGATGGAGGTAAATTCTCTAAACCAGCTTCTGTTGTAGGAGAAACTAAGAATAAACAGGGAACTTGGTACTTCATGCAAAGGGCACTAGCCTGAATAATAATTGCTGTGCAATAAGCAACTGGGAAAAGATACTGAGGCAAAGAGCATATTGACGAGTGCAAGAGAGCTTGATTTGTTTCTGGAGAAGGAGTGGATTGAGGGGTATAGAAATACATCGGGATTGACATGCTCTTTGAAAGGGAGGGCACGTGGGGCTGGGTGACCTTTTTGTGCTTCCTAAAATGTTTTATTATGATCTGAAGCTTTGGTGCAGGATTTTAGGTCATCGCCATCCATTCCCCTACCAGCTGCTCTAGCACAGAGCATTTCTGTAGACACTGGAGGAACAGCCTATAGTCTCCTTCAGTGTGGCCACTATAAGTGTTTCACAGACCGGTCAGTAGGTGGCTGTATCTGAGCAACGGTGGCCAGCCAAATCCCTCCCCCTCCCTCACCGATTCCAGCACATCTGCTCTGAGACATGCTTAGGGCCACACGTTAACCTGAACTACATGTGTGTGGATGGGGTCTTGGCCTGTCGCACTTCCTCCTGCGCATCTCCAAGCAGACGTGCATTCATTGCTCTAGGAAGCAGCATCGCATGGCACTCGAGAGAGACTGGAGCATTCCATCTGCACCCAGGTGAATTCTATGGCTCAGCTCCCAGAGCTGAGGCTGCTGCCATGATTACAATAACTAGAAGCCCGTCATATACAGGGGTGTCTCCCCTCAGGCTGCGATGATCACCAGGGCAAGTCTGTATCTGGCTGCTTTTGCAAGTGAGAGCTTTAATTCGCTCAGAGGGAAACAACATTCAGCAGCACGCTGAGGCTCGATGCTTCAGACATTTAAAATTAGACCAGGCAAAGCACTAAGACCTGGGTCCTCAAAGGTATTAAGGCACCTAACTCCTCCTGAAATCAGTGGGAGTTAGGCACCTAAATATCTTTGAGGATTTGGGCCTAAAACCCCAATTGTAAAAAGCACTTATGTACGTGCTTAAGTATTTTGCTGAGTCTGGGCCTAAGCTAGCAGAGAACAATTGAGTACTTACTGACAAGGAGATGGAGAACATGACCTAATAGTTCGTGGTCATCTCTAATGTCTATGATTTGATGTAGGCTGGTAAATCCTCCTTGAGAAAGGACTAAACCCATTATGCAGCAGCAAAGGAGCTTTCGTAGCAGAGCACTTGCTCAGCGATTGCTTTGTTATGGACAGGACTCTGTTCTACTCTACACTTGTGAAAATCCAGAGTAATCTCAATGGATTTACACTGGTATAGCAGAGATCAGAGCCTGGTCCCATATGTGATCAGTGGATGAGCAAAGGACTCATTTTGCCCAATGACATGATCTCCTTACTCATTAAATTCCCATAGGAGAATATGATAGTTCAGAGTCACATATTGTATCAGTCACGTTAGAGATCATATTACTATAATGCAAGACAAGGTCGCACAAAAGCAAAATCTCATCTTCTTTGCTGTGGGTCACTCATCCTACTTCTTCCATACTGGTTAATGAGTCAGTGAAAGCAGCATAACATATACTATGGAGCTCAATCCCTTTACGTGCATTAGATTCAAAAGATATTCATTTCCAGAAGGTAACTGGACAAATCACATGTCTCACAGCAACTGTTTCATTGCCAAACCAAGAAGCCAAGTACAGCCACCCCCACACACTGTACAGCAATCATAAAAACAAAGGGAGTCAGGAGGGTCATCTTTTCAAAACATACGTCAGGCTCAATATTAATCAGGCAAACAAGTCTAGTCACATCATTAACGGAGTCATCAGTTAATGAAAACACATCCCACAAATGATTAAGGTGTTAAGTGCAAGGAGGAAGCTAGTCTATTCTAAAGAGCTCAGAGGAAAAGTCATGCAAATCTGTAACACTTACATCAGAGTCCCACAATAGTCACATAGAGAAAAGAAAAGAAAAGAATAAACTTTTAGGGAAAACATTTGTGGAAAAATGGAACATTGTTTCAGAGCTCAGAAATCTTCTGCAGAGTGTCTTCATCACTGTTTGTAATACCAGTGGTTAAATTGTAGTTTATTAAACTGAAATGCATGTTTTAACGCTCTATTGTTAAAATGCTTGGGCAGCAGACGTACATGTTGACTTTCTATATACATAACCTCCCGTTCCCTGAATTAAGCAGGGTAAGTATTAAAATATTTTAAAAGCCTAGAGAAACTCATGAGTTGTAATTGTGAGGTAATGTACTCACGTTTGTGTTCCTATATAGCATCCCTGTCAAATTTGTCCCAAAAGTTAGGTTTTGTAACAAGAGGTTTCAAAACAAACAAAAGGGAAAAAAACCAACCCTGCAACCAGTAGAAATTTTCTGTGGTTTTAAATTCCACTGGAAATAGTTTTTGAAACCAAATCAATATTGCCCTGCAGTTTGCAGGTGCCAGAGAACCTATAAGTGAAACTGACTAGGAACAAAAGTAAAACTGACAAAGCTATTTAATTGGCCTAATTCAAAAATGCAAACAAACAGCATACATGTGAAAAGTCAATTCGATTTTTAAAATTCTTTCCATTTCAGTAATCTCAGGGGTAATTTGTAACATGCTAAAAATAAGGATTTGGGCATATTTGTAACATACTAGCACATGATTGGTTAACAATGCACAATTTGGTGAATGTGCCTTTAAGATCATGATCAGCTGTATCCTGAGAACCCTGCCACTGGTTGTACATGACATGTCTCCCTGCCTTGTGGGGACTAAATTGAGCCACACACAGGAAAACATCCAACATTATTTTACTGGGAGAGCTCCAGGAGCTGGCTTTACACCGCAACATGTTGTGCATGACTAACTGAGTCTGCCAACCAAGGCTGGGATCCCGTGTGACAACTGCGCTGTTGCTTTAAAGGAACACATTCTTGTATTGGTCATCCATTTGGGAGCACAACCCTCCAGCCCTTGCTCAGGCAAATAGTCCCATTGGTCACTAACATCTTTAAACATTTCTCACACTGTTCCCAGTTCTGGATCAGTATTTTACTGATAAGGGTCCCTCAACAAAAGCACAACGTTTGCTATCATAACAGCGCTCCTCACAGTTCTGCTTATTAAATCTCTTTCAGATGTAGTTATTGGCTACCAGAATTGAAATTGCTCCTCTCTCATCAGTGCAAAAGTATCTGATAAGATTGGTTGAGCTGAGAGTATTCAATTAAAAAAAAAAAGAAGCTTTTATTTTAAAAGTGCAAATTCCAAGAAAACTTGTTTAGTATCCCATCAGGGTTTGTGCATTTTCCAGACACAGCCAGCATCCTACAAACAAGCATGCATCACTGGGGATATTAATTTAACCCTTTCTGAAGATCCCAGGATGGAACCAAGTTATGATTTCATGGTATCAATGTGCCCTGATGTTATAGCCTGATCTTTCAACAGGGCCTTAATATAGTAGAAGTAAATCAAAGACTTGTTTAAAAGCCTCTGGAGGGAACTTTGCCAGAAAAGGCATACCACTGAGTCAGAGTAAGAAAGGCTGACACAGGAACTGTCAAGAAGACACATTTTCATATCTATTGTGGAACCCATTTACAGTGGGCTTGGAGTTAGTGAAACTGTTCATAGAAAAGGAGGATGAATGTCCTGAATTATATCAGTACCCTGCAATGTGCAGATTGTGAGGCCAGTTAGAGTGAACAAATGGATAATTAAGCTGTTCTATGAAACAAACAGCTTCAGTATAAGAGGGTTCCACTGTAGTCTGATACTGACAGATCTACCTGCTATCTGGAGTGATTCCAGTGCATGCTTAGCCCACCCTTTATTCTCTCTCTGAGGGAATCAAGGGGTTGCAGGTGAATAAAAATGGGAAAATACATTCCATGACACCTGTAACCAACTGCATGCCAACGCCTATTCCACTGAAGCCAATGGCAAAAATCTCATCTGCAGCAAAGGGAATAGAACTTTGCCATAAATGTTCTGGCTTATGATATTTTTTCCTGGTTTTTTTATTATTATAATAATATCTGTTTCCTGAGTAATGTTGTGTGATGTGAATGACACTCGTGAAGCATTGCGCCTGGAGCAGGAGCAGCAGATTGTTCCTGCAATGCTGTTTTCCAATAAAAATAATGGTTTTACATTTGGGGCAGGGGCTGTTTTTTGTTCTGTGTTTGTGCAGCGCCTAGCACAATGGAGTCCTGGTCCATACCTCGGCCCCTGAGACACTACATTTATATGACTAAATGAATGAATGATACAGGAGCAGGTTTCCATGAGAAAAATAATGGAGTCATACATGCACTTGCACTGATGCTATTGCTCTCATGGCTACAGCTGCACCATGGCTACAAAGTGGCTTCTAATTTTCCTAGTGTAGACAAGCCTTGTGTGTCTGCCTCTTTAAGCTATAAACTCTTTGGGACTGAGACTATATTTGTTCTTGCATCTTGTACAGCACTGAACACAATGTGTGTGCTAAATTAGGAAAATAACTTCCATTGTATGCAGTGTTATTGTAGCTCTGTCAGTCCAAGGACATTAGAGAGACAAGGTGGGTGAGCTAATATCTTCCATTGGACCAACTTCTGTCAGAGAGAGAGACACGCTTTTGAGCTTACACAGAGCTCTTCAGGTCTGGGACAGGTACTCAGAGTGTCACAGATAAATACAAGAGGGAACAGATTGTTTAGCATAAGTAGATAACACATATTTCAAGGGACCATTCAGTCCCTCCAGTCATAGGGGAGAAAGTGGGGAAGGAGGGTGTGGAGGGGGGAAAGGCAGTTGGGGGCGTTATTAGTAGGTTACAGATTGTTGTAATAATCCATAAATCCATTGTCTCTATTCAGTCCATGATTTTTAGTGTCTAGCAAATTTATGAATTTAAGCTCCCAGGCTTGTCTTTTCAAAGTGTTGTGCAGGTTTCCTTTGAGGATGAGGATTGAGAGGTCAGATACAGAGTGATCTCTTTGTGAAATGTGTTCACCCACAGGTGTGTGGTGTGTTTGTCTTTTATCATTTTCCTGTGTGAGTTCGTTCAAGAACATAGTGATTGTCTGGTTTCACCCACATAGTTGTTATTGGGGCATTTAGTGCACTGGATGAGGTACACCACATGTTGTGATAGGCATGTGTAAGACCCATGGATCCAGGGAGAACCTGCTTCAATACAGAAATAATACTCCCTCCGACCACACACCCCTTGTTGTTACCTACCACCCCCACTGGAACCCATATGGGGTATCATCAAACAACTACAACCCACACTTGATGGGGATCCCATCCTGAAAGAAACCTTTCCCAAACCCCCTCTTCTGGCCTTCAAACAACCCCCCCCCCAAAAAAAAAACCCCAAAAACCTCTCCAAGCTCATTTTCAGAAGCAAACTCCCCATAGACCAGCACACACCAACTCAAGCTGGTACCAGACCCTGCCAGCTGGACAGATGCAAAATTTGCAGACATCTCTCCAGTGCTACAATGATCAGCACCCCCACAACACACATTTCACTATCCTGTGCCCTACATGTGCCTATCACAACATGTGGTGTGCCTCATCCAGTGCACTAAATGCCCCAATAGCAACTATGTGGGTGTAACCAGACAGTCACTACGCTCTCCAATGAACTCACACAGGAAAATGATAAAAGACAAACACACTGTATCACCTGTGGGTGAACACTTTTCACAGAGCGATCACTCTGTGTCAGACCTATCAGTTCTCATCCTCAAAGGAAACCTGCACAACACTTTCACAAGATGAGCCTGGGAGCCTAAATTCATAACTTTGGTAGACACTAAATATCATGGACTGAATAGAGACCCTGGATTTATAGTTTATTACAACAAGCTGTAACCCACTAACAACCTCCCAGCTGTCTTCCCTGCCCCCGCTTCCTGTCCCCATGATGACTGGAGGGGTGTTAATAGGCCACTTCACTTTCAATGGTTCTTTGAAATAAGTGTTAACTAGTTGACTAAATAATCTGTTCCGACTTGTAGGTAGCTGGGACATTCTTTCCCAGACCTGAAGAACAGCTCTGCAGTGGCGCTGGGACACTTTTTGGAGTGGGGGTGCTGAGCTGCATCCCTCTTACCCCTGTCTGTGCCACTCCCTACCCCCAAGACCTGGGGCCGGGAGCAGGGCTGTGGCTCCGGGAGGGGGGGACACGGACAGGGGTAAGGCGGCTGGGATCCCGCATGTGAGGCCGGCGGCTGGGTGGGACCCTGGGGCTGGCAGCAGAGTCCCCGGGCCCCCGGCGGCTGGGACCCCGCATGCAGGGCTGGGACACTGCAGCTGAGCAGGACCCCGGCCGGGCCAGCAGCAAGCTCCTGGATGCAGGCCGGTGGCCGAGCGGGACCCGGGGCTGGCAGTGGAGCCCCCAGGCAGTAGCGGGGCCGGCGGCCAGGACCCCAGGCGGCAGGGGCGCGGGGCCGGCAGCCAGGACCCCGGGCGGCAGGGGCGTGGGGCCGGAGGCCAGGACCCCGGGCAGCAGGGGCGCGGGGCCGGAGGCCGGGACCCCGGGCGGCAGGGGCGCGGGGCCGGAGGCCAGGACCCCGGGCAGCAGGGGCGCGGAGCCAGAGGCCGGGACCCTGGGTGGCAGGGGCACGAACCCTGGGCAGCAAGGGCGTGGGACTGGTGGCCGGGACCCCGGGCACAAGCCTTGTGGTGCTGCAGCATCCCCCACACCCCTACTTCCAGCGCCTATGCAGCTCTGTGTAAGCTCAAAAGCTTGTCTCTCCCACCAACAGAAGTTGATCAAATAAAAAATATTATCTCACCCACCTTGTCTCAAGGATAAATAACAGCGTAGAAAGACTTAGCATCTCTCAAGCTCTTGTACAGAGCTGGGTTGGTTTTCTCCCTGCTTTTTGCAGAATTGAGAAAATACACTCACCTAATTTACTCAGGGACCAGTTTACTGAATGACCAAAGCTGTGCTCAACGAAAGAGCATTTTAAAAGGCAAAGCATTTTTTGCAAGTGCATCAGAGCATCTATTGTTTTGGAGCCAGAGAAAGGGCAGCTTGTGGAGGCACAAGCTGGAGCTTCAGCGTATTCTTACCAACATGCTCCCAGTGGCTGAATTATTTTTAAATGCTTATTCTTAATAAGACAAAGAAAATCTTAAAGGCAGCGTGTAAAGTTTAACACAGGCCACACATGAACTACTGAGTTTAATAACACGAATAACCCCCTTTCAGTGACTTCAGTAAGATTTCCTCATGGTAGTAAGCTCTATACCTGACAATGCTAAGGATTAGGCCCTTTTTTTATGAGGGACACTGCTGGATTCAAATCAACCTTGTCAGACAAGTTTATACTCCAAACCTAGATTTTCTTAAAGCAACTGGGGTGCTTATAAAACCTAATTATGAATTGATTTAAACAGTCTTCGTATGGTCCTGCAGTGTAGTTCACCCATTGCAAAAATGTGTTAGTGCCTGAGCACCGGAAAATGAAACTGACTTGAAAGAAAAGGGAAAGTGACCAATTACCTGGGCCTGATTGCCAACCCTGCTGGACAAAGGGGAGTCCTGTCCACCTGTGCCAAGTGTCTGTAAAAAGCTACCAGGTGAGAATCACCAGATCACTGAGCATTAAATGACTACACAAGAAGTCAGCAATGGAGAATCAGGCCCTTGGGCTGTGTGTGTGAGGAGAATGGGACCTGCGGAAATGAATGGCTGCAGTGGGTGTGGGAGCACTGCAACCCTTTGATCTTTGTGCTGTTGCATTTCCAGGGTGACAGAAGTGCACACAATAAACAGTAAGTACAAAGGGTGAAGAATACATTTAAAACCCCTTTCACTGCTAATTACCTAAGGTGCCATCAGTAATAATTTTTTTTATGAAAGCTAATGTTTGAAATCAAGTTTACACAAGTTTAAGAAGGAAGGTTCTGTACATCTGAGGTCAGGCTTGAGTTATGAGAGATTACAAGTATCGGTTACAAGGTTCTAATACAGCAAGGATTTATTTTTATTTACCTTTAGGTAATGTCCCTTGCAGCCCAATCCTCCATTCATGGCCCACTCAAAACAAAGGACCTTTCCCTCCCACCAGGATAAAGAGCAAAGGAAAGGATATGACCTAGGTCTGGCAGGAACTGATCTCATTGATGCGGTGCTGAAAACAGCGTTGACAGCCAAACCCCCAACTACAGGGCATGTCTACACTCCCGCTGCTACAGAGGCACAGCTACAGCGGAGACCCCAACACGACCCTGCACACTACCGTGGATACCTCCAAGGAGCCCGAGACACAGCCCCTGGCGTGAACAGCGAGGACAAGGAGGATGGGGGACATGTGACTGAGGGAATCCAATGCCATGAACCAGGACCTGTTTGAGACTCCAGTGTAGTCTAGTCAGTCCCACCGGTCGAGCATAGGCGAGCCCGATACTGGGGAAGGAACCTTGGGTAAGCGTGTAAATTTATTTCTCATTACAGTGATGGCGTCCCCAACTTAGCAGGACACAGCTAATGACTTTTCATTCATTTACTCATTCTGGAAGAGGTATATTACAACAAAGAGAGGTAGAGTTGTTATCTGCTTTTCATTCCCCTGTAGAGTCAGGCAGGGGTCACATGTTGAGCAGTTTGTTTATGTACACAGGGATGTCCCTTGAATCCTTGATGAAACGTTCACGGAGGTACTCTGCAATCCGCTCCTGAAGGTTTCTAGGCATGGCTCTTATTTCTACCTCCATGGTAGGACACTTTCCCATGCCAGTCAGCGATAACTTTGGTAGTCACCATTTCAATAAACAGGCTAGTGGCACATGGGCTCAGGCAGCTTTGGGACACCACCAGCAGCTGTGCTCTCGGTGCCTTTGTTACCCTCAGGAGTGAGATATCAGCTAAAATCACCCCCAGTAGAAAATGATGCCAATATTCAGTGCCATTGCCCTATATTCATAGCTTCATGCAACCAAGCAATTCAGTCCTCATTTCCCTCACCCTGGCAGGCCATACTCACCAGGGCCGGTGCTGTGAGCAGAGGCAACACATGGGGGAGCACCAGGGGTGACGTGCCCCCCACCCAAGACTGGCTGGTTGGCTTGTACTGAGCACGCTCACACAGACTGACGATGCTCAGTAACACTGCTGAAGCCGGCTGCCCTCTCTCTGCCCCCACACTATCGCCAGGCACGGGTCATCTGTGGCTGTGAGTGGTGCCGTGCACAAGCCCTCTGAAGTAGAAGTGTCAATAAGTGTGTCTTGTTTAAAACTTTTGGGGAGCCAGGGACGGGAATTCTGAATCTTCACTTCTGCTTTCTGCTGTGACAATACTGACAATGGTACCTCTGTGTGTTTTATCTGCGGCTGCTGCCACTGAGGCCTTGATGGGTCCCGCCCTCCGCACCCGGGGAACATCTGAGCCCAATAACGAGGAGAAAGAGGAGGACTCGGGATGACATGTTCAGTGAGATTCTGCAAGCCAGCGCTGCATCAGACCATGACCAGAGGATCTGGAGGATGAATATTGCAGACTATACGGAGAAGGAAAGAGTGGACAGGAGAAAGGACCAGGAGTCAGAGAGGGAGATGCACTGGAATATAATGGGGCTTCTCTGGCAGCAAACATGGATGCTGCAGACTCTTGTGGACCTACAGGTTCAACAATCCCTTTGCAGTCCATGGAGAGCTCCGTCACAGCACCTCCCTACACCCCAATCAACATTCCATGTGGCATCAGGGGCCGCATCCCTACTGCACACCGGGGGACATTAAGTACAACCACAGCTTCAAATACACTGACCTGTGAGAGCCACGACTGCTGTATGTGTAACTATAATGGACATGAATGTTCCTTCCCCTTCTTTAAGCTTCTGTTCCATAAATTTGTTAAGGTTTTAATGTGTTTGCTTTTTACTTGCAGAGAGCTCACTGCAATGCATGGTTAGCAATGAAACACACATAGCGCAGTCCCGAGTCTCATTTTTCACAGTTACAAACTCATTCATTGTTGCCCCAGCCTTATCCATTTGTCCTCTTTGTTAGGAAACCCAGGGAGCAAGAATAAGAATTGCAAGACATTGCAGGCGAACGCAGCCATGCTCACAAGGGATGCGTGGAATCCAGCACTCACCTCTGAGGATTCGGCACACCGAACAACATGAGCAAACTGAAAGAGGAGCTGAGCGTTAAGAATCAACCGTGCTGCATCAACAATAACACTTACAAAGCGCTTGACTTTTCTTCCCAAGCTCTGTACAATCACGACTCAGGCCTGGTCTACACTAGGGGGGAGGATCGACCTAAGATACACAACTTCAGCTACGAGAATAGCGTAGTCGACGTATCTTAGGTTGACTTACCGCGCGGGGTTGACTGCTGCCGCTCCCCCGTCGACTCTGCTTCCACCTCTCACCACGGTGGAGTACAGGAGTCAACGGCAGAGCGATCGGGGATCGATTTATCGTGTCTACACTAGATGCGATAAATTGATCCCTGATAGATCGATCACTACCCGCCGATCCGGGTCTTGTGAAGTAGACAAGTGTTACCATCTCCATTTACCAATGCGGGGACAGACAAAGATGTTAAATGCTTTACTGAAGGCCACTGCAGCTAGGGAGTGGTAGAGCGGAGGTTAGGTACAGAAGTTCCGGGCTCCCAGCCCTGTGCTCAGACCACTAGACAACACTGCCCTCTGACAAGCCTTTAACAGTCTCTGTAAGACTGAATAAGCCACGCTCCACACAGCATGTGGAGGTTATATGAGAATAACCGCACAGTTCCATAATGTAGGGTTTGCATCCATACAGATCTACTTAATTCAATAGATTTACAGAGGAGTTATGTTGGAAGCATTGGTTTAGTCGTTCACCCAGCTTCTGGGCATTACATCAGAATGGTCATTACTATCGCTACAAATCAGACATGGACAGAGTGTCAAAATCTCTATCTCACAAGGACACAACAGGCTGTACTTCAGTGGTGTTACACTTGGGATGAAGATGGTCCAGGGAGTTTTATAGAACCCTTCAGTCCCAAGGCACTGGTAAATCACAAGTTGTGACCTTTGCCTGAAGGCAAGTGGCACCTGTCTTTTAAAACATCTGAGAAATTGCTCCCAGTCTGGTCCTTACAAAGTATGCCCCCAACTGATCCCTATACATGGAGAAGAGACACATTGGCACTAAGAGGAAATGGCTTTTGGAAAGCAAGGTTTGATCCATTGAGCCATCTGATCACTGAGGGCCCGATTCTTGTTTCAGACCAGCACAAATCAGGAGTCACTCCACTCACGTCAATGTCAGTGTAAAAGAGAGGTGCCAGAGACTCCATGAAGTCTGCTAGGGACTTGCTATTGATTTTACACAGAAGGCAGTCAGGTACTACAGTGAAGTAGTGAAGCAGGATGAAACTCTATGGGATAGATAGATTAGATCAGAACCAAGCCCTAAGCTCAATTCCTAAGACTCTGCTTAACTGTGCTTAACTTCACCATGCTGCTGTCTAAAAAAAGAAATAGCAGGAAGAATGAAGGACAGCAGTTCTGATCTCACTTACAGATAATCTTTTCAAGGGGGGTTATTTTCCCAATATGTATCTTAGTTCATGTAATAGACATATTTTGGCCCCCCGTCATATATTCACTCCCAGAGTCGTTGTGGTTAGTAGATGCACCAAAGTTTAAGAACACCCGAATGACCAATTTGACATGCACTTAGAGCAGTGGTCCCCAACCTTTTTCGTCTGGCGGGTGCCAGATGACGAGCCACGGAGGACCGTGGTGGCAGACGAGCATCCACCGAAATGCCGCCGACAAGCAGCATCATCCAGAGGCATCGCCGCTGAAATGGGATTTCGGCGGCGGTGCCTCTGGATGACGCTGCTTCGGTGGCGGTGCCTTTGGATGATGCCGCTTGCCATCGACAAGCGGCGTCATCCAGAGGCGTTGCCACTGAAATGCCGCCGAAATTCAGCGGCATTTCGGCGGATGCTCGTCCGCCGGCCAGTATGCGGGTGCACTTAGACGCCCCGGTGGGCGACATGGCACCCGCGGGCACCGCGTTGGGGACCCCTGACTTAGAGAGTCTGCTCTGCAAATCCTTAGTTTGAGAAGTTACAAGAAAACCCCAATCTGGCCACTTTGTAGAGCAGTGGCAGCCTCAGGGAGCCAGCTGCATCTTCCCAGTTCAGGGCCACCTGGCCCCAGCACAACGTTAGAACAGAAAGAATCCTGCTCTAACTTACATTGCTGGTGCTAGGTCTCTTCTGCCAAAGAGGTCCGGTCATGAGCTCTGCCGTGCTCCCAGCCCAACCCCGACGTGCCTCTTTTTATTGGGACAAGAGGCTGACAAAGGATACACCCAGGAACAAATGTACTCACATAAGCAGATACGTGTCATGACTTCAATGGGACCTCCGCACTGGAACACAGTTACTCCCCAGCCTAGGGGCTAGACTGTCACGTGACTGTCTGCGGGCAACGTCACATGTAGCTGTGCTGTGCCAGAAGGAGAGCAGATAACGGGCTGTGGCTCTCAGCCCCCACACCCATTTTCATGGAGCAGTTTACTTCCCCCTGTGCATCCAGCCCCCTACTCTGGCCAACGAGAGGGGAAGGGGGATGGAGTCAGACCTCCTCTCAGGCCCCACCCCTCTCTATGGTGGGGAGTATCAGGGGAAACACCCCTGCTTGGGTGAATTATCCCTCCCCACAGCCAGTCACCATCAGAGCAGGGCCAACCAGGCGAGCAAGGGAGGCTGTAATCTCCCTTATTGCCCCGAGTGGCTGGGAGAGTCTAGCCCTAAGGCTGCGTCTACACTACAAGTGCTACAATGGCACAGCTGCAGCTACACTGCTACAGGGCTGTAGTGTAGACGCTTACCACAGCAAAGTAAGGGGGGTTTCCATCACTGCAGGAAATTAACCCCTTTGAGACGCAGTAGCAAGATCCATGGAAGAAATCTTCCATCAGCCTAGTCCTGGAGCTGCCGGCTTCACGCCCGGGGCTCCACTCCTAGCCCCGTGCCTGGGGTCCTGGCTGCCACCGGCCCCACACCTGGGGCTCTGCTCCTGGCCCCGCACCCGGGGTCCCAGCTGCAGGACCCACCCCCAGCTGTGGTCCCAGCCTCAGCCCCTTTACCCCCGTCCGTGTCCCCTCTCACCCGCAAGCCACAGCCAGTCCTGGCCTGAGTTCTGGGGAGAGGGGGCACGGACAGGGGTAAGAGGGGGTGCGAGGTAATAATTTTGGGGACCACTGGCTTTCAGCACCCCCACTGTAAAAAGTGTTCCAGTGCCATTGGCCCCAAGCGACGCAGCTAGGTCAACCTAAGTTTTAGGTGTAGACCAAACCTAAGTGTTTGTCTACACTGCAACGTAAGCCCAGGGTTCAAACTCAGGCTCAAGCCAATCTCCCTTCCATCTACACACAAATCGCACTAACCCGGGGCTCACCAGTCCAGGACCTATCAGGGTGGAGGGTCCGAACCTGAGTCAAGTTGGGACCCAGGGTTTAAGCCCTATTTTCTTTGCAGTGTAGATGCAGCCTCGCTAGACTCATGCTTTGGGAGTCTGCCAAAAGTGTCCCATGGTGCCATGGACCAACTTTCTTTGTCCTCTGGACTGCCAAGTTTGATGGACAGTCAAGTTTTCCCACACTGCACCACAAACAAAGGATTAGAGTGGCCAGAGGGCACTAGGAAGTCTGGGATATGAGTGGTTGGACTTGAGCCCGCATAACACATCACAGACACTGGAGCCCCAGGCTAGGACCCAGGTTTCAACAATTCCTAACCTGGGGTTACAAAATGAGGTAACAAACCCAGGGTCTGTTAACTCGAATTCTACTAACCCTGGGCTTAGATTGCAGTGTAGACATTCTCCCCTCCCACGGGGTCCCAGAGAACAAGCTCCAGCCCGAGCCCAAATGTCTACACGGCAATTTTACAGCCCCATAGCCTGAGCCTGAGTCAGCTGACACAGGCCAGCCGTGGGTGTTTGAGTGCAGTGTAGACACACCCTAGGCATCTATGGGATTGGGCCCTCAGTGCCTTAGTGATGCATGGAGCCATTTGTATTACTATTAAACTGCAGAAAATTGTTTAGCAGCCACCTCATCACTGAAGCAACATAGAGCTGGTTTAAATCAATTGCCTGTTGATCCATGAGTAATGTAGGGGGGAGGGATAGCTCAGTGGTTTGCGCATTGGCCTACTAAACCCAGGGGTGTGAGTTCAATCCTTGAGGGGGCCACTTAGGGATCTGGGGCAAAATTGGTCCTGCTAGTGAAGGCAGGGGGCTGGACTCAATGACCTTTCGGGGTCCCTTCCAGCTCTATGAGATAGGTATATCGCCATATATTTATTTATTTTAGGCAAAAGGCAGATGGTGCTAAGCGGAGGAAACAAGGTAAAGGTTTTAGAAAGACTAACCATGATGGGGTGTGTTCCCCACACTTGCTAGAAGGGGATAACATAGGCCAGGTGGGCCAATTAACCTATTAGGCCACAAGCTGGGGGATATTTACAGGGAGAGGAGAGCCCTAATTAAGGGAAGCAGAAAGCTCACCTGTGGAGCAACAGGAGGGGTATCTATAAAACCAGGGAGCTGGGGGCAGAAAGTGGGCTCTAGGAACTCTCTCTGGGATATGGGAGGGAAAGGAGTTTGGACCAAAAAGGAAGGGTTTGTCTAGCAGACCTAGGAGATGGGGGTTTAGCTATGGTGGTGAATATGAGCCTGGGATAGGCAAGGTAAGTAGTGTGGGGGGGAGGCAGGAAGGTTTGGGGTAGTACACACCTCAGCTGCAGGAGATAGGACCCCTGGACTGGAACCCAATGTAGGGGGTAGGTCTGGGTTCCCCTACCAGCCACTGAATGAGTGAGTGGTACAACTGGGGCAGTGATCTTGAAAACTGTCTGGGACCATTCATCCCAGTCACTGAGGGAATCACTTAGCCAGGGCAGTGGACTTCAGGACTGCCTAGGACCACAGATGCTGACTTTCAGCTTTCCCTGGGGGTGCTCCACCCCTGCTCTGAGGCCCTGCCCCAAGGCCCCACCCTTGCTCTGCTTTTTTCTGTCCATCCCCTGAGGCTCTGCCCCCACCCTGCCTCTTCCTGCCCCCTCCCCGAAGTGTGCCATGCCCTTGCTCTGCCTCTTCCCACCCACGCTCCTCTGCATCCCCCAGTGCCTCCCGCCTGCCACCAAACAGCTGATTGGTGGTGGGCAGGAAGTGCTGGGGGGAGGTGAGAAGCTGATTGGTGGGGCCCACCAAATAGCTGATTGTCAGGTGGCTGGTGGGTGCTCACTATTTTTTTTCCATGGGTGCTCCAGCCTTGGAGCACCCATGGAGCTGGTGCCTATGCCTGGGATGCTGTGGAGGATGTTGATAGTACCTGGAAAGGGGAGAACTACAGTGACCTGGCCAGAGGGCCAAGCCACGAAGCAGGAGCATTTGAGTCCCAAGAGAGAGCGATGGAGTGCAACTGCAGGAAGGGCTGATGGCCAGGCAGAGCTAATTGCTGGATGCAGCCAGAAGGAGGCGCTACAGTGGTGAGTAGAGCACCCCGTGACACTCACACATGGCTTTCTCAAGAGAGAATTTTCCTCCCACGTGCAAAATAGGAATTTGGATGGGCCACGGACACTGAGACCTTGTGACAAGACGGAATGTTATTACTAGCAACAGAGAAAGCGGTTCAGGAACAACACCACACACTCTCCTCCAGAAACTCTCTCCAACAACTGGAACTGATCCCAAAGGGGAACTTCTGAGGGGAGTTAATTGCATATTTTATTAATTTCAATCACTGAAGTAAAATGCACATCAGAACCTAGCTAAGGTATTTACCATAGTATCTGAGCGCCTTGCAATCTTTAACATTTGTCTTCACAACACCTCTGGGAAGTGCTACTATCCCCATTTGACAGATGCACTGAGGCACAGAGACACTAAGGCCCAGATAAGGCACCTAAATCCCTTTGAGGATCTGGGGTATGTGACTTATCCAAGGTCACACTGGAAGTCTGTGGTGGAGCAAGAACTTGAACCTAGGTCTCTTAAGTCCTAGGCTTGTGCCCGAACAACTAGATTTCCTCTTTTGCAAACGCAGGACCCAGTACTGCATGCCAGGCTGGAATAACTCTCTTCACAAAGCAGGGGTTCCACTTACAGAAGGCTTGCAATACCGAGTCCCGGTTGTTACAATATGTTAGCATAGGCCAGGATTTCTGTAAATCCTCTTGAAGCTGTAGGAGATTTGTGGCTGTCCCCTGTAATCTAGCTACTGCTGTGACTGTAACTGTCTGGCAGGTTCTCAGACCCTTTACAGGAATGCAAAGCCTTTCAGCTGAGTCACCCTGTCAAGGACTGTGCACAGAAGCAGAGATACTTTTGCTGATTCCTTCTGATGTCAGAGCAGCTGAGTCCTCTTAGCTCTAACCCAGCAGTATAAAAAGATGTACAGTAAATGTTTGTGAGGTAGAGGGCACCACTGACATCATAGATATATTTGTGTTTTGTTGTTAATTTGGAAGGCAAACTCCAGGAACGAGGGCCGTTTGGACTGTATCTAGTGTGAGTGCACTCTGTTTGCAGTAGGTTGGGAAGTCCAGCTGCTTACCCCTGTCCATGGCTCTCTAGACATGGTACCACCTGACTGGCAAATCTCTCTCTCCCTCTCACTTGCACACATACACTGTTTACAAATTTCATTACAAAACACCAAATCACACACAAATCCTTGATTTTTGCGAGGAACTCTGAACTCAGCCCAGCTTTCCTGAACGGTTCATGAACAGTTCAATTATCTAGGGCCCAGCTTTGGAAGACCCGAGGTCAATCATAGAATCCTAGAATATCAGGGTTGGAAGGGACCTCAGGAGGTCATCTAGTCCAACCCCCTGCTCAAAGCAGGACCTAATCCCAACTAAATCATCACAGCCAGGGCTTTGTCAAGCCTGACCTTAAAAACCTCTAAGGAAGGAGATTCCACCACCTCCCTAGGTAAACCCATTCCAGTGCTTCACCACCCTCCTAGTGAAAAAGTTTTTCCTAATATCCAATCTAAACCTCCCCCACTGCAACTTGAGACCATTACTCCTTGTTCTGTCATCTGGTACCACTGTGAACAGTCTAGATCCATCCTCTTTGGAACCCCCTTTCAGGTAGTTGAAAGCAGCTATCAAATCCCCCCTCATTCTTCTCTTCTGCAGACTAAACAATCCCAGTTCCCTCAGCCTCTCCTCATAAGTCATGTGCTCCAGCCCCCTAATCATTTTTGTTGCCCTCCGCTGGACTCTTTCCAATTTTTCCAATGTCTGGCGTCAGTGTGAAACCAGGCCCAAATCAGCAATTTTGAGTGAGTTTGAGTGCATTTGAGCCCAGCGTCACTCTCTTTAGAATAAAACACAAGGGCTGGTCTACCCACCAAGGCAAACAAATATCTAAAGCAGGTTTATGGGTTATTTTGGTGGAAGTCTGCATGTGATCACTTATTTTGGATTAAGAATGTCCTATTTTGTTGTTGTGAACCCTCTTATTTCAGATTGAGAGTGTCCTGTTAATAAATCAAAATATGACACACAAATTGGAGCCAAGTGTGTTCACACACAAACTTGCCCTGGAATAACACAAGTGTGAATTAAAAGCAATTTCATTATTTTGGTGTAGGTTTGTGTATAGACAAACCCTTACAAATGGGGGGATGGAAAAAACATCACCAGAGATCCTTGCGATTTATAACCTTAAGCATTTGTAAGGTGCTCAAATACAATGATGGTGGTAACCAAGGAACAGACATTATTGGTAGATCCCAGCACTCAAAGCAAACCTGGGGCGGGTGCAAATTCACATAAATCTGAAACCCAGACCCCACCAGGAATTGAAATTGCTAGATTTCAAACAATTCTACTTTCCACTTCACTGACCAGCCTCCAAATGCTGACAAACCTGCTGCTTTCCAGGAGAACCTAACCTCTCAAGAACCTTATCTCTCCCCAGAATCAAGCAGGGGAGTTACAGGAGTTTTGGCCTGAGGGTGATATAGAAGAGTTCTGGAAAACATTGTCTGGGACAATTCACTATCTAACAAGCTTTCAGATTAATTTATCTGCAGAGATGGCTCAAGCCACACATTTTGGATCTGGGCCCACAAAGCTTTTCACACCTGAACTTGCAAAAATCTTTATAATGAAATCTCTCCCTCTTCTGACCTCCACACTTTTCTGACAAAGCAAAATTTGTGCTGCTTTTCTGCTTTGTCCTCCTAGAAGCTGAATCTAATCAAATACATTTCAGAGGCAATTGCTTCTATTCCTCTCCCTTCCCCCACACTTACAGGACATCCCTCATAAATAGCTTTCAAATCTTGGCATCTATCCTTACACATACATTGATAGGGGGTTTATTTATGAGTTGTCTTTGTCTATAGTACAGTATCTTAAAATATGACTGTCATAATATCTACTGTACATTTCAGTGGTGATTCAGAGGACAGTCAGGGTAGGCACTGGTGTATCTAATTCACACTAGATACACACCATGTCCTGGGTACAATTTTCAAAATTAGGTGACATAGAAGCGTAAGTCCCATTTTCAAAAGAAAATTAGGAGCCTAATTGACTTTCAATGACACTTAAGCTCCTGAATTACTTCTGAAAATGGGACTTGTGCGTAAGTCACTTAAGTACTTTTGAAGATTTTACCCTACACTCTTTACTCCTTACAATAAATGGACTCCAAGTGTCAATTTCACCCACCCACATTCAGCAGTCACTGGACTCCACTGGTACATGAGAGCTGTCGGCTCGGCATGTTTGTCCTGATTGACACAATCTTGCAGCAGGATTATTTTGTCTATGTGCAATGTGCATCATACATCCTGCTCTGTGCTGCCCTGCAGAGGATAAGAATCTGCTGCAGCCCTCAGCCCCAGAGCCTGACCCCTTAGAACAGTGGTTCTCAACCAGGGATAGTTTTTAAGTGCGGCGTAACTTGTGGTATGCAAGACACATCAGACTCCTGAAATGGGTACAGTAGTCTGGAAAGGTTGAGAGCCACTGCATTAGTTCAAGCTGTAGAAACTCATGCTTCTCCCTTCTGGAAGTTTAAGGTTCAATCCTTGGTGTCTG
This sequence comes from Platysternon megacephalum, assembly GCA_003942145.1. Taxonomy (NCBI): domain Eukaryota; kingdom Metazoa; phylum Chordata; order Testudines; family Platysternidae; genus Platysternon; species Platysternon megacephalum. The sequence continues at coordinate 10,766,167 of QXTE01000046.1, forward strand.
CCAAAATGGTGGCCATCGCACAGCAATCTTGCTTCCTCCTTTAATTGCCCTGACACTAAGCTGTGATACTATCCTGTGAACTTAAGCATTACAATATCTGTGTATCTCCATGTCTGTGAGCCAGTGCTTCCTGCATTCCTCTGTTGCTCCACTTTGAGGATCAGTGAGTGGAGAAAAAAACTTCAGATAACACAAGACGGAGGAAAATGCTGAGACTTACCTGAGCTGCCCGTGCTTTCTGATGCACTTCTGGATGTTTTGGGCTTGCTCTGTTTGCTGCTTGTTCGTACAGTGACTGGAGGAGGTACAGGACTGCTGCTGTCTCCTCGAATGGTTGAGAGATCCTGCATGCTAAAGCTCCTGAGTCTCTCAGACAAAGCCCCTTGTCCCTGGTCAAACAAACAATACACACAAGTCAGAGTCCATGACACATTTTAAGCCCCCCTCCTTCTAAGATTTTTGTCTACATTACAGGTTACTTTTGAGAAATGTAAGTTCTACATTGCTCAGGGGGGTGGATTATTCACACTCCTGGTAAGTTATACCGACCTAAGCGCCGGTGTAGACCGTGCTATGTCGGCAGGAGAGCTTCTCCAGCCAACATAGCTACCGCCTCGCAGAGGGAGGAGTTATTAAGCTGACGGGAGATCTCTCTCCCCTTGGCTTAGAGCATCTTCACCGCAAGTGCGACACTGGCGCAAGTGCTGCAGTGTAGATGTAGCCTATGTTACTGCAGTCCTTCAGGAGGAGGAGAGGAGGGAATTCATCAAGTGGAGATGCTCCCCCCTACAGAGGGGGGAGAAAATGGGTTTGTAAAACAATTCATTCCGTTTCCTTTTTCCTTTAGTGCTCTCAATGACCTAAAATCTGGTCTTTCAGACTTTTGGTGGAGAACTTAGGATGGCTCAGCTGTGTGTCCCAGGAGCTGCTTCAGACCTTCCTGAAAGGAGCAAGTGTTTGAGTTAAACAGGTGTTTGACAAACCGAAAAAAACAAATAGAGATTTAAACCAACTAGATCAAAATCACTGTCATTCTAAGTTAATCACTTCCATGGTTTCTGCATGGCAGCAGCCTACTAGTTCTCCAGTTGCTCACAGCATCTCCAAGGCAGACAAGATCTGAATTTCTAATGTTACAGCAAAATCCTTTTAAAAACCAAGAAACATTCCAGAGCTTCTCCATACCGCACAAAGAAGCAATAAAGGCCCCACATTCACTTATTTCCCTTTGCAGGTTACCTTTAAATCAAGCCACAGGAAGTATATTCCTGAAAGACAGGAACACAGTTTTTCTATGTGAATGGTTGGTGCTCAAAGGAATGCAGTCCAGTTTAAAAAAAAAAAAAAATCCCATCTAAAAATCAGCATCCCCCAGCACTGTTTGTAACCCAAACACTGCAACATACTTCTAGCACAAGAAATCCTGAAGTCATTAGTTAAACTGAGCGATATTCAAAAAGTAACCAAACTGCATACATGGTGAAAAATAAATTTCGATTATAAAGATTCTTCCAGTTGTCATACTCTAAGATAATATTTATAGCGCAGTGTAGAAAAAACTACTTTTAAAAATATAGGGGGCCTGATTCTAATCTCACTTGTACCAATGTAAAATAGGAGTAACGCCATTGCAATCAATGGAGTGACACCAGTATACACTGAGGTGAGGTCACAATAAGGCAAATAATAGTACATTTGATAGTGTCCTTTTAGCATAAAGATATGCTTTACAAAATTAAGGTACAAATGGTCAGATAAGGAATACTGTAGTGATTCAAATGTCACTTTCACTTCAGCTTTCCTTTTATACGAATAGTGCATTAAGGGCCCAAAACCTACTGTAGAACAGGGCCGGCTCCAGGTTTTCTGCCGCCCCAAGCAGCAGAAAAAAAAATTTAAAAAGCCGATCGGCTGCAGCTCAATCGCGCCGCTCCACTCTTCAGCGGCAGTTCGGCGGCGGGTCCTTCGCTCCCTCTCTTCCTCTTCGGCGGCAGCTCAAAGAGGAAGAGAAGGACTGAGGGACCCACCGCCGAATTCCCGCAGAAGACCTGGACTGCTGCCCCTTTGTATTGGCCACCCCAAGCAACAGCTTCCTTAGCTGGTGCCTGGAGCCGGCCCTCCTGTAGAAGACAACAATAGATGTATGAGGCTAATTCAAGTCTTCTGCATTAGAATCCCTCTTTTTAATGCCCCAAATCACATTTCTATATTAAATACAACACTTGATTATATTACACATACACCCTACCTATACACACGTACCACCCTATGGTATTCTACAGTAATCTCAAACCCTGCTGGTTACAGCTGTATTACTACAGTGATTTGGTGCTTATGTAACGCCAACAGCCCCCGCTCATCAGCAGGCAGGATCAAACCTGGGACCTCTGGAGCTTAGTGCATAAACCTCTGCCGCATGAAGAGCAAACTCATTAATCTCTCTCTGAGTGGTCTCGGTGCCACTAGAGGGGACAGAACACCACACCCAGGAGGTGTGTGGGTTACACTTACACTTCTGTAAAATACTGTAGTTAAAAATAAAAAGTTTGTTTGTTTTAAATAAGGAAATCAACCACCCTTCATGATCAGAAAATAATAGTGGGAAATACTCCCCACTGGTAAATTGAACACAACTACACTGAAGTCAACCTGGCTCACCTAATACATTGATATCAATAGGATGGAATGGTACTAAGATACTCGAACCACCTAGAATAGGAATCCACAGGTACCAATCTGCCAGCCTCTCTCATCTGCTTCACACAGAGGTAACTGGAAAACTGAACCTACTATCCCACAAAGTGTTTGGTGCTCTCAGAAATTCCCTGAAAGGGTTCTATCTAAGATTTAAGTTGGACCAGACGTTGTGCCACATCAGTGCTCAGCACTACTGTCATAATGTGGTGGTACACATGGTCCCCTACATGATTTCTAAACTTTCCAGCCTACAGCCCACTCCATAACAGAAAAATCCTCTCAGGGACCCACCTCCTTTCTCAACCTGTGGTTCCCCTACCTCTAGGTTCTCACAGTATTTCACTGTGGGAACCACCAGGGTACTCTATGAAACACAGCTTGGAAAACAGCATTCTACATTAAGAAAAAGAAAACGCCATTCTCTACTGACTTCCGTAGTACCGTCTTGTGGTACCAGCAGCTGAAGAAGGGGAATCACCTGCATAAAATAAATAGAAATGGCCCTTTTACAATGTGTCTGTGTGGTGATGGTGTCGGGGACTCGAACCCCAACACTTCGCTGTTGGGGTTCGAGTCCCCGACAATGGTAACAATCTATTTTTTTCTTTTCAGTCTACTGCACCTTTAAGTTTCTAAAAATTATCTTGGGCTGCAGAATTCAGCAGCCATTTTGTTCTCAGACTTGCTGCAGCCTTTTAGAGGGGGGCATATGTGATTGCGAGATCCAGAATCTAAATCCCTACATATAATAAATTCTCTTTAGTTTTGAAAACTAAAAGAATAGTACAAAAGACCACAGAGATATTTAGCTTGAAAAGTTAGTGATTAGATACATCACATGCTAAGTTTCTCTAAACTTTGCAACTATTAATATCTGCAGAACTGAACATCAAAATTCACAACCCCAAGAGGCAAATATTGACCAAGATAAATTCATCTTGAAGGATAAGAAATCTTGACATTACCCCAAACAAGAAGTCAGGATATGTATTGTTAAATACATTCTGAATGTCTTTATCTGAAATATTGTTATTGTGGCAATTCATTTTTAAATCTGTAACTTTAAAAAAAAAAAAAAACTTTTAATGGGAGATTAATTTAGAGGCCTGAAGAAAAAATCCTGCATTTGAAGCCAATGAGACTCTTCATAGGAGAAACGTTAATTCATGTGCACAAGTAAACTTAAAATGGCCTCAATGTTTGAAACAATTTTTGTTAAAAAATAAAATCAGAAATGGGCCAATAACTTCTTTAGCCAGGTCAATTACAATTACAATAATTACAAATAAATAAATAGTATTTAGATTTCATCACTCCTTTGGTCTAACCATCTCCAAAGCATTTTGTAAACATTTATCCCTCACAACACACATATAAGCTAGAAAAATATGAATGTCATTTTACAGATGGGAAAACTGAGGCACAGAGCGGTCAAGTGATTCACTCAAGGTAAAACAAGAAATCTGTTGCACAACAAGACCATCCCTCTTCTTTCCCAGGGAGCCTTGAGACAGCTGCTGAAAATCAAGGCTTATAAAAAAAGTGCTTAGAGATTCCACAAATGACCTTTGCTTCGGATGAGGCTAAAGATCATACAGCAAGGGGGCTGCTGAGACAAAGGCTGAGAAAGGACTTGATCCCAGGAAGTCAGTGGCAATTTGGCCTCCGACTTCAGTAGGAGCAGTATTTTGCACCAAGGCTCCACCCAGAAACCACAAAGATGTTCACCTAGTGAAAGGGAAATTTTTAAGCCATCCAGTGATGATCACATGTGGCCAACCTGTAGTTACCGTACCTTAGCATCAGTGGTCTCTTGATGGGCAACTGAACACCAACCCATCCCCACCACATATGCAGCATTATGCTGAATAAAGTTAATACTCCTTTCTCCATAACTTTGGTTCAGCAGACCCATGTATAGTACCAGACCCATCTGCACCCACACTGTGGGTTCAGTACTACAGACATTTACTATGGGGAGTAGTGCTTGCTACTGAATTATGGTCCCACTGGCTTTGATGGGACTTTACCCAGGAGCAAATTATTATGTATCCTTTTTTCTATATCAGTAGCACCTACGATCCCAAGTCATGGACCAGGACCCCATCGTGCTAGGCGCTGTACAAACCCTGCCCCAAAGAGCTCTCAATCGAAGTGTAAAACAAGAGACAGCAGATGGATTGAGAGAGACTGAGGGAGTACAAGAGAACAATGAGACAATATTGGTCACCATGACAGGCTGTGGTCTCAGCACACCAGCAGCCTAACCAGTGTTAAGTTTTTTGTGGGCTTGTATAGTACAGTAAGAGATGAGGCAGTTAGTGAACATTTGCAGAAGGGGGTTCGATATCTAAACGCTTGAGCCAAATTCTGCCCGCATTTACACCAGTGCAGCCTCATCGATTTCAATGGAATTGCACCAACTGGTGTAAGTGAGGGCAGAATTTGCCTCCTCAGCTGTATGGGAGATTCTGCTATGAAAAGCAAACACAGCAACTTGGCCAATATAGCGGCAACAACAAGAGTTACGTGAAAAAACAAACTATCAACCCCCCCTGACTAACTGTTGGATTTGACCTGATTACCAGCAAAGGACTTTTAAGATATTTTGCTGATGAGACTGGAGAGGATTTTAGAGCGGAGTACACAAAAGCCACACACTGTAAGCGGAGCAGGCATTGGGTGTTCCCATTACAGTCTCATCTGAGTGGGAAATGTTTGCTAGTCCTGGCTTAGTTTTGATGATTACGTTCTTCACACTAGTCTTGTTGGGAATCATTTAGACTCATAGACTTTAAGGTCAGAAGGGACCATCATGATCTTCTAGTCTGACCTTCTGCACAACGCAGGCCACAGAACCTCACCTACCCACTCCTGTAACAAACCCCTGACCTATGTCTGAGCTACTGAAGTCCTCAACTTGTGGTTTAAAGACTTCAAGGTGCAGAGAATCCTCCAGCAAGTGACCCGTGCCCCATGCTGCAGTGGAAGGCGAAAAACCCCCAGGGCCTCTGCCAATCTGCCCTGGAGGAAAATTCCTTCCCGACCCCAAATATGGCGATCAGCTAAACCCTGAGCACGTAGGCAAGACTCTAGTGATAGTCTGAGAGTTAGTATAAGAATTCAGCAGGTTACCTGCCCTTTTTGCTGGTCCAAATGTAAGAATAAATGAAGGAGCTAAGAGACCTAGAAAGGGAAAAAAGAAGGCTGTTGTGGCAATGCACTGATAAGTTTTGAGAACAATATACATTTGGGCACAGGAAGTGCTCAGCATCTACCAGCCACAGTAGTTCCTGGCAGCCCCGGGGCTGGCCACTGATCAGCGAGCGGCTGGTGGGAGGGCTTGGGAGAGAGGGGCTGGAGTGGGGGCGGGAAGAGGTGGAGCGAGGGCAGGGCCTCAAGGCAGAGCAGGGGTGGAGCACCCACCAGGAAAAATAAAAGTCAGCACCTATGCATTCAGGGCAAATGTAATCCAGGCCAGCTCAAGGTTTTGAGGGGGGCAGTGATGTGCTAGGGATGCATGCACATCTCTGACTGTGGCTGACGATGGAGGATGGGAGAAGGTTAGTGTGAAAGCTATGGCAATATCCTTGAAAAACCTTATTAATTAAGATTACGTGTCTTTGGAGCCTGTTGTATTAAATGCGAAGGTTACATATTACTGTGGGCCTGGACCATCCTTGGTCTTTTGGGACAATACATGTGTCATGGGAAATCCACCCCAGTTACGCAAAAACCCAGCCTTTGGAAGCTACGCCCTGAAGAGGGGACCATTGTCTACTGATCACCTGTTCACTAGGCCAAGATCAAAGGCCCGAGCTGTATAAAAGAGAGACTGAACTATTCATTGTTGTTCTGGTTCTAAGCCAAGGCTGTTATGAACTTGTAACCACAGAAGAACCTCTTTGTGGGGTTTGAAGGACTAATTTCCTGCCAGAGCCTTTGTTGGAGTCAGGGGGTGATCTCTGGTAAGCTTATTATCATAGAAGGGACCTCGAGAGGTCATCTAGTCCAGTCCCCTACACTCAAGGCAGGACTAAGTATTATCTAGACCGTCCCTGACAGGTGTTTGTCTAACCTGCTCTTAAAAATCTCCAATGATGGAGATTCCACAACCTCCCTAGGCAATTTATTCCAGTGCTTAACCACGCTGGGACCTTATTAGCATGTGTATAGGTTCTCTCATTGTTTTAATATGCTTTCTCTGTAATGCTCTCACCTTAAGAATAAATATGGCTTCTTATAAAGAGCTGTGTGGTAACTTTTAACTGCTAGCAATCATGCTGTTCATAACCTCTGAAGAGAAAGCAAAGGGCAAGTGCTGGCCTGTTTCGGCAGTCTGGCTTACTGGGGATATCACACAGTAGGCAGGGAACTGAGCAGCCTGGAAAAAATCCTGGTGAGGAGGGAGATGCGGATCTCTGCCCAACAAAGGTGATGGTTGAGGAGCCAGGAGCCTAGAGCGGTGCCCTTGAAGGACCATAGAGAGGACATACAGATGCAGTTGCACAGAGTGGCGACAGAGAGGACAGAGAAGTCCATCTGTAACCTCGGATGAGTTATTTATTTAACTTCTCCTTGCCTCAGTTTCTCCATCTGGGAGATGGGGAAAATAACACCTAACTCACAGCCATATTGGGTCAGACCAATGGTTCATCTAGCCCAGTATTCTGTCTTCTGACACTGGCCAATGCCAGGTGCTTTGGAGGGAATGAACAGAACAGGGCAATTTAGAGTGATCCATCCCGTCATCCAGTCCCAGCTTCTGGTAGTTGAAAGACACCCAGAGCCTGGTGTTATGTCCCTGACCATCTTGGCTAATAGCCATTGATAAGAACAGTCATACATGTTTGTAAAGTGCTTGCATCAAAAGCACCAAGTATCACCACTTCACTCTTTATACTGCTAGGCACTCTTCACCCTATGAGCATCAAATCTCCTGGCATGGTTGAAATCCACATGAGGAATTCCCATTGGTGTCAACAGGAGCTAAGTGCTGTTGCGTTTACTGCCAGTTTAGAAACAGTGCTAGGTGAGGTTCATGTACCATTAATTGGCATGTTGGCAGCTATCTTAGTTCTGGCCATTGGGAGGCAGCGTGAGAAACTGCGCTATACCAGGGGTAGGCAAACTATGGCGCGCGCGCCGAAGGCGGCACGCGAGCTGATTTTCAGTGGCACTCACACTGCCCGGGTCCTGGCCACCGGTCCGGGGGGCTCTGCATTTTAATTTAATTTTAAATGAAGCTTCTTAAACATTTTAAAAACCTTATTTACTTTACATACAACAATAGTTTAGTTATATATTATAGACTTATAGAAAGAGACCTTCTAAAAACGTTAAAATGTATTACTGGCACGCGAAACCTTAAATTAGAGTGAATGAATGAAGACTTGGCACCCCACTTCTGAAAGGTTGCCGACCCCTGCGCTATACCTACTAAAGACACTGTAAAGAGCTGATGGTTGCACCCAGAAGCTATCATAGTCGGATAAAAGCGCAAGCTATGGGAATAGAACCCAGGACCTTATGGTCTAAAATAGAGGCCTCTTCCCCCTGAGCTAAAAGGGCTGTGATAGTATTAAGTTTTATCGCCTCCATAGCCATCATAGAGCAATATGACCACACACACACCAATGCTCCATTCAATCTTGATTCCACATCTTCCCTGTAATCATGACAGAGTGTGGAAAAAATAATACTAGGACAGTAATAAGGAAACAGGGAAATTTGTTCACTGTAACGTGATGGTGTGTGTTTATTACATCCAGCCGTTTTGTTTGTGCAGTTCGTTTCCTCTCCTGGGGACTTTACATCAATGCCTGCAGACAGTTCCTCCTAATCTACTCTCTCCATGTTTGCAGCGTGGCTCTGCCCTCTTGTGCTTTGGCTATATGTCATCTTCACCTTTGATTGAGGCTGGATTTACATCAAAGAAACACCCAACAGAAGGGGGGAAATTAAGCAGCCGCCCTGCCCTGGGTGTGGTGCAGCGAAGAGTTTGAGTACGTGTTTGGTTTGTAGTGTAGTTAGTGAAAAAGGCCTCTGGAAACCCAAAGCAGTGAGCTCTGCTGCCATGACGCTGAGGTAATTTGAGAAATACTGTAAAAGCCAGCACAGGACGATATGCTTCAAGAAAGCTGTGTGTCCTTCTCTTGACTAGCCCAATACAACGAAGCCAAGGCTTTTCAAGAGACCCCTGATTTTGAGTACCCGACTTGAGACACTTAAAGGGGGCCTGATTTCACCGGGCAGGTGCTCGGCCCCTCCTGGAAACCAGGCCCCTTTAAGGTCCCTCACACTGGGCACCCAAAATCACTTACCACTTTTGCAAATCCTGACCACAAAGACTAGGGACACAATAGGGCCCTCACCTTGATGGATGTGCTAAGCGCTGTGAACAGAGTTTTCATCAGATACCTTAGACAGGCAGGCACAGGGGGAATCTACCACAAACAGAGGGCTTTAATTATCAAAGAGGGCTCTATGCATGTGATCAAAGGAAGGAAATCCACCCTGCCCAATGCAGTGTTCTCCCTCCCCACATCACTCAGCTCCACATGCAATTTGAAGGAGAGAGCTCTGCAGCTCTCCACTGGCAAATTATGCCAAGGCAGCATTCTCCCATGTGGGATCTAGAACCCTGCTGGTACCTGAGAGAGGGGGACGGAGTTTGCCCAGAGAGGAAGAACTGGCCCAAACAGACATGCTAGAGCAAGGATCTTTTCTGAGGGCCTGATCCAAAGCCCAGTGGAGTCAATAGGAGTCACTCCACTGACACCAGTGGGCTTTGGATCAGGCCCTAAAGGCTTTGGAGATCCAGGGCGATGTGTGTGTGCTGCAATTCTAACTCCTTAATTTGTGTGACTGGCACTTCTAGCAGACAGCCAGAATTACCACCAACTCTGGCAGTGTTTCAGGTCATATTTTCACACGCATGACAGACTCTTGGACAATCTCTCAGACCTATTAGGCACAAACGGGCTTTTCATCAATGCCAGTCATGCATGCCTTCTCTCTCCATCTCATTTTTTTTCCCATCCAAAATACTGTGGCTGTTGCAAGGTTTCAGCTTTTCATTCCCCGTTCACTATCATCATCATCATCAATATAGCAGTAGACCTAAAGAGTCTGTTGTGCCAGGTGCCGTGCAAACATTTGGAAGGTAGTCCCAGCCTGGAAGAGTTTACAATCTAAAAGGCAAAACCAGAAGAAGGGCCAGGAAAGAGAGACAACATATGAGCAAGTGTCTGAGTTGGTGATTGGCACACGTCTTGTTAGTGGGCCGGAGCTCCGTGCCCCTCGGAGGGCAATGGGCTGAACTAGTGGAAGGTAAGGGGGCTGCACATCAGGATTTACCTCCTTGTTACCGGATCCTACCACTTAGTTCTTACCCTCCTGAAGTCACCGTGTGCTGAGGGAAGGACTGTGGTGCCACACAAGGGGGATACAAGGTGGTGGGACAAGGACTCTGTGCTGAGTACCCAGCACCAGATGTCTGACTTTGTCTCCACTCAGAGATCCTCAGAAATGTACCACTCATCTTGAGAGAGAGAACGAGAGAGAGAGCACATGCAAGCGAGGGAGATTGGCACAAGGGGCCTGGGGTTCTGAGAGCCCCTCACCTGTCTAGTAATTACCTATATTTTTGCCTGGCAGCACAATTGTGGTTTTTTTTTATTGTGTCCAGCTAATCAAACATCTAGGCCATTTATCAGTCAGGCCAGTGGAGGATCTGACTGAGCTAAGGAGGAGGCACGTATATTCTAGCCTGTGCTTGTAGCATCTTGGTCTGGGAGGGGACACGGTTAGTCCACCAGAGAGAAGGAAAAGAAGGGGGCATGTCTCAAAGTTCAAGAGTACTTAGATTTGGGTCCATTTCTCACTTTAACTGGGCCTGCACCCAATAAACTTAGGGCTAGAGCCTCGTACCTAGATCAACAGATGCTACGGTGATTTATACCAGCTGAGGATGGGGCCCCTGATATCTTAGTATCTATTTCTGTCCTGTTATTCCAGCTGAAGTAGGACACGGGATGGACCTTTCCTTTCTCTACTTGGTAAGGCCACATTTTCCACTTTCTGAAAACCAGGCCACTTATTTTGGAGCTGAAATATGGATTTGGGGGCCCAACTTCAGCCTTGGGCTTCAACTTGAGCAGTTAAACACGTGTTAAAGGCAAACTGCCTTGTCTCCATGGGGCTGTTAATATGTATTAGCTAGCACCTTCCAAAGGCTAGGGGAGACAAGCCAGTGAGAGTCCCTGAGCTGACGACTGAAATAGGGGGTAGGGCACTTTCTAAACTTGGGTGCGAGGGTGCTGAGAAACATTTCCCCTTAATGACAGCTGTATTTTGGTTTTATTCACTGTCTGTCACCCTGACATGCTGTCCAGACCATAATTAAATAATTAAAACTCAACGCGTACGAATGCAGAGAAGTATTATACCTACTTTTCAGGTGAAAAAATTGAGGCACAGAGTGAACGGCTTGTCAAAGGCCAAACACTGAACTGATGGCAGAACCCAGGAATCCCAACTCCATCCCCTACTCTAACCATTAGATTAAACTCCCTTCCAGAGCTAGGAATAGAACAGAGTGATTGTTTTGTTACAAATGCCTCAAATCGATCCAATACTAATCCCCTGAGCTAGCCATTAAACCACTCTCCCACCTCTGAAAACAAGCAGCTAGGTAAAACGTCTTACCTGTTATGGGTACTAGCCTAATTTAAAATGTTGTCCCTGGGAGTAGGCCTTCGAATATGTTGTAGACAGGGAGGATGGTTCAGTGGTTAAGGCCCAAGCCTGAAACCTGGGTTCAAGTCCATGCTCTACCATCAACTTCTTCTGTGACCCGGGGCAACTCATTTAGCCTCTCTATGCCTCCATTCCCCATCTGAAATGGAGACAGTAGCACTTCCCTACCTCATAGGTGTGTTGTGAGGATAAATAGATTGAAGATTGTGAGGCACTCAGATACTGCAGTGACAGGGGCAGGATAAGAACCAAAGGTAAGGTGTGACAATGGTAAAGAATCACAAAAAGAGATACTTTCTTCTAACACTGAACGAGGATCTCCATTAGATCAAGGAAAACTATCATCCCTAAAACTACTCTGTCACCCCTCGTTCACTGCAGACCTTCTTCCCTACGGCCATCCCCAGCCTCCCTTCCACCCAGCCTCCTGCTACCACTGGAGCTGTGTACATATCCTTGCAAGGTGGAAAACAAACATTTTGAGAAAGGGCCCAAGACTCAATTATTCTGTTCCTGTGCTCAGGGCAGGGAGGGAGAGGTGGGGCACAAAGGCTTTAGGCCATATTCTGGGGTTGGACAGGGTCCTGCCAAGCCCCAAGTGTAAATCAGAGCAGCCTCAGGGCTGCTCTAACTTATACTCTGCTTCCACGTGCTCCTGCAGGCCCTGGAAAGCAGAGACAGATATAGTGCAGTGCACCAGGGACATCAGTGCATCTACACCACATGCTGGGAGCAAAGGCAGTACAGAGACAGTGATACTCTCAGCGGACTGCTGCTGCCCATTTTAAGGCCCTTTTATGCTGCTAGAGTGGCATAAAAGGCCTTGGCGTAGCCAAGGTGTCAGCCAAATGTCTCACTGTTGTGTGGAGGTTTGTAGGGACCATCACACATACAGCATCACGTCAGCTCAACATCTAGAAACAGACGACTGTGAGCAGGGAACAAAATAAGCATTCTTGGCTTTTGCGCATTTAAAACAGATCTCAATATTACTGTAGCACCAGGCATGTGTGTAACAGTACAGATGCCATACAGAACAATGTGGGTGTCTGCTTTGCATATCTAGAGCACTTTCCATCTAAGGATCTCAAAGTGCTCTACAAACATTCAGGTATTCAGCCTCATAGTCCCCCATGATACAGGGAAGCAGTATTCCTATTTTACAAATGAGGAAACTGAGGCAGAGGGAGATCAAATGATATGCCCAAGATCATACAAGAAGCCTGTGACAGAGATCAGAATCCAGGTCTCTGGACTCCCACATTAACCATAACAGCGTCCATTTCCTACTACAAACTGCTGCTGTACCTTTGGAGAAAACAGATCACAGCTTTTTCTTGTACTAGTTCTAACCCATGACTAGAGCGCAGGACATGCCACGTCAGATGAGACCATTTCTCCATCACGTCCAGCATCCTGTCTCCAAAAGTGACCAATATCTGCTGCTTCAAAGGAATGTGATCTCCCCTTCACTCAACGTAATAATGAACCTACTCAATCATATGATGCTGTACAGGGTATGAAAGAAGAGATCCTTCCTGACCCCAGCAGGTGATCATTTAATGTTCAGAAGCCTCAGATTTCATTGATCTGATGTTAGCATCCAAATTAGAGGTCAGAATGTTAGCCAGCGTTTTTAACAATCCAATGAAACAACAACAGGCCTGGTGTGGGGGCTCCTTCCTGTGCTTTTTCCTGTGAAAGGGGGCAGGGAATAACTGGACAGCTGAGCTTAATGTTTCCTCAAAGGAGCCATTAAGCAATTGCCCAGCCTGGTGTATTAACTGTTCCAGGGTATGATTACAGGTCTGTCGCATCTTAGGTGCATTTAACATGCGCGATTTCAGCTTTACGCGGTCGGCAAAAAAAAAAAAAAA
>QXTE01000046.1:10779670-10807067 GCA_003942145.1 Platysternon megacephalum
GACTAGAGCGCAGGACATGCCACGTCAGATGAGACCATTTCTCCATCACGTCCAGCATCCTGTCTCCAAAAGTGACCAATATCTGCTGCTTCAAAGGAATGTGATCTCCCCTTCACTCAACGTAATAATGAACCTACTCAATCATATGATGCTGTACAGGGTATGAAAGAAGAGATCCTTCCTGACCCCAGCAGGTGATCATTTAATGTTCAGAAGCCTCAGATTTCATTGATCTGATGTTAGCATCCAAATTAGAGGTCAGAATGTTAGCCAGCGTTTTTAACAATCCAATGAAACAACAACAGGCCTGGTGTGGGGGCTCCTTCCTGTGCTTTTTCCTGTGAAAGGGGGCAGGGAATAACTGGACAGCTGAGCTTAATGTTTCCTCAAAGGAGCCATTAAGCAATTGCCCAGCCTGGTGTATTAACTGTTCCAGGGTATGATTACAGGTCTGTCGCATCTTAGGTGCATTTAACATGCGCGATTTCAGCTTTACGCGGTCGGCAAAAAAAAAAAAAAAAGAGAGAAAAATAACAATTTAAATACTGTTTCTGTAGTGCGGGCGATTCCGCCCACCATTACACTCAATGTAATTTTGACTATACGCGATTTTCGCTTTAGGTGCTGACTGCGGAACGTAACCCCAGCGTAAGATGAGACAGACCTGTAATCTGTATCACTCATGGAAATCTAATTGTGTAACATCATAAGGATAGAGTGTGCTGCTCCACGTCCTGCTCAGCAGAGGCCCTCACAGAGACCTGAAGGCAAAGCTTGGCCCCTTGCGTTTACACCCTTCATTCACTCCCACCGCATCGTGGTCTTGCATAATGTGTTCATCCCAAGACACACCCGTGAGGCTGATTAACAGGACGCTGGGAGGCAGGATCGTAACCACTGAAAGAATTCTGGACCCTCCCTCACCGCCTTCCTCCTCTCCNCTCCCACCGCATCGTGGTCTTGCATAATGTGTTCATCCCAAGACACACCCGTGAGGCTGATGAACAGGACGCTGGGAGGCAGGATCGTAACCACTGAAAGAATTCTGGACCCTCCCCCACCGCCTTCCTCCTCTCTGCCCTGCTGTGTTGTTACCGTAGACCAGGGGTAGGCAACCTATGGCACACGTGCCAAAGGCGGCACATGAGCTGATTTTCAGTGGCACTCACGCTGCCCGGGTCCTGGCCACCGGTCCGGGGGGCTCTGCATTTTAATTTAATTGTAAATGATGCTTCTGAAACATTTTAAAAACCTTATTTACTTTACATACAACAATAGTTTAGTTATATATTATAGACTTATAGAAAGAGACCTTCTAAAAATGTTAAAATGTATTACGGGCACGTGAAACCTTAAATTAGAGTGAATAAATGAAGGCTTGGCACAGCACTTCTGAAAGTTGCCGACCCCTCCCGTAGACNGAAAGAGACCTTCTAAAAATGTTAAAATGTATTACGGGCACGTGAAACCTTAAATTAGAGTGAATAAATGAAGACTTGGCACAGCACTTCTGAAAGTTGCCGACCCCTGCCGTAGATGATGGACCCAGACCCGATTGAGATGCTAACGGCACCGCCGTGACCTGCGCTCTCCCGGCTGTTACCTTGGAAGCCGCCATCACGGCTGCCGTTGCTGCGACATTCAGTCCCCGCTTCCCAAAGTGCACCAGGGCATCGTAGCTCCGATCCTTCGCTTGGACGAGGCAGTCATCAATTTCCTGTCGCGCAAGACAAAAAAAGCACAAGAGGGAAGAGTTCAGACTTCCTGCCCTCTCTCTCAAGGCTCAGACCATCATACATGGAGGCGGGCATCTCCCTCCCTCCCACCAGCTGGAGAGATATTTACAGCCAGTACTTGAAAAGGAAAAGAGGATGGCAGGGGAGCAGTAGCTTCCACTGAAACCTCTGGGAGTTGCTTTTATCCTGTGAGTGGAGAATTGGGCCTACAAGGCTTAGTGGTTACTGGATAACGGTGCTGCACAACGCTCATAGCCACCGGGGCAGTGTCTGGGCTTGTGTGCTTTTCTACGTTCAGTACAATGGTTATCGAAATAACCTTCAAAGACACAGGAGACTGGATGGTAACAGGCTGCGGGGCCTTCCCCTGCGAGATCACGGGTTTGAATTTAGCCAGAGATAGCTGTGCCCGGGAGCTGTTACAGTCCGATGGCCGTTTGCTGGCCTGAGTGAATGGGTTTGGTGGTTCCAGCCCTCTCCTTAATGGGCGGGAGCCCACATCTCAGCTCTCCCCATCCCACTTGTAGGCAGGCTAAGCAGAGGTGCCCAAGAGGGAGCAAGCATGGGGACTGAACTCCACTCTGCACCTTACAAATGGGCCCCCTAGAACAGGACTGAGGCACATTGGCAATGCAGTCAGGGAAGAGTGTGCACTGCCACTCTACAGGCACTGCCTGTTTATATAGCTGTGCAGCGATCTTCCATCTCTTAGGCTGCTAGCATGGCACTATCTTCCCAACCGTGATTATTCTTTTCCTTATGTCTAAAATACAGATATGCCACATGATCAATGCCCATGTTCAGACAGTGCGTTCAAAGGGACACGTGATGCCTTAGATCTGCCCAACAACATCCCGTTCCCGTCAACAGAAGTTCCCCAGGCAGACCAATGGCAACGCACGGCCCATAATACCAGAGCTGGAGTTATGTCGTCATTTCTAGAAGTACTATTCTTGATGAATACAACACCTATTATCCACGGATCTCAAAGCACATTACAAACATTAGTGGCATGTGCAACACAGGCAAGTGTTTGTTATACCAATTTTACAGACGGGTTAGGTGATTTGTCTCAAGATCACATGGCAACTCTTTAGCACAGCTTGGAACAGAAAACCAAGCAGGCCCCACTCCCACCCAGTCCCCACTCCCCTAACCTGGAGAAGGCAGTACTTCCAGAAATGACACCCCAGCTACATGCAGTGTAATTGTGGCCGCGTTGGAGCCAGGATATTAGAGAGACAAGGCGGGTGAGGTAATATCTTTTATTGGATCAGCTTTTGTTGGTGAGACACAAGCTTTCAGAGCTCTTCTTCAGGTCTGGGAAAGGTATTCTGAGAATCACAGATAAATGGAAGGTGGAACAGATTGGTTAGCATAAGTAGGTAGCACATATTGTAATTACAAAGTAATTACCACATACTAAGGGCTGGTCCACACTAGGGGCGGGGATCGAAATAAGATACGCGACTTCAGCTACGAGAATAGCGTAGCTGAAGTCGAAGTATCCTATTTCGAATTAGGCGCGCTTACCTCGCGTCCTCGCAGCGCGGGATCGACGTCCGCGGCTCCCCCGTCGACTCCGCGAACTCCACTCGCCCTGCTGGAGTTACGGAGTCGATGTGAGCGCGTTCGGGGATCGATGTAGCGCGTCCAGACGAGACGCGATAGATCGATCCCCGCTAAATCGATGGCTACCCGCCGATCCGGGCAGGTAGTGTGGACCTAGCCTAAGTAGAGTGGCCCATTAACTCCTCTGCAGTCATAGTACAAAAAGAAGGTTAGTGGGGGCAAGGCTACACAACAAAATTAAGTCAACCTACATCATGTCAATGTACAGCCACCGCAGTAACTGAATCGGCTTTACACATCCACACTACGCTCCTTGTGTCCACAGTGTGCGTCCTGACCAGGAGCACTTGCACCCATTTAACTGTCAGTGTGGGGCATTGTGGGACAGTTTCTGAAAGGCAGCAACAGACGATGTAAGCAACGCAGAGTCTACACAGACATAGACTTAAGTGCTACGCTTCTCGCAGAGGTGGAGTTATTAGTCGGTGTAGTGGGCAAGTTACATCGCTGGGAGCTACATTTTATAGAATCATAGGACTGGAAGGGACCTCAAGAGGTCATCTAGTCCAGTCCCCTGCACTCATGGCAGGACTAAGTATTATTTAGACCATCTCTGACAGGTGTTTGTCCAACCTGCTCTTAAAAATCCCCAATGATGGAGATTCCACAACCTCCCTAGGCAATTTATTCCAGTGCTTAACCACTCTGACGGTTAGGAAGTTTTTCCTAATGTCCAACCTAAACCTCCCTTGCTGCAATTTAAGCCCATTGCTTCTTGTCCTATCCTCAGAGGTTAAGAAGAACAACTTTTCTCCCTCCTCCTTGTAACAACCTTTTATGTACTTCAAAACTGTTATACCCCTCTCAGTCTTCTCTTTTCCAGACTAAACAAACCAAATTTTTTCAATCTTCCCCCATAGGTCATGTTTTCTAGACATTTAATCAATTTTGTTGCTCTTCTCTGGACTTTCTCCAATTTGTCCACATCTTTCCTGAAATGTGGGGCCCAGAACTGGACACAATACTCCAGTTGAGGCCTAATCAGCGCAGAGTAGAGCGGAATAATTATTTCTTGTGTCTTGCTTACAACACTCCTGTTAATACATCCCAGAATGATGTTTGCTTTTTTTGCAAAAGTGTTACACTGTTGACTCATATTTAGCTTGTGGTCCAGATCCTTTTCCGCAGTTCTCCTGTGTATCTACTTTAGTGTAGATGTGTAGTGTAGAGTTAGTTTATGTCGACCTATCTCTGTAGTGTATATCAGGCCTGAGTTACAGATTGAATTTATGGTTTATTACAACAATCTGTAACCCACTAACCCCCTCTTTTTGTCCTATGACTGCAGAGGTGTTAATGGGCCACTCTACCTTGAGAGGTCCCTTAGAATATGTGCTACCTACTTATGCTAACCAATCTATTCCACCTTCCATTTAGCTGTGATGCTCAGAGTACCTTTCCCAGACCTGAAGAAGAGCTCTGTGTGGCTCAAAAACTTGTCTCTCTCACCAATAGAAGTTGGTCCAATAAACGATATTACCTCACCCACCTTGTCACCCCAGCTACATTCAGTCAGCATTTCCAACACTGTGAAGTTTGTCATGCAAGGAAGAACTATTTTCAGGTTGATATTTTCAAGGAAAACAAAATACATGTATCCCACCCTCCTAGGTTCCCCGATGCCCAGACGTAGTTAAGTTATTCTGAATGGCATCAGCAGCTGCTGATACAAAAAAAACCCCAAAGAAGATCAAAGAACAAAAATAAATAAAAGAAAAAGCAGTGACTCATCTTCTTGAGATGAAAGCCGTTGATACAGCTGACATACAGTAAACACACTAATTCCACTGCTGTGAGCCATCCACTCAGTTAGGGCATGAACACCTGTAATTACCTTTTCTTTTGAAGACAGTGTTGGGTGTACAAATTTTCTATACAGGAGGCTGGAGCCTTTTGTGTACGGAGACAGCAACCAAGCTACAAAAGCTATTTTCAGTTCATAATAGAATGGAAACCTATGGGAAAACAAAGATGACAGATTCTTGTTGACTGCTTCTCTGATGATAATAGAAGCCCAAGGCCATTAGCAATTGGCAGATTCATAGCCTAAGCTGGTTTCTGTCTACCTGAGTGTCCTAAGGATCTACCACCCACTTTCCCCCCACATTCACTCACACCCAGACTCTGGCTGAGCTCTATGCAAAGTTTTCCTGGCAGCCAGGTAGCAGCAACATTATTTAATAGGGACCCTTCCAGCCAATTAAGTGACAAGGGGTGCTGTATGCACAAAGGGGCCATGGAGGCTTCCTTTGCAGCGTTCCCAGCCCTTAGAGGCCTGGGGTGCAGAGAGAACACTTCCTATCACACCCACCAGCAGCCAGTAAACCAGCCTCTACGGCTTTATTTATACACCTTTCGTCTCTCTGCCTTTCTGCAGTTAGATGGCACTTAGCACGGAATCGGACCATCATTCCTTTCACATTATGCAGGCACTGTCTCATTGTCCGTGCTTGTACAGTGCGCAGCATAATGGGGCCCAATCCTCCCTGGGGATTTTTGGCACTACTGTAATATCCACAGAATAACAATTACTAATAAGAGATGTTCCCGTTATAACCACACATGTCCTTCCCTTTTGTTTTGCTAGCAGCACGGTGACGTAACACAGAGAATTTTAAAAATCTAACATGTCCTCCACGTTTTCTGCAGTTGGTTTACGTGTCTCATTTCCCTCAACTAAGGGAATGTCTACACTGCAATCATGGGATGTGCGATTGCATCTTATCCAGACATACCCGAGCTAGCTTTAAAGATCACTGAGTGACGTCACAGCAGCACGGGCTGCACAAACCCGCTTGGAACCGTACATAATTACTTGTGTGACTAGCCTGTGCTGTAGCCTGCGCTGCTGCGGCTGCGTCTTCATCTCTGGAACCCAAGCTAGCTAGATGAAAGCTAGCTCAGGTCCATATATGAGCTGCAGTCACACCTCCTGGATCAGGCCCAAATGAGTTAAAAAGGACACACTGAAGTACCAACATAATTCCTCCTTTTGGGCCAGATTCTGTGTGGTGGTGAACTCCCTGAAACTCCCATTGAAAAGAGTGCTCCCTGCAGGTGATCGGCACCTTGTAGGTCTGGGCCCTTGGTGAGGTACATGCGTAAGGATTAAGGACTTTAAGCCCATTGACATCTCCGGTTTCCATTGGCTTCAATGGGCGTTGGATCAGGCTGTATAAAGAGTGGTCAAAATGTGCCTGAAGTTAGGTACCTATCTAAGTGGCCTAATCCAAAGCCCACAGGAGTTTTCGCCCTCACTTCAGTGCAAGTAGCCTGATTTGCAGAGGTGCTGAGCACCGAAAGCTTCTATTGACCTCAACAC
This sequence comes from Platysternon megacephalum, assembly GCA_003942145.1. NCBI lineage: Eukaryota > Metazoa > Chordata > Testudines > Platysternidae > Platysternon > Platysternon megacephalum. The sequence continues at coordinate 10,786,361 of QXTE01000046.1, forward strand.
CCCACTTTAACAATGGCCTGTGTTCCTCCTCTTCTAACCCCCTGCACGAGAACAGATTGGGAGGAAGCTGCAGGGTGCACAGGCTCGGCCCCTTTGCAAACAAAGACTGTCACTTTCCTCTGTGCTCCCTATACACCCAAGTATCTATCCCAAAGGAAAAGGACAGAGCAGGAACAAGTAACACCCCCTGCTATTGGAACCCACTGCTGAGTGTGTGTTACAGACCCCTCTGTGCCCAATCTGAATATCAATCTGCTACAGCCCTAGCTAGAAAACCCTGGATCTCTAGCTTAAGCTTTAGCAGCTTATGCTTTTAGCTCTGGAGGTTCCCAGTTCAATTCCCAGTATGTCGGCCAAGATGGCAGCTCCCTCAACTGGGGCTGCAACAGACTCCTATCCTCTGTGGAGCAGGCACAGAGAGGAACACGTAACACACTGGGTTACCCTAGGGATTAGAAAGTTTTAGACGGGAAAAAGAGTTAAAAGGGTTTGTCTTATTCCTGTTTGTATCTTCCTCCTCCTTCTTCCTCCCTCCATCTCTTCCATCTCCCCATCCCTTTCTCTCCCCTCTTTCCCTTTTCCCCTCACTCGTGTTCACCTCTCCTTTCTCACACATTCCACCCTTTCCATATGCCTGTCTCCATCCCAACACCTGCACCAGCTAGCTCTGCCATCCTCTGTTGACAGTGACAGACCCTCATCAAACTCCAACTGCTTTCTCACAGGCCCCTGAGCAGTTCCCCTGACATTAGTATTTCCCAACCCCTAAATCTGGAAGCGCTAAGAGAGGAAGTGCTGGTCCTCCAAGCAAAACATGCCATGCACCTGACATTTAACCCCTTGCACAGGAAATGACACAGCCTTATAATCCTCTCTCTGGAGCTCTGTTCCCTTATAAACACTTCTGTTTTCCTCCCCATCTCATTACAAATGCCCCACCTCGGTCTGCTGCTCACCAGCAAAGAAAGAGATCTGTGAAAGTCTCGGCTGTCGTGAAGAGTGCAAATATGATCCAGTACATCATCCATTTGACCTGTGAAGAGAAATCAGATATTCTATAACCATGTTGTTCTAGGAAGGCACAAATGTACAGTAATGGTATTTTACTCTTCTATGGTACAGCACCTTTCACCTGAGGATCTCAAAGCTCATCCCATCCACAACTGCCTGGTGATACTCTTATTGACCAGAAAACCTCAGAAACCTGTTGTGCAGGTTCAGAGAGCTTAAGGGCTTTGCCAGGTGTCACCCAGCAAGTTGTCGCATAGGTGTATTCCACAGCACAAATCAGAGTCATGCACAAGCCCACGTGAAGAAGGAATTTGTCCCTTAGGATTAATCTGACCAAAAGACAAAGTACTGTAATCAGACTCGCTGCTCGTATTCCACAAGGAGTTTCTGCTGTAGAATTGCTGTCCGACAGAGATAGTGATTTAGACACATAGCTGGATAACACTAGAACATACAGATGATGCTGTATAACTTCCCTCTTCATCTGCAAATGGAAGTGTAACCCTGCTATCATGTTACCTTGTGCTGTAATCCCATCAGATCATGCCCAATAACCAGGGTTAGGTTAGGTCAATATATAGATGGGAGATCGCCAAGTGACCTCTAAGTACTGCAGGAAGGAAAAGGTGCTTATGATTCAGTAGCTACACTGTTCCCTCTGAGTAAGTTCCAGCATACCCACATTTGCTGACAGGAGGAGCTGTGCTATCGGAGGTGTCCTCTCTCAGATGAACTATGTAACCCACACCCACTCAGTGTGGTGCTCTGTACCCCTTTATTGGTGGGGGCCATAGAAAGAGGTTGGTGAGCCTGCTGCAGCCGAGGCTCAGAGGTGGGTCTTTTAGCTTAGGCAGTAGCGGCTTGAAACGGATTCAGGGGTAACACTCGTTTTTCCTGGGCTGACAAGCCTACCAGCTAACGTACCGCCTGCAGCATAGACGGACACAATATTCTTCTTAATTTCCCATCTTAAACCATACTGTAGTGCTGTTGCATTACACCCCAGAGGCAGCTGCATTTCATCAGTGGTGGTCAGGAAACGCGTTCTCCACCCTCACAGTGATGAATTTGATACAGATGAATTTTTTTTTAAAGTTTTCATTGAAAAACTGTAAGGCCGAAAGCTTCTTGGTTATTTGTTTGTTTAGTTTGTTTTGTTATTTTTGGAAACCAAAAATCAAAATGTTTTGACCAGTTGGGCGAACATTCTTTGTTTCACTGAAAATTTTTTCCTGACTGGCTGAAATTTTTAAGTTGACAAAAACAAATCAAATGTTTTTCCAATAAAACATTTTTGAATAGTAACATTTCCCACGGATATTTCCATTTTTTGTTGAAAAATACATTGTGAACAAATTTTTTTGACCAGCTCCCCTCAGTACATCTTAGCAACCTCACAGAGGTGCTATTAACTTTAATTAAGCAATATCTGTGAAGCACTTTAAGAGTCATAGGTCTTGTCTACACTACAAAGGTGTACTACGGTAACTCAACCAGAATAATTAAGCAATACTACTCCTGGCAGGCCTTGTCCACACTTGGTTTGCAAGTATAGATATGTCAGGAGGGCTACACTGGCTAACCCCAACCAATACCCTAGTGGAGATGCAGCTTATGCCACCAATAATTCTTTCACCAATATAGTTTACACCAGTTACCCAAACAGAATAAGCTATACTGGCAAAAGTTCCTTTTTATCCATATAACAACATCTGCACTAGGACTTTTGCTGGCACAGCTATATCAGTTTGGCAATGCCAGCAAAACTTTCAAGTATAGACCAAGCCCTACTGTGGATAAAGTATATCAGAGTAAAGGTGCTTTATCCTGGTATAATAACTATTCCCACATGGGAAAGGGAATAAGCTATACTGGTATAAGATACCTTTATTGATATAACTGCATCCATCCAAGGTAGGGTTGCCGACTTTCTAATTGCAGAAAACCCAACACACTTGCCCCGCCTCCTGCCCGCCCCTGCCTCAAGGCCCCACCCCTGCCCCACCTCTTCTCTGAGGCCCCGCCCCTGCTCACTCCATCCCCCCTCTCTCCATCTCTCACTCTCCCCAACCCTCGCACATTTTCACCAGGCTGAGCCAGTGGGTTGGGGTGCGGGAGGGGGTGAGGGCTCCAGCTGGGGGTGCAGGATCTGGGGTGTGGCCAGGGATGAGGGGCTTGAGGTTCTGGAGGGGGCTCTGGGCTGGGGCTGAGGGGTTCAGACTTTGGGAGGGGGGCTCTGCGTTGGGGCAGAGGTTCGGAGTGTGGAGGGGGCTCCTGCCTGAGGCAGGGGGTTGGGGTGTGGAAGGGGATATGCGCTCTGGGGTGGGGGTGCGGGCTCTGGTGTGAAGCTGGGGATGATGGGTTTGGGGTGCAGGAGTGGCCTCATGGCTAGGGCCAAGGGGTTTGGAGTATGGGAGGGGGATCCAGGCTGGGGCAGGGGACTGGGGTACGAGAGGGGGTATGGGCTCTGGCTGGGGGTGTGGGCTCTGGGGTGGGTCCAGGGATGAGGGATTTGGGGTGCAGGAGGGGGCTCCGGGCTGGGGCAGGGGTGTGGGAGGGGGTGCGGGATCCGGGAGGGAGTTCTGAGCTGGGGCAAGGGGTTTGGGTGCAGGAGGAGGCTTGGGGTGCAGGCTCCGGGTGGCGCTGACCTCAGTCGGCTCCCAGGAAGTGGCAACATCTCCCTCTGGCTCCTAGGCAAAGGAGCAGCCAGTTGACTCCACACGCTGCCCCCACCCACAGGTGCAGCTCCCATTGGCCGTGGTTCCCGGCCAATGGGAGCTAAGGAGCTGGTGCTTGGGACAGGGGCAGTGCGTGGAGCCCCCCTGGCCGCCCCTCCGCCTAGGAGCCGGAGAGACATGCCGGCCACTTCCAGGGACCTACGCGGAGCTGGGCAGGGAGCCTGCCTTACCCCACTGCATTGCCAACTGGACTTTTAATGGCCTGGTCAGCAGTGCTGACCAGAGCTAGTGTCGACCGGAGCTAGTGCCAGGGTCCCTTTTTGAACAGGTGTTCAAGTCGAAAACCGGACACCTGGCAACCCTAACCCAAGGTCTTGTATTGGTATAACTATATTTGTTAAAGAAAAAGCACACCCCTAACTGACATAGTTATAACAAAACAACTTCCAAGCACAGACCAGGCCTTTAGATGAAATGTGTTATAGAAATGGAGAATATCATTGCTAGCCACTGCTAGGTGATGTTATTTGAACTGCCAGCACGTCAAAGGGGATTTATATAGCTGGAGTGGTGCAGCAGAGTCAGCTCTGCAAGTACATTTTGCCTCACATACCTGGCACATCAGGCAGCCCTCATCTGGTTTACTTACAATGCTCACGACAAGTTAATGCTTTCAGATATAAAGAACTAATCTCACCAAGGGAAATGCTCGACTGGAAGAAGCTCAAGAGCCTCTCCAAGTCACAGCTTGACATTGTGCTGAGGACACGTTAAGATAATCGTCAAAGCTGTCACCAAGACATAGAAATGGGCTTATCATCATTGAGCTGCTCAGATATTTGAAGAGTAAATACCTGAAGGCTCTTCAATGTTCAGTACAGTTTAGATAGAACACAAGATTGTGACAGACAGTACAGACCCTTTGGGACACAGAAGGGTCCTTTGTGGGTCATGCTTCTCCCACATCCCACTCCCCCTAACAAAGGTTGGCAGTGTCGGCCTGAGCCATGGGACACTAGGACCCAGAGGCGTTCTTCTAGGAAAAAGGCAGGACAGCTCCACCCATTTGCCAGCCATAAGTTTATATAAAGAGGCCATTCCGCTATGGAAGCTGGCTGCTGCTTTGGAGAGAAAGGGTCTCTGCTTCCTGAAAGATATTCACAATCATGTGTACTTTTGGTTTGCTAATTCCATTGCAAACCCTGTTTTGAGGGAGCCGCCAAAGGGCCAAGGGGCTTCTGAAGAGGCTTTATTTTGTTCTGCTCTCCTACAATAAATAAGCAAAGCAAAACTGTATCTCAGGTATGGGCATCAAGCACCTTTTGAGATCAGCCATACAAGCACAGTTATGCCACCATATGGAGGCATAAGCAATTTGTCAAAGGCCACAAGCAGAGCCAGGAACAGAATCCAGCTCTCCTAACTTTCAGTCTAGGGCCCTATGCACCAGCCTACCCATCAGTCTTCCCCTAGCCCTGGTTTACAGACTCACCTGGAATCAGGTAGCAACTTTAAAATCTAATGATCAGAGACCATAAAACATAGCACAGGAGAAAAAAAAACATTACTTACATATTCTTTAATATCCTTTGATTTTACAGCTTTGTAAGAATAATACGCAGGGTAAAGAGTGCCAAATATAATCCTGAAAGAAAAAAAAGAAACGGAGAAGCTTGATTTCCTGTCACAGGGAAATATTTTTTCCTTCTGTTAACTGCATTTCTTGCACCTGTAGAAAGTGTTAGTAGGTTCTGATCTAGGGCTACAATACACCATGCACTGCGTTCCTCCGTGGTCTACAGGGCTGATCCTGCCTCACTGACCTAAGTGACAATTTTGCCATTGATTTACATGGAGCAGGATTAGGGCCAAGATTGTTTTCCCTCTTTTGTGACTGTCACTTTGAGGCTGCATTACATTTAATAGGCACCTCCCGAGGAAAAGTATCAAAAAGAGTGACACATCAGCATTAAAACAAGGCAGAAAAACAAACCTCCAGGAAAAGGTAAATGTAATTTTAAAATAATCTACCATGACACAGCAAAGAAGGTTTATTAGTTGTTTTTAGAGATGGGACAAAATGGGAACCATTTATCTGAAATCCCCATCCTCCGCCCCACCCCCCAAGGAAACTTAAGAGGGGAAGAGGGACAAAATGGCACTCAGATTACACCTGGTTTTGGTTTGACAATATTCGGGCCCAATCCTGCACTCAGATCAGGGCAGGAGGAATCCTGCATGGCCCCGTTGACTCCAACTCTAAAGCCCCTCAAGTTTTCCGTGTCTGAAAGAGACACTACCAGGTTCAAAATCATAGAACTGTAAAAAAGAATCCTGAAGCTACTACTAGCACCTTGGAGTTTAAAAAGTGAGGAAATGTTTAAAAATCTCCTTTCCTCTTCGCTATTTGTGCTGCTTGTTCTCTTTGATCTTTTCTTTAAATGTAGACCCTGAAAATAGGCTAATCATTTCCACTTTCTTCTAGACAGGTTTTAGTCAATTTCCCCTGCAATTGCAGGATACTGAAATGTTTGGATTGAAAATTGAGCCAGGGAATGTTTATTGGCTTTAAAAAAAACAAAACGTTTCCACTGGACTTTTTCTTAATTTCATGTAAAGATTTCCATTGTTCTTAGGGTTTATCAAAGCTCATTGTTTCAAAACCTAAACTTAGAGCCATATTAACCTGATATTATCCTTTCCATTTTGCCAGTTATGTTCCCCTGCCAAGGGACTTAATTACATTTATGTCCAATTCATGGATGATATATTGAAAATTTACTCTCCCCCATGCAGCTCGCAATTGTCCCTCCCAAAGCTGTCCTCAGGAAAGCATTTGTAAAAGAACAGAGTGAGACTGCACACTATCTTGATTTGCAAAGCACTGCGCTAGCACAATTTGCTGGGTATTCATCATGCCTACTGTAGCGTAATTTAACAAAACCCAAAGCATGATGCAGACTTCAGAAAAGCAACCACTGAGTGAGGAGCTCAGTGTTTTCCAGACGTTTCATGCTGGCTTCAGAAAGAGCTGCTGGAAACTGGGAGCACTGAATCTATTTCGTACATCAGAGATGTGCTGTATGTAGGGATTAGATAATATGCCCAGAGAGAAGATTCTGGGAAAACACATTCATTGTTCTCCCTTGAAATATCTTAACAAACAACAGTGCTGTTTAAGGCAGGGGAGACACACAGACAATGGTCCTGATCCTATTCTCACTGAAGCTAAACAGCAAACTTTCCACTGACATCAGTGGTAGTGGGATCTGGTCCAGTGAAGATAATGCTAAAAGAGGCAGAGTTTCTCTGCACAGCTCAGAAAAACAATCATGCACATGAATGATCCCCCCCCCCCTCATTTATAAAAGTTCCTCATTTCTGTCCCAATCCATTTCCCTCCCTCCCTGAGCTGGTTGCTATCACACGCTTTTGTTTCCTGCAGAGATTCCAACATCTGATGATTTATATTTGCTTCCTCAGTTTATGCCAATAACAGAAACTAACTTGGTCTTAGAGGCAAGTGAGTTTACAGAATCTCTGGAACACAGTTATATATGGCAAATACTTGGAAAGTTTCCTGTGGAGGAAGAGAAGCCCTTACTATTTTGTTTACCTAAAGTATACAGCATAATTAATAGGCTGATGTGCCTTCCCTGTGGGGGTTATGGAACAAACTTCAGATTTTCCTGACCATACAGAGTGGGTGTGTATCATCCAGGCAGTTGTGGTTTAATAGACTGAGCCCTAAGGTAGGAGACTTAGTCCTAGTCCTGCTAACTTGCTGGGTGACCTGGAGCAACTCACTTAACCTCTTTGTGCCTCAGTCTCCCTATCTATAAAAAGGGCGGCGGGGCTCCGGCTTCAGCCCCGGGTGGCGGGGCTCAGGCTCCAGCTTCAGCCCTGGATGGCAGGGCTCAGGGAGGGAGCACCACTTCCATCCCCAGACTCACCTCAGCCTGTCTGGGTTGGCGGGGGGAGCTGGAGTGCAACAAAAAATTGCAGCGTTGCCGCAGAAGAGAGATCTTCTCCTGCTGCTAGCAGAAGGGGTTGCCTCACAACCACTGAACTCCATGAGCAGGCAGCAGCTAGCCAAGGAGACACACCACTGCTCTGCCCTGCTACATCAGCACTTCAGGGAGCAGGGCCAAATGGAGAGTAGAAATCTGCCATGCATCGCCTTTGGTTGGGGTTCTGCAGGCTTGTCTATTTAAGTTTAAGGGCCACTGGGTAAAAACAAGGTTGAGAACCACTGCTCTCAAACCGTGTCACTCACCCATTCAAATCCCTCCACTGGCTCCCCTCTGGCCTGCCAAGTCAAGTCTGAGGGTCTCATCTTTGCCTTCAAGTGTCTGAACAATACTGCTCCTCCCTACACCCCTATTCTGGTGTCCTACACCATCCCATCTCTTCCCTAATGACGACAGTCTTGCTGTTTTCTTATCCCACTTTTTCTTTGTGCCTTCGTCCATGCTGCACCAGGCTCCCATGCTATCTTCATTCAAATTCTTCCCAAATGTCTACTCTGTCCACAAAGCCCTCATCCCCTTTATGTATCACCATCCCAATTCTAAAAATAAAATAAAATAAAACTGCTCACCACCACCCCCGCAAAAAAACAACAACTCTGGTATCTTCTTCTTTTGAGTCCCCCAATGTGGCTTTTGTGTGACCTTTTAGCCTTGGGGTAGGAAATGAACTGTCCAAAACACAAAGGCCTAAAAGTCTTGTACCGGCCGCCATCTTCACTGCCAAGCTAGAAACTGAATTGTGGAGCTCCAGAGACAGACATATGAGCGGCTACAGCTTGAGCTATAGTCAAGGGTCTCTACCTGGAGCTATAAGAGACTCGCAGCTCCACTGAATTGGGCCCAGAGTGGGGGCTTGTGACACACTCGCCAATAGGTCGCATCAGCTCGCTCTCAGCACTGAACAGAATCATGTAGCAGTTAGTATATTATTCCGACATATCACTGGGGTCTACATTAATTATAACCATTTAGCAAAAAGATGTGGGAATGACTGCGCACAGCTCAGAGAAGACCTCTGCTTATTGTGCAGAAGTGGGCAAAAACTTAAGCAAAATGTCAGGGTACCTCAGGAATGGGATGGAGAATAATCCTGATAATATTACAGTGCCATTATACAAGTCAATGGCACGCTCTGAGCTGGGACAGTGTGTTCCCTTCTGGCCACTCTCTCTCTCAAAAACGGATATCATGAAAACTGAAGGGGACTGGAGAAAGGTAATGAAAATACTTAGCGGCACATGGAAAGAGTTCCACGTGACGAGCGGTTGAAGTGATTGGGATTGTTTATTTTAGAGAGGAGGCAAATAGAGTGGCCAGGAGAGGGGTGGAAGCACTAACAGAGGGTCTAGAGAAGGTAAATCAGACACCTGCCCCCCTCCTCCTAATACCAGGACCAGAGAATGTTCAATCAAACTGAGAGAACACATTTTAAACCCAGACAAGGAAATACTTTTCTGCACAGCAAACAATTAACCAGTGGAACTCAGTGAAGTAAGACATCATTGAGGTCAAGAGCATAAGAACGTTCAAAACGTTATGTTTATATATCCAGTTACGTTAGAGGGGATTTTTAAATAAACCTTTGTGAGTCAGGTCAACCATTAACTGCCCAGGGAGAAGAAGAAACTGCCCATTATGACATTTCATGCACCTTCCTCTGAAGCAGATGATAGCAGCCACTGTTTGGCTCAGGATACTGGACTAAAGGGACCAGAGGTCTGATCCGATGTGCAGTTCCTAAATTCTTGATAATACACACCCCTGAAGGACGCTGGCCTGTCCCACACCCAATTCTCGGTCAGGCCCTTCAAACAAAAACCTCACAAGCAACACAAAATAAAGCTATTCCCCCAACTAGCACTGGGCTGCAGGAACCCAGAGACCTTTTGTTCCATGCTGCTCCAGGACAAGCCACAGGACCCACTTCCCTCCTACAGCTTTTCTTCTTCCACCTGAGCTAAGCTCTCTCAGCCCTTTATAGACATCACCTGACCCCTTCCCAGCTGGGTCTGATGATCAAACAGGACTGGCTGGCCACCAGCCTTTAGAGGAACAGACCACCCTATTGCAACCCCATAGTCAGGGAGACAGCATCAGAGCTGGGATTAGAATTCAGGACAGCCCCATTCCATATGCTAAACCAGTAGACATTGCTGGCTCCCTGACTAAGGTCCTGGTCCTACAAACAGACGTGCACAGAGTTACTCACATACCCAATCTGGTATTCACTGAAGTCAATGGAGAAACCCACTGACTTCAATGGGCATTGGACCAGACTCATAAGCAGCTCCCTGTGACATCAATGAGTCTGTTAGAGCGAGTAATTTTACTCACATGCGTTTGCAGGATCTGGCCCTGTTGTTATAAACACACAGCACGGTGCTGCTGGCACCGCAACCCTGTCGAGCTTTGCTGTTTTGGCTACCATGTCATCAGAGCCTCTAGATATTTGGATGGCAGGGCACATCCTTTAGAGCACTGTAGAACAAACAAGACAAACGCAGCAAGCCTTTTTTCATGAATAGCTGATGTTTCCATATCATTAGCACAAAGCAGCCAAGACTAAGAACTTCTGCTTCAATAAGGGCCTGGATACACTTTTGAATTGCTGAAATATTTTGGCCTTCTCAACATATTTGTTGGGCAGCATATGCTTCTTATAGTACTTAGCAGCAGCTGAACTGTTTCGGTGCCAGGATTCCTTGCTGAGGCTGCCAACAAGGGTGCCAATGGACTTGTGAGCATTATTAGTAGTACGAAGCGATGTTTTCAGAGTGCCATCAATTTGCACAGGGCTTTGCACAGATTTTTTAAAAAGGCAGCCTCTGCCCCAAAGGGTTTACAGTATAAATCTAACAGGTGTGGAACGTGGAGCTACTAACTGTGGTATATAACCTATCATTTAAATCAGCTTCTGTATCAGATGGCTGGAGAATACCTAATGTGACGCCAATTGTTAAAAAGGGTTCCAAAGGTGATCCTGGCAATTACAGGCTGGTAAGCCTAACTTCAGTATCGGGCAAATTGGTTGAAACTATAGTAAAGAACAGAATTGTCAGACACATAGATGAACATGATTTGTTGGGGAAGAGTCAACATGGTTTTTGTAAAGGGAAATCATGCCTTACCAATTTACTAGAATTCTTTCAGAGGGTCAACAAGCATGTGGACAAGGGGATCCAGTGGACATAGTGTACTTAGATTTTCAGAAAGCCTTTGACAAGGTCCCTCACCAAAGGCTCTTAAGCAAAGTAAGCTCTCATGGGATAAGAGGGAAGGTTCACTCATGGATCAGTACCTGGTTAAAAGATAGAAAACAAAGGGTAGGAATAAATGACCAGTTTTCAGAATGGAGAGAGATAAATAGTGGTGTCCCCCAGGGGTCTGTATTGGGACCAGTGCTGTTCAACATATTCATAAATGATCTGGAAAAAGGGGTAAACAGTGAGGTGGCAAAATTTGCAGATGATATAAAACTCAGCAAGATAATTAAGTTCAAAGCAGACTATGAAGAGTTACAAAAAGGATCTCACAGAACTGGGTGACTGGGCAACAAAATGGCAGATGAAATTCAATGTTGATAAATGCAAAGTAATGCATATTGGAAACATAATCCCAACTATACATATAAAATGATGGGATTTAAATTAGTTGTTACCACTCAAGAAAGAGATCTTGGAGTCAGTCATTGTGGATAATTCTCTGAAAACATCCACTCAATATGCAGTGGCAGTCAAAAAAGCTAACAGAATTTTGGGCATCATTAGGAAAGGGATAGATAATAAGACAGATAATATCATTTTGCCTCATATAAATCCATGGTACGCCCACATCTTGAATACTGCTTGCAGATCTGGTTGCCCCATCTCAAAAAAGATATATTGGAATTGGAAAAGATACAGAAAAGAGCAACAAAAATGATTAGGGGTATGGAACAGCTTCCATATGAGGAGAGATTAATAAGACTAGGACTTTTCAGCTTGGAAAAGAGACAACTAGGGGGGGATATGATAGAGATCTATAAAATCATGACTGGTGTGGAGACAGTAAATAAGGAAGTGTTATTTACTCATAAACAAGAACCAGGGTCACCGAATAAATTAATAGGCAGCAGGTTTAAAGCAAACAAAAGGAAGTATTTCTTCACACAATGCACAATCAACCTGTGGAACTCCTTGCCAGAGGATGTTGTGAAGGCCAAAACTATAACAGGGTTCAAAAAATAACTAGATAAGTTCATGGAGGATAGACTCATCAATGGCTATTAGCCAGGACAGGCAAGGATGCAAAAACAAATTCTGGAGTGTCCCTAGCCTCTCTTTGCCAGAAGCTGAGAATGGGCGACAGGAGATGGATCACTCGAGATTTCCTGTTCTGTTCATTCCCTCTGAAGCACCTGGCATTGGCCACTGTCAGAAGATAGGATACTGGGCTAGGTGGACTACTGGTCTGACTCGGTATGACCGTTCTTATGTTTTTATGAGCTAGGTAAAGGAATGAGTCAGGGAAAAGGTTAAAGCAAATACAAATAATGTGAGTCACACTGTGTGCCAAATGATGCTGTGATATTTTAAAGTAAAGACTCATGTAAGGCAAGAGGGGAATCAGCAGAAGATGACAACTAAAGGCTCCAGGCTGGTATTCACGAAGGCAGGGGGTGCTTACAGACTTTGTCCCAGAAAAGTCATTGCAAAGTGGCCACTAGCCAGCCATGAATTGGCCCTGTTATGTTTTATCAGTCCTATAGCCCCACTCTTCCACACAACCTGCAGAATCGGCGGGGCACAGAGAGGGGAGGGCATGGCACCAACCCAGACCCGCACACTCCCATTGAATGCTGGGATTCTGGCAGAGACCGGGACTCCCTGAAACACAATCCCTCCCAGAGCAGCTGCTCCTGGAGCAGTGCATCGCCAGGCCACCCCGAGAGCAGGAATGTGCTGATGGGGCACCACTGAGCTCTTTGCATTCAAACAGAAACCACATAATTAAAAATAAATAAATAAAACAACTGCTCGGCCTCCTTGCTTTTCTGCTGCATCTCTCCCCATACCCACCTGTATTTCACCTGCTTAGACCCTAAGCCAGGGGTCGGCAACCTTTCAGAAGTGGTGTGCCGAGTCTTCATTTATTCACTCTAATTTAAGGTTTCGCGTGCCAGTAATACATTTTAACATTTTTAGAAGGTCTCTTTCTATAAGTCTATAATATATAACTAAACTATTGTTGTATGTAAAGTAAATAAGGTTTTTAAAATGTTTAAGAAGCTTCATTTAAAATTAAATTAAAATGCAGAGCCCCCCGGACCGGTGGCCAGGACCCGGGCAGCGTGAGTGCCACTGAAAATCAGCTCGAGTGCCGCCTTCGGCACGCGTGCCATAGGTTGCCTACCCCTGCCCTAAGCTCTTCAGGGGCAACAGGGATCTTGCCTTCACAGCTGCCTGTGATGCATATCCCCGGTACTATAGAAATCTGATAGCAAACTCCAGGGAACCCCACCATCCTGCAGAAGATGCTTCTTTAAAAAGGCCTTTAAGTCAAGTTCAAGCCAAGATGATTTCTTAGGGTGTCCCCACAAAACGCAGATCCCCTCTGCCAGTGCAGGCCCTAGCCATTAAAACACTGACCCCTCCCTGCCACATGGCCCATGTAATGGAAGGGCTGGTGATAACACCTCATTGCTCCTTTTGATTAAATTGCAAAATAAGGAGAGTTGGGTGACTGCTCACCACATAACTAGCTAGAACCTAGGGTATGTCAACAGCAAAGAAAAACCCACAGCTCGGGATCAGGCCTGTTTCATTGTTGTGTAGACATCTACACAACAATGAAATAGCCCCGCAGCCTGAGCCCTGCAAGCCCGAGTCAGCTAGCACAGGCCAGATGAGGGTTTTTCTTTGCTGTGTAGACATATCCCTAGAGGGAGAGCTGTCCTTGAGTGGGTCTAATTTAGGTAGCCTTGATCCCCCTTAAAGCAGGACATGCCTCTCTCAGCTGACTCCACCACTTTTTTTTGGCTTAGGCACTCTTGAAGAAGCGACTGGAAGCCAGCCAGTCGTGAACAGTCAAAAGNGGTATGTCAACAGCAAAGAAAAACCCACAGCTCGGGATCAGGCCTGTTTCATTGTTGTGTAGACATCTACACAACAATGAAATAGCCCTNGTGGGGGGGGGGGGGGGGGGGGGGGGGGGGGGGGGGGGGGGGGGGGGAAGAAGGCGGTGAAAACCTGGAGAATTGCTCTGTGTAAGCTCGAAAGCTTGTCTCTCTCTCACCAACAGAAGCTGGTCCAATAAAAGATATCACCTTGCCCACCTTGTCTCTTGAGAAATCGTTTTGACAAATTCTGCTGTTTGTTTTGAATGCAGTGGTCCATGGGCCAATATTGGGGCACAGAGCTGTTCCTGAGGACCCAGAGCAGGACATATTTTGAGAACCAAGCCCTGTGGGATTGGGAGGTTCAGAGAGTCTCTGTCTTTTACAATTTAGTTCACAAAGTGAAAAAGGTGACTGGTCCGCACAAAATGAGAGATTGCTGAATGAGGACGGACACAACAAACGCCCATTTTTGGAACCAAACCTGCACCAAGCTTTCTCTGACGTCAGCTCAAGTGTCCACACCCAGGGCCGGCGCAACCCATTAGGCGAGCTAGGCGGTCGCCTAGGGCACCAACATTTGGGGGGCGCCGGCGCCCCGGTCGTCAGCAGAATTTCGGGGGCAGGACCTTCCGCCGCCTCTGTTGGGGGCGGCATTTCGGGGGCGGGACCTTCCGCCGCCTAGAGCGGCAAAAAAGCTGGCAGCGCTCCTGTCCACACCCACACATATCTGATGTACAGAAAGGAACCGGAAATGCTGAAATGCTAATACAGTACTTGCTGGGTGGGCTTTTGGCATCTGGGGAGGCTTGGGCGGCAGTTTGGGGGCTGTGGGATAAAAACATTAGCTGGCTGTTTCTGCTAAAATGATCAGCAGTGACATCGTTAACAATGCAGCTATTTAAACTGACATCTTCCTCCTACTGCTGCCCCCACTCTCACTGTCCCTTAAGTGTAGCTCTCAGTACATTGACTTATCAGGCGCTGTGAGGAGTGTGCACTGTGCTTGCAACTCCCATCTCCTTGTGCATCCCACAAACAACTTTGCTTCACGCAGCCCCTTTCTCAGAACACGCTTCTTTGTGGAGAAGCCTTTCGACAATAATTCACCAAGAGATTCGTGGGGAGAAATCTCCACCTCTTTGAGACTGAATCATCTAATCGTAGGAGACTTGGGACCAGATCTTCAGAGGGGCTGAGCTCAGCACCTCTGAAAATCAGGCCCTAGTGCATTGTGTGTCTGTAATTTTATGTCCAAGGTAGTGTCTTAGGGCAGGGGTTATGGCTTTCCTTGTCTACTGGCAATTTACAATCCTAGAGGGGATGGATTATGTGGGGAGGTTTTTTTGGCAGGGCATATATGGTGGAAAGAGAGTGTTTTTTAGCAGCACTGCATTGTGTTGGTATAGATTATATTTGATTATGTGATTTAAAATGTGTTTTGTAAATGAGCCTACAGATTTATGATAGACTCGTGGCATAAAAGGGAAATTAATAAAGTATAGTTTAAAGAAACAAACCTATTTTCTAGGATATAGTTGATGCAGTAAATGCCTATTTCAATGGCAAATCAGTAATCAGGCACTGCATAACTGTTATAATACAAACATATAAAGATCATGCTGCAAAGATCGTGCTGTTTTAAGTTATGCTAAATCTATTTATATATATTAAAACTAAATTAAATATATGTGTGAGAATCTTAGTTTAGGGGTTAAACTTACATTCTTTATATACCCCAAAACTCAATTACAGTTTTGGGACATGCACGGATTTCAGGATCAGGCCCTTAAAGTGTTACCAATGGTTGGTGAAGTGATGGGTAATACAAAAACCTGTCTTATTTTCCTATCTTTGCTTAAGGGCAATTCTCTGTTGCACAGACTTTTAGTGCTGCAGTGAAGGGTTTGGAAAGAAAGGATGAAATTTGCATGAAAGTGATTTAGCCAGATCAAATGCTTATGATCTCATTATAGTAATGCTGCTTTTGCTTGCTAGTGGGAGGATATTACTGGAAATCATGAAATACAATGCAAGAAATACTCTAATTGACCATAGCTGTTTAAAAAACATTGGCCCAGATCCTCAGCTATGACTGTGAAAAGTACAGAACAACTCAAGGGAATGAGGGTGCTGCTCAAAAGGGACTTTAAGCCACCTTCATGCTCCCCAGTCCTGGACTGACTGTGTGATGGTTCAGTCCTTTGGCATAAACTGGAGCAGCCCTTAGGCTACTTTAAATGTATTTGTTGTAAATGACCTCAAAGTGCTCTTATGGCAGCCTGCAAGCCTCTGTTACTTCCCCTTGTGACATTCTCCAGGGTACAATCCAGACAGATGGACAGCTCTGTCCCCTCAAATCTCCAACTTGAGATGCCTTTTATACTGCTTCACTGGGAGACCAACCACTCCTGATCCTACTCCCACACAGCCTCTAACATTCAAAATCACTCCCAGTTAAATTGTAAGGGCGTTATAGCTAGCCACTTATGAATTACATCACAGGGTGACACCAGCAAATTCCCAGGCCCAGACTTGTCCCCAGAAATGTGCATCTTGTACTGCCCAGCTCTTTCCTTCTGTATAGTACAAACTCATAGGAAGTCCATCATTTCATTAACAGAAAATGATATGCCCCAATTGCAAACAGTGGCAAAAGCCCCATCAATGAGAGCAGGATCAGGCCCTCAGCCTGTAATAGAAAGATTCTGCCTATAAAAAAACCCCACAGCATCACAGTGTCTTCTTCATCAGCCTAGATCAGGGGTGGCCAACCTGTGGCTCCAGAGCCACATACGGCTCTTCAGAAGTTAATATGCGGCTCCTTGTATAGGCACCGACTCCGGGGCTGGAGCTACAGGCGCCAACTTTCCAATGTGCCGGGGGATGCTCACTGCTCAACCCTTGGCTCTGCCACAAGCCCTGCCCCCACTCCACCCCTTCCCTCCCCCGAGCCTGCCATGTCCTCGCTCCTCCCCCTTCCCCCCAGAGCCTCCTGCACGCCACTAAACAGCTGATAAGGAGGTGCGGGGGGCGGGGGAGGCGCTAATCGGTGGGGCTGCCGGTGGGCAGGAGGTGCTGGGAGTGGGCGGGGGAGCTGATGGGGGGCTGCTGACGTATTACTGTGACTCTTTGGCAATGTACATTGGTAAATTCTGGCTCCTTCTGGCTCAGGTTGGCCATCCCTGGCCTAAATGTTTTTGGTCTGGACTTAAGTTAGCAAAGGACTAAAAAAAGAGCTGGAGAGACTATTTGCAAACTCATCTTCCTTTCAGCTGGACTGCCTAGATATTGTTGAAGGAGAGCTAGATATCCCCTTATCTGAGTCTACAGCCATGTATTAGGAGCATAAGCCTCTGTGTTGCTTTACTGTCCACTGCCTCTGTTAAATGTAACAGCTTTACAACAAAGCCATAGCAAGATCTACTCTTGCATAAAGCCACAATCGGGGATAAGGCCATTAGCAGCTTATTTACTTCAATGCCAAATGCAATACTCTGTGAAGTGCACCTTGTAACAGAACAACGCATCCCTTTTTTTTTCTGTATCCAAGAGCCTTGCATAGAAATTGAATTATTCATACACTAAGCTGACAGCCAAGATTTGGTCATTTTAAAAGGGTTAGAAACGAAAAACTGCTGCCTTAGTCTGAGCTGAGACCTGATCTAAGGGGCCGCCTTAGCCCTTTGGGAAAAGAAGATTATCTCTAACATTAATTCCTAAAATCAGCCCTTAAAGGTTAGAAAAATCCTGCCCTTTTCCAGGCAGCCACCCAAAGGAATGCTAAATGGGACAATGTTGAGGAGAATACTTATCTCCACAGTCTTCAAAGGGTTCACCAGTGTTAGTCACAGAGCAAACATACAAGGCAGGATTCAGTGAGAATTAATTTCTGTTACCTCCTAACCCAAAGAAGCTTTTAAAGACTATGGCTGAGGGCACAAAAGGACCCTCCTACAGAAATATGGTTGATTCATATCACTTAGTACTTTTAAACTACAAAGCATTTTACAACCGTCTATTAATCCTCACCGTACCCGGTAGGTAGGTATTTTTATCCCCTTTTGCAGATGGGTAATGCTGCACTGGCGCAGCTGGGTTGCTGTAGCGCTTTAGTGAAGACGCTACTATGCCGACAGGAAAGCGTCTCCCATTGGCGTAGTTATCCACCTCCATGAGAGGCGATAGCTATGTTGCGGGAGAAGCCCTCCCGGTGACATAGCGCTGTCTATACCAGGGGTTAGGTCGGTTTAACTGTGTTGCTCAGGGGGGGTGGATTTTTGGCACCTCTGAGCAATGTAGTTATACCGATGTAAGTTTGTAGTGTAGACCTGAGGGGTTTAGAGCCTGATTTTCAGAGGTGCTGAGTATCGGAAGCTCTGTCCCGGGACAGCTGTTCTTTATGGGGAGCTAGGGCCCAGGGTGCCCATGACTGCCTTAGGAAGGCCCCACCTAGGGTCACTGACTGCCCCAGCTGGCTGATTAGTAAACAAGACCTGGGCCCAATGAAGATTAGCGGGAACTCCAAACGGAGATAGGAGGCTCCTCAGGAGGGGAG
This sequence comes from Platysternon megacephalum, assembly GCA_003942145.1. Classification (NCBI taxonomy): domain Eukaryota; kingdom Metazoa; phylum Chordata; order Testudines; family Platysternidae; genus Platysternon; species Platysternon megacephalum. The sequence continues at coordinate 10,804,733 of QXTE01000046.1, forward strand.
CACTTAAGAGAAGACTGAGCCAGGGGTGCCGGACCAGAGCGGGTTCAGACCATTACAGAGAAATAGGGTCAGTTACACAGTTCCAATCTGGGTCTGTTCAGATTCAGGTCTTTGATTTGGGTCCATTTCTGCTCTTAGAGATATCCCTCCCCCAGCAGTTCTGGGGATGGGTTTGAATGAAAGCATGGTGTGCAGCAAAAATATTTCTTTTTTTCCCCTTTCTCTTCTCCTTCTTTGGACTAGTGACCTCTTCTTTCCTTTTCCTCACTTGACCTCTCTACTACTGCACACATATATCCTGCACCCAGCAGTTACTATGATTAAAACACAACATGAGATGTTTAATTTTTGTTTTTAATTTTTTTTTACTAGCTAGGGCTTGTGATTAGAAATAGATTTTACAGTGACAATTCCAAATAAAAGCAAGGAGGGAAGGAAAACAGATGCCTCAGATTCCTCTAACAGAGCATTTCTAAGGTCTGGTATACACTCCAGAGTTAGGTTGATTCAAGGCAGCTTACGTCAACCTAACGATGGAAGTGTCTACACTTAAATTTCACTCCGGCTGACATAGCTGCCCTGCTAAGCCAACGTAATAACTTCACCTTCACAAGTGGCAAAGATTCAAGGCCAATGTAGTTAGGTTGACACAATGTCAGTGTAAACACTGTATTGCTTATGTCGACTGTTACAGGCTTTCAGGAGCTGTCCCACAATGCCCCCCACTTGATACAAGCGCTCCTGGTGAGGACGTGCACCACAGACACACAGAGCAAAGTGTAGACACGCACAAGCGATTTAATTACTGTGGCAGCTGTATGCCAACGTAAGTTAGGTTGACTTAATTTTGTAATGTAGACATGGCGTAAGAGAACAGCAACTGTGTAAGGCTGTTTGCTTTTAAAGTGGGGACACCCATAGTGCTTGCTTTCTTAGGTCTAGTTTTCCTTAACATTTTGTTGGTTGTCACACTGCTGTCTAAATATCACAGTCCAATGAGCCTTTATTATTCTCCCCAAATAGTGAGGTTCATGCAGAAGTAAGGTCCAGTTTCCAGCAGCTATCGCACCCCTAGAAAGGGCATTTTATAGTGCTGCTATTGTGAAGTGGATGGTTTCAGATGCAATAGTTTAGTTATATAAAGGATGCCTTGAGGACTGGATTGTTGCAACCTTCTGCAATCCTGACTATCAGGAATGTGTTGGTGGGTTTCTAGGATAAACCTAAGTCACAGGGTATGGCTACACTTGCAGATGTACAGCGCTGTGAGTTAAACCTGCCTTCGTACAGCTGAATAGGGAAAGCGCTGCAGTCTGTCCACACTGATAGCTGACAGCGCACTGGCGTGGCCACACTTGCGGCACTTGCAGCGGCATTGGGAGCGGTGCCTTATGGGCAGCTATCCCACAGCTATCCCACAGAGCACCTCTTCCCATTCTGGCACCGTGGGTGTGGGAAGGGGATGGGGGGTGCGGGGCATTCTGGGTCCTGTCCCAACGCCCCGTGATGCATCGCTTCGCATCCCAGCAATCCCTGTGTTTCCATCCATGTTTGGCGCCATTTGGCACCATCTTTCAACACCATCTTTCAACGGTTTCTGTGCAGCGCGATCTGTGTTCCGTTTCGGTCTGCGGGAAATGGAGCTCGAACTGCTGAGGAGTATGCTGATGAGTCTCACCAGCACGTCACATTTGGCAGTCGAGCTATTCCTTAAGATCCAAAGTGACAGTGAGGAGGCCGACGATGATATCGAGTCACGTAACGCGTACGACACAAACTTGCTTGTGGCATTCACGGACATGCTCAGCACCGTGTAACGCCGCTTTTGGGCTTGTGAAACAAGCACTGAGTGGTGGGATCACATCGTCATGCAAGTCAGGGATGATGAGCAGTGGCTGCAGAACTTTCGGATGAGAAAAGCCACTTTCATGGGACTGTCTGAGAAGCTCGCCCCCACCCTGCTGGCGCAAGGACACGAGATTGAGAGCTGCCCTGCCGGTGGAGAAGCGGGTGGCTATTGCAATCTGGAAGCTGGCAACTCCAGACAGCTACCGATCGGTCGTGAACCAGTTTGGAGTGGGAAAGTCGACCGTTGGAATCGTGTTGATGCAAGTTTGCAGGGCCATTAATCGCATCCTGCTCAGAAGAACCGTGACTCCGGGTAATGTGCAGGACATTGTGGATGGCTTTGCACAAATGGGTTTCCCTAACTGTGGAGGGGCGATAGATGGGACGCATATTCCTATTCTGGCACCACCCCACCTAGCATCCGAGTACGTTAATCGGAAGGGGTATTTCTCTATGGTTCTCCAGGCGCTTGTGGATCACCGTGGGC
>QXTE01000046.1:10807356-10953636 GCA_003942145.1 Platysternon megacephalum
TTTCCTGGGCTAAGGTATCTTTTACTTTATGCAATAATAAAGAATGTTTTCAAAGCCAAAATATCCATTTATTGAAAAGAAAATTCATTTATTGAAAGAAACACAACTGTTTGGGAATCAGAAAGGGCAAGGGGGTGGGGTGGGGAACGGTACAATCACAGATTTGCGTATGTCCTGTCTGGAGTGCTGTGCAATGAGTGCTGCACTTCAGGATGGCTATACTGCATGGTGATGGGGGTTGAGTGCAGAGGGTAAGGGTCGTAGTTTTCAGGGCTGGGTGGTGAAGATACAGGTGTTGGAGGCAGCTGGTGGTGGTAAGAACCCAGATGTTGGGGAAAATGGGTTGGAGGTGACATGGGGGCACAAGGGAAAGAGTTTTGGGACAAGAGCTGCAGGGGGGAACGGGCGTAGTAGTGCTCCGCCTGGATAGAGTCCAGGATAGTAGTGCATGGTGACGAGCGCCTGGATAGAGTCCGCTTGGCGCTCCATGATGCTTATCAGCCGATCCGTGCTTTGCTGCCGGTGCTCCATGCTTCGCCGCCGGTGCGCTGCGTTTTCCTGGTGGATCCTGCTTTCGCTCTCCCTCCACTCCTGCACTTTTTGATTCTCTTTAAGAGATTGTTGCATCACTTCTTGCAGCATGTCTTCTTTGCTTTTTCGCAGTCTCTTCCTGAGTTTTTGCAGTCTCTCAGCCGGTGATAACACGGACGGCTGAGATCTCAACGTTGCATCTGTAAAGGCAAAATGCAACACTTAACAGAGGCAGCATTGTTTATACCAGACAGGGTAATGATTCCGCCGCACTTAAGGTGACCTGGTGAGGGTGACCTGGGAAGCAAGGGAGGGTCTTCTACTGCAATGCAGCTTCCGCCCTGGCCCATATGCAGCTTGCCTGTGTGCAGCAATGGTCCCCCCGCCCCTCGCGGCACAGTAGCACGGACACGTTAGCCTGACTGGGACAAGGACCACGGTGGCTCTCCCAAGAAACCCGCACAAGCGCATTGGCACGTTCTGGATGAGACTTTCAAAGAGATTACCAAGACCGATTACCGCGATGTGACAGACCACATCAATGCGCTATTCCACATCTAGGCATGCAGGCATGCAGCCCTAACCCTCCTCTCCCAAAGAACCCGCACCGAAAAAATTCCTTCCTGAAAAAAAAAAAGCCGCTTACCGGGAACCTGCTCTTCTGTTTGTCCTCCACCAAGTACCGGCCGCTGTGACTGGCTACCTTCCTCCTGGCTCGAGAAGAGCTCCTGGCTGCATGCCTCCAGGGATTCCGGGATGTCTCCCCCCGCCCCAGCACCCTCACTCCCGCCTTCCTCCTCCTCCTCCCCCCGCTCTGAAGTGTCCATGGTGGTGCTCAGAGTGGAGGTGGGGTCACCCCCAAATATCGCGTCCAGCTCTTTGTAGAATCGGCAGGTTGCGGGGGGAGCACCCGAGCGGCCATTTGCCTCCCGGGCTTTGCGGTAGGCACTCCGCAGCTCCTTCACTTTAATCCTGCACTGCAGTGCATCCCGGTCATGGCCCCTTTCCATCATGACCCTTGATATCTGCCCGAAGGTATCGTAATTCCTATGGCTGGAGCGCAGCTGGGACTGGACAGCTTCCTCCCCCCAAACACTGATGAGGTCCAGCAACTCGCCATTGCTCCATACTGGGGCTTGCTTGGCGTGTGGAGACATGGTCACCTGGAAAGATTCGCTGATAGCACTCCACACCTGGCTGGCTGAGCAAACAGGAAGGGGATTTTTAAAATTCCCGAGGAATATAAAGGGCGGGTCTGACAGTTGGTCACCTGAGGCCAGGGCAGTAGAGTTCAAACTGATGACCAGAGTGGCTAGAACAGGCATTGTGGGATACTGCCGAATACTTCTGGAGGCCAATCAGAGCGCATTGGGTGGCCACACTGATGCCGCAGCGCAGCAGCGCAATACTCTTTATTCCTCTCGGGGAGGTGGAGTACCAGCAGCGCTGTAGCCGCGGAGATACAGCGCTGTACGTGCTTTGCTAGTGTGGACGGGGAGTGAGGTACAGCGCTGTGGGTGGCTTTATTGCGCTGTAATTCGCAAATGTAGCCAAGGCCACAGTCTTCAAATCCGAATCTGTTTAATTACAAAGAGAGACACGGTGGGTGAGGTCATATCTTTTATTGGACCAACTTCAGTTGGTGAGAGAGACGAGCTTTCGAGCTTACAGAGAGCTCTTCTTCAGGTCTGGGAAACTAACAGTGTCACTGCGAAATATAAGACCGAATAGATAGTTTAGCATAAGTAGTTAACACATATTTCAAGGGACCATTCTAGGTGAAGTGGCCTATTAATACCCCTCCAGTCATAGGTAGGAAAGGAATACCCCTCCAGTCATAGGGGGAAAGCACCAGTTAATACCCCTCCAGTTAATACCCCTCCAGTCATAGGGGGAAAGCACCTGGGGGCATAGGCGTCGACTCTGTGGGTGCTGCGGGGCTGGAGCACCCACAGGGAAAAATTAGCGGGTGCTCCGCAACCACCGGCAGCCAAGCTCCCCCTGCCCCCACCCCCTCCTCCTCCCCCAAGCGCGGCATCCCCGCTCCTCCCCCGAGCACGGCGTCCCCGCTCCTCCCCCTCCCAGCGCTTCCCACCCGCCGCTTAACAGCTGTTCGGCAGCGCTTAGGACTTTCCGGGAGGGAGGGGCAGGAGGCGGTAAAGAGACAGGGCAGGGGCAGGGACTTGGGGGAAGGAGGTGGAATTGGGGCGGGGAGAGGGTGGTGCAGGGGCGGGGCCAGAGGCGGTCGAGCACCCACGGGGCAGAGGAGAAGTCGGTGCCTATGCCTGGGAGTGGGGGTGTGGAGTTGTTTGAGGGTTACAGATTGTTGCAATAAGCCATAAATCCAGTGTCTCTATTCAGTCTATGCTATTTAGTGTCTAGCAAAGTTATGAATTTAAGCTCCCAGGCTCATCTTTTGAATGTGTTGTGCAGGTTTCCATTGAGGATAAGGACTGATAGGTCAGACACAGAGTGATCGTTTTGTGAAAAGTGTTCACCCACAGGTGATAATGATGTTTGTGTCTTTCATCATTTTCCTGTGAGTTCATTGGAGAGCGTAGTGATTGTCTAGTTACACCCACATAGTTGCTATTGGGGCATTTAGTGCACTGGATGAGGTACACCACATGTTGTCATAGACCGTGTAGGACCCATGGATCTGTGAAGGTGTGTTGTGGGGGGTGTTGATCATTGTAGCAAGGGAGATATGTCTGCAGGTTTTGCATCTGTTCTGACAGGGTCTGGTTCTGCCTTGAGTTGGTGTGTCATAAGAATAGAACATAAGAACGGCCATACTGGGTCAGTCCAATGGTCCATCTCACCCAGTATCCTGTCTTCCGACAGTGGCCAATGCCAGGTGCTTCAGAGGGAATGAACAGAACAGTTAATCATCAAGTGATCCATCCCCTGTCGCCCATTCCCAGCTTCTGACAAACAGAGGCTAGCTCTTGAGGGAGCTTGCTTCTGATGATGAGCATGGAGACACTAGTGGATTGTTTTGAAGACCAGAAGAGGGGGTTCAGGAAAAATTTATTTCAGGATGGGATCCCCATCGAGTATGGGTTGTAGTTGTTTGATGATACCCCATATGGATTCTAGTGTGGGTGGCAGGTGAAAACTAGGGGTGTGTGGTCAAAGGGGGGTTGTTTTTATATTGAAGCAGGTTCTCTTGGGCATTTGGGTGGCCTTTTCCATGATGCAATCTATTTCTCTAGTGGAGTGTCCTTGTTTGATGAAGGTGGTTTTGAGTGTGTTAAGGTGTATATACCAGATTTTCTCCTCAGATCAGATTCTGTGATATCTGAGTGCATGGCTGTAGAGAACAGATTTCTTGGTGCGTTTGGGCTGGTTACAGGATCTATGAAGGTAGGTGTGGAGATCCGTGGGTTTCTTGTATGTGGTTGTCTGTAGGGTTCCATTGTTGAAGCTGATTGTGGTATCCAGGAAGTTGATGCTGGTGTGGGAGTGTTCCAGAAGAGTTCAATGGATGGGTAGTGGTTGTTCAAGTTGTGGGGGAAATCTACGAGGGAGTTTAAGTTGTCTGTCCAGAGGATGAAAATATTGATATAGCTCAGGTATATCATTGGTTTTGTGGTGCATTTGTCCAGAAATTCTTTTTGAAGGTGGCCCAGGAAGAGACTGCCATATTGGGGAGCCATCCTAGTACCCAGGGCTGTTCCCACAGCTTGGACACAGTGTGTGTTGTTGAATGAAAAATTGTGGGTGAGGATGAAATGGATGAGTTTGGCGAGGTGTTTGGGTGGATATCTGAGAGTTGTCCATTGTCTTGTAAATATCTGAGGCAGGCAGCTATGCCGTCATTGTGAGGGATGTTGGTGTATAGGGAGGTGACATCCATAGAGGCAAAGATGGTGTTCTGAGAGAAGTTGTTAATGTTGCGGAGTTTGGGGAGGAAGTCAGTTGTGTCTGGAATAAGCTTGTCCTTTGAGTGGTACATGGTTTGAGGATGTCTTCTGTGAGTCCCAATATTCCTCCAGTAAGAGTGTCATGGCCAGATATGATGCATCTACCTGGGTTCCCTTGTTTGTTTGTTTATTTTGGGAAGCATGTAGAAGGTCCCTGGGGTGGGTTCATAGGGGATGAGTTTGTAGAGTTTCTCTTAGAGTTGTTTGGTGAAGGATGTGATATCCTTAAATTCCTTGGTAAACTGTGGTGTGGAATCTTTTGTGAGTTCTTTATAGTAGGTGGTGTCAGAGTAGTCGGTTGGCCTCATTAACGGTTTTGGTTTGCATCCGAAATAAAATGGATTTTCCAGACCTTTGCTCCTCCTATCTGCATTTAAATCCATCGTGATACATGGGCTAAGGCTAGGAAATTTTGTGGAAGCTCTTGTTTATAATATTGGCAGCACATGACCAGCTCAGTCCCACTGACAAAATAAAAACTGTTGCAACTATTTCAAATGCCAACTAATCTTCCTTTTTGAGCCACTCTGTTTTATTCCCCTATGGAAAAGTGCTGTAGAATTAATAGGAAAGAACCTAGCAGAGTCCTATAGAAATCAGTATAAAAGCCTACAGAATTGAATAGAGTGTGAATTTTTTTCTGTGGGTTTTTGAACCATCACTCTATTAGCAAAAGACCTGCAGAAAGGTTAGACTTGTCTATTAAATTCTATAAGGTTTTTTCATAAGGGTTCTGTGGCTCTGATCAGGAATAATGGTAAAAAGACTGTTACTTATCAGCTCTATGTTCTTGGGGGACCAGAGACCAGTACCCAGCCTGTGTGACTCATGAAAGACCTTCCCGCACCCCACCCCCAAGCTTCTGCTTGAACCAAAGCCGATCAGAAGAAAGACTTACAAAAAGCAATGAAAAGGCAGTGGGAGACACACCTAAACCCCTCCGGACAAGGTTGACAGGATTAAGGAAACTCCCCTAGCCTCATTTGCATCGAAGATGGGACAGGTAGGCATCTCCATTAGCATACAGAATGGAGAAGAGAGATTCCAAGGCAAGAACTGCACAGAACTCTGGGACCAGAAAAGCAGGGAAGCACTGCATGATGGGGAATCTCTGCAGATATTAATGAACCCACACCTGCACACACCCAGCTCAGTAGTTATCAGACCAATTCTAGTAATAAATCCTTTATTGGTATCCAAAATACTGAAGCTTCCTAATTGCATTGTGAGCTCCCTGGAAGGAATACAACCCAGAGCCAGGAATGAGCAGTTCCTATTGTCTAGCCTGAACAAAACTACTTTGGTATACTCCCCTGAGCCATCAGTTTACCCACAAACAAATCTAGTGTTCTCCCTTGAACCACTGTTTCCCTACAAAAACCCCTACCCATGCTCAAGTAAGTGTTCTGATGCCTGGATCCAAAATCTGCATCAGTTCCATTGGGACGACCATCTTCTCTTGACTGATCATGCTGGGGGCTCTGCCTGTCTCCAGCACTCAGCTACCACCACCACCTGGGAACCCCAATCGATTCAAGCTTCATGGAGTGGTAAGAACCCAGCTCTCTCTCTCTCTCTCTAGGTATAGCCTTCTGACCCTGACTTGTGTGATCAGTTATAGTTTTCTAAACCTGACTTTTATAATCAAATTTAAGTTAGATTTAATATTATAACTGTTTTGTTTGTTTGGCTCCCCTTGTAAGGTTATTACCTGGCAATAAAGAACTTTCATGGTTAAGCTGCTTGCTTCTCTCTCTCTCTCTCCCCCCCACCCTCCATGGGTGTTTTTTGGCTTCCCCATTCGCTCTGCAGCAACGCATTTTGTACCTAAGCGAAAGAGCCCTGCCGCGCCCAAAAATCCAGTGGGGTTTGCTCATCAAGTGGGTTACTACCAGATCAATTGTAACGTGAAAGTGGGGATAGGGACGGTGCTGAACCTAGGGCATAGGAGGGTGGCAACTTGGAAGTGCTGCTCGACCCAGCTTGCTCAGGCGTACTCTATTCCAGAGCGGTACCTGTGGCATATGAGGGTGACAGCTTGGGAGTGCTGATTGACCCAGCCTGCTGAGTCCAGGGACATATAAGGGGTCAGCTTGGGAGGGCTGATTGACCCGGTTCTCTCAGACGCGCTCTGTTAATGTGTGTGTGTTTTCATCTGATTCTGGGGCTGGAGGAACCCAGCCCTGGGGAACCTAGGTCCTGCAGGATAGCTCCATTGGGAAGGAACTTGCAGCAGGGAGAAGTAGAGCTCTGTATGAGAACACAAGTGACACAAACAGTACATTGATAGAATTACAGAAAACACCCCCACCCCCCGGAGAGCAACCCTAATAAATGAGTAACGGGCAAATCTGGTAACAAGAACGACAAAAATCATTTGAACTAACAGGACATATGCCAATTGTCACCCTGATCATTTTGCCTTTATGCTGTATTTCATTCCACACTTTTCAGTAGCTTCTTGCTTTTAAGATTGTGCTCTTCAGTGCTTTGAGTATGTCTTGCTATATTTTGTACTGCACTGGGCACCGTTTGGACACTACTGAAATATAAATAATGAAATATTAGTGTTGTTATATATTATTAGCTGTGGTCCAACTCTTTGTAGAGAAATGATCACATTTGTTTAGGGGAGCATTTTCAAGCTGTCACCCAAACTTGTACATGCATCTGTTTACTCTTGCAAATCAGGTATCAGCTACATAATTACCCAGTCAGCATGCCCATCCATTTCATGTATCAGTGTGGGGTTTGTGTGCACAAACAGATGCTCAATTAGCTAGTTTAGGGGACAGCCCTTAGTGTAGCTTCTAATGAGCCTTGGAATCTCCATGTCTTCTTAATGAGTTTTACGGCAGCAGACCCTCAGTGATCATGCACTGGACTATTGTTGTAAGTTCCTTAATAATACTTAGGACCTATATACAGTAGTGCATTTTGTACAAGGACCTCAAATTACTTTCCAATTATTGATGAAATTGGTGTGCTTTTTATAAATTGGGAAACGGAGGTTACACAGAGATGCTAGAAGACATGTATAGGGTCACACAAGCAGCCTCTGGCATGGAACCAAGATCTCATGACATGCTCTGCTTTGATTGTTAGATCATAATTTTTCCCTAAACAACCACCTGGATCCTGCTCCTGCTGGCGTCAATGAAGAGGGGAGGGGCGGGGAAGCGATTTCTCACTGGTTTCAATAGGAGCAATACTGGACTTTAAAAGAAGTGTTACCATGACAGAACAAGCCATGTGGTTATGAATAAGAGCTTCCTCCCCCCTAGTCTAGCTCTCCTTTTGCTTGATCCTGTATCAAAGCCCCTATCCTGTAGAGAGGACATCACAGTATGTTGCCATGGAAATTATTGTGATCTACATAAATTTGACAAATCCAGCCTTATGGATCATATTCTCCTGTGGATCTTGCTTTAATTAAATATTTATGACATCTCTAAATAACAGCTTTCTGTAGAGAACGAAGAGCTCATGAATGATGCCAAACCGTAACCTTGGAAAATTACATCCTTTTGTTCATCCACAAAACAGGTTCGGCATAAATAGGGTGATACAAGCTTCCGCTGTGCTGCCTGCCAATGTGCTTCAAGGTGGGTGAGGTAATATCTTTTATTGGACCAACTTCTGTTGGTGAGAGAGACAGGCTTTCAAGTGTATGCACAGCTCTTCTTCACATCTGGGAAATGTACTCAGAATGGCCCAGCTCAATACAAGAGGGAACAGATTGTTTAGCATAAGTAGTTAACACATATTTCAAGGGACCATGCAAGGTAAAGTGGCCCGTTAACACCTCTCCAGTCATAGCATGGGAATGGGGGGGCGGGAGGGGGAGCTGGAATCATGGTTAATGGGTGAGATAGATTGGGTTATATATAATAAGCCACAAATCCAGTGTCCCTATTCAGTCCATGGTTTTTAGTATCTAGAAAAGTTATGAATTTAAGCTCCCAGGCAGGCCCTCTCAGAGGTCCAGAGAGGCCCGGACCACTTCCAGCTTTTGAGGCCCCTAGCCATAATAAAAATAAAAAATGACGACACATGAAAACAAAATAAGGCACCAAAAAAAGAGTGAGGCATAATTTGAATATTTTTTAATGTAACAAATGCTTTTCTAGACTTTTTCTGTGCAAATGCACTAATTATCGAGGAAAAATCTAACAAAAGCTAAAAATTTGCTGAAATTTGCAGCTCTAAGCTCTAAACTGAGAGACTGTGTCCCATTTTGGTCCGATAGGGATGCGCATAAAAACAAGTTGCAAAACTTATCAAATGCCAAAAAATTAACAAGTGTCTAAATTTGAGGCCCCCTTTGAGCTTGAGGCCAAGGCCAAATGGCTCTCCTGCCCTCCCCCCTGCCCCCCGATTGGCCCTGCTCCCAGGCTTGTCTTTTGCAAGTGTTGTGCAGGTTTCCTTTGAGGATGAGGACTGAGAGGTCAGCTAGAGAGGGACTGCGTTATGAAAAGTGTTCACTCATGGGTGAAAGTGTTCTTTGTCTTTTATCATTTTCCTGTGTGAGTTCATTTGAGAGAATAGTGATTGTCTGGTTTGACCCACATAGTTGCTATTCATAGAATCATAGAATCATAGAATCTCAGGGTTGGAAGGGACCTCAGGAGGTCATCTAGTCCAACCCCCTGCTCAAAGCAGGACCAAACCCAACTAAATCAGCCCAGCCAGGGCTTTGTCAAGCCTGACCTTAAAAACCTCTAAGGAAGGAGATTCCACTACCTCCCTAGGTAACCCATTCCAGTTCTTCACCACCCTACTAGTGAAAAAGTTTTTCCTAATGTCCAACCTAAACCTCCCCCTCTGCAACTTGAGACCATTACTCCTTGTTCTGTCATCTTCTATCACTGAGAACAGTCTAGATCCATCCTCTTTGGAACCCCCTTTCAGGTAGTTGAAAGCAGCTATCAAATCGCCCCTCATTCTTCTCTTCTGCAGACTAAACAATCCCAGTTCCCTCAGCCTCTCCTCGTAAGTCATGTGCTCCAGCCCCCTAATCATTTTTGTTGCCCTCCGCTGGACTCTCTCCAATTTATCCACATCCTTCTTGTAGTGTGGGGCCCAAAACTGGACACAGTACTCCAAATGAGGCCTCACCAGTGCTGAGTAGAGGGGAATGATCACATCCCTCGATCTGCTGGAAATGCCCCTACTTATACAACCCAAAATGCCATTAGCCTTCTTGGCAACAAGGGCACACTGTTGACTCATATTCAGCTTTTCGTCCACCGTAACCCCTAGGTCCTTTTCTGCAGAACTGCTGCCCAGCCATTCGGTCCCTAGTCTATAGCAGTGCATGGGATTCTTTCGTCCTAAATGCAGGACTCTGCACTTGTCCTTGTTGAACCTCATCATATTTCTTTTGGCCCAATCCTCTAATTTGTCTAGGTCCCTCTGTATCCTATCCCTACCCTCCAGCGTATCAACCACTCCTCCCAGTTTAGTGTCATCTGCAAACTTGCTAAGGGTGCAGTCCACACCATCTTCCAGATCGTTAATGAAGATATTGAATAAAACCGGCCCCAGCACCGACCCTTGGGGCACTCCACTTGATACCGGCTGCCAACTAGACAAGGAACCATTGATCACTACCCGTTGAGCCCGACCATCTAGCCAGTTTTCTATCCACCTTACCGTCCATTCATCCAGCCCATACTTCTTTAACTTGCTGGCAAGAATACTGTGGGAGACTGTATCAAAAGCTTTGCTAAAGTCCAGAAATAGCACATCCACTGCTTTCCCCTCATCCACAGAGCCGGTTATCTTATCATAGAAGGCAATTAGGTTAGTCAGGCATGACTTGCCCTTGGTGAATCCATGCTGACTGTTCCTGATCACTTTCCCCTCCTTTAAGTGGTTCAGGATTGATTCCTTGAGGACCTGTTCCATGATTTTTCCAGGGACTGAGGTGAGACTAACTGGCCTGTAGTTCCCTGGATCTTCCTTCTTCCCTTTCTTAAAGATGGGCACTACATTAGCTTTTTTCCAGTCGTCCGGGACCTCCCCCGATCGCCATGATTTTTCAAAGATAATGGCCAATGGCTCCGCAATCTCATCGGCCAACTCCTTTAGCACCCTCGGATGCAGCGCATCCGGCCCCATGGACTTGTGCTCGTCCAGCTTATTGGGGCATTTAGGGCCATGGATGAGGTACACCACATGTTGTGATAGGCTGTGTAGGACCCATGGATCTTGAAAGGTGTGTTGAGGGGGGTGTTGATCATTGTAGCAGTGGAGAGATGTCTGCACGTTTTGCATCTGTTGTTCTGGCAGGGTCTGGTGCTGCTTTGAGCTGGTGTGTTCTGGTCTGTGGGGAACTTGCTTCTGCTGATCACTTATTACAACAATCTATGGCCCACTTAGTCCCCCCACTCCACAATTTTTTTCCTTTTCTCCCTATGACTGAAGAGGTGTTAACAGGCCACTTCACCTTGAATGTTTTAACTACTTATGCTAAACAATCAGTTCCACATTGTATTTAGTTGTGACACTCTGAAGTTAGTTTCCCAGACCTGAAGAAGAGCTCCCTGTAAGCTTGAAAGCTTGTCTCTCTCACCAGCAGAAGTTGGTCCACTAAACTATACTACCTCACCCTCCTCGTCTCTCTAAGCTAGGGAGACCAGACAGCAAGAATGAAAAATCGGGACGGGGGTGGGGGGTAATAGGCACCTATATAACACAAAGCCCCAAATATCTGGACTGTCCCTATAAAATCAGGACATCTGGTCACCCTACTCTAAGGGCAGGCCTACACTACAAAATTAAATCGACCTAAGTTACATCGACGTACAGCCACGCAGTAATAAAATCGCTTTTGAACTATGCGCCGTGTGTCGGCGGTGTGCATCCTCACCAGGAGCTTGCACCGATTTAACTCTCAGTGTGGGACATTGTGGGACAGCTTCTGAAAGGCAGCAACAGTCAATTTAAGTAATGTGGTGTCTACACTGACACGGCATCAAACTAACTACATTGACCTAAGCTCTATGCCTCTCGATGGGGTGGAGTTATTAAGTCGGTATTGTGAGCGAGTTACATTGGTGGGAGCTACGGTTCAGTGTAGACCAGGGGTAGGCAACCTATGGCACGGGTGCCAAAGGTGGCACGCGAGCTGATTTTCAGTGGCACTCACACTGCCCGGGTCCTGGCCACCGTCTGGGGGGCTCTGCATTTTAATTTAATTTTAAATGAAGCTTCTTAAACATTTTAAAAACCTTATTTACTTTATATACAACAATAGTTTAGTTATATATTATAGACTTATAGAAAGAGACCTTCTAAAAATGTTAAAATGTATTACTGGCACGCGAAACCTTATATTAGAGTGAATAAATGAAGACTCGGCACACCACTTCTGAAAGGTTGCCGACCCCTGGTGTAGACACTTACAGTTTTAGGTCGATGTAAGCTGTCTTGGGGTACGCGAGCTCTCATCAGGGGGTATGCGAGAAAAACCCTGTAATGGCGGACAACGCATTTTATTTAGTAAGATATGGCAATCAACATTTAATCTCCTTCCAATTAAAATTACAGCCGCATTGGTGTATGTTTCCTTTCCGTTGTGTGAGATTAACACTATAAACACGTATAAATGCGATAAGAATGAGGCCAGTTTGACCTCATTAACGAGGTTAACTCTAATGAGGTCTAACTGGCCTCATTCTTTCAAGCCGTTATTGACATCTGGGGTCAGAGGTAAAAGTTTTTAGTCTTCAATTCAGTGAAAAAATATGGATCATTGGCTCAAGATTGGTACATTAGCAAAGGGTGGAACACTTAGGAATCAGCAGAAGCCCAGTGCAACCACAGTTTCAGCTGATTCAACCCCTACTGCTGGTGGTAGCGATGCGAATGCAGAGGAGGCCATGCATGATTTACAAGTTCAACCTGGGAAGTGTGTGACAGAGCAGGACAAAGAAAGGGCATCAAAAAAATGCAAGTATGATGAAAGTTACATTGAACTTAGATTTACATGGACTGAGGACGTTGGATATCCTCAGCCACAGTGTGTCCTATGCTGCCAAGTTTTGTCAGTCTTAAACCGTCCCTTCTTCACCAGCATCTAGAGACTAAACACAATCAATGTAAAGACAAGTTTTTCAATTACAAACTGGAAGAGCTAAAAAGCAGCAAAGTAATTCTGCAATCGAATTCTTGCATGGGAAACGTAAATGCACGTCGAGCTTCAGACCTTCTGAGTTACAAAGTGGCTAAATCAGGGAAACCACACGCTGTTGCAAAAGATTTAATTATGCCTTCTGCGAAAGACTTGGTGAAGTGCATGCTCAGTGAACAAGCAGGAAAAAAAATGTGATACCATAACCCCCTCTGATAACACTGTGTTGCACTGCATTGGCAATATGGCCAAAAATATTCTCTCTTAGTTTGTGAATTGTGTTAGAAACAGTGACTATTATTCTCTCCAACTAGACAAGTCCCTGGATTTAGCTAGCCTAGCCAATTTTTTCGTTTATGTTCGTTATATGTATGAAAGTACCATACATGAAGGTTTTCTCTTTTGTCCTCTGCCTACCTGAAAAACAGGAGAAGAGATTTTTGTACTTGCTTGATAACTTCATGAGTAAGAATAGAATTGATTGGTCCCGCTGTGTAGGGATTTGTACTGATGGGGCGAAATCAATGACAGGAAAGCAGTGAAGTCGTGGTTTGCATCAAGGCTGTAGCAACAGAAGTCACACAGGTGCACTGCAGCATCCACAGAGAAGCCCTTTGCTTCCCAAAAAATTCCTGAAGTCTTAACGTCATTGTTGTCTGATGCAGTCAAAATGGTTAACTTCGTTAAGGCTCAACCTCTAAATTCAAGAATTGTTGCTACCCTGTGTGACGAAATGGGAAGTGACCATTTGATACTACTAAGGCACGCTGAGGTTCGCTGGCTGTCGCGTGGCAAAGTGCTGACACAACTCTGAGCTGCGCAGTGAGCTTCACGTTTTTTTCACCAATCACCACCCCTTTGCACTGTCTTCTTGCTTGGAAGATGCTGCCTGGCTTCAGCAATTAGCCTACTTGGCAGACATTTTTTTCTTGCCTCAATGAGCTCAGTTTAGGTCGTCAGGGCTTAAACGTCACTATTTTCAAAACGCAAGACAAAATTGAATCCACGATTAAGAAACGACTGTTTTGGGATAGCTGCTTAAAGAGAAATGTGATTGTTGCTTTCCAACATTGCAAGAATTTCTTGCAACAAATAACAATATGCAGTTCTATGAGAGTGTAAAAGCTGACATTATGGAGCACTAGCGACAACTTAGCCAACAGCTTGGAAAATATTTCCCCAAAATGGACAATGCAAACACCTGGATATGCAATCATAGAATATCAGGGTTGGAAGGGACCTCAGGAGATCATCTAGTCCAACCCCCTGCTCAAAGCAGGACCAATCCCCAACTAAATCATCCCAGCCAGGGCTTTGTCAAGCCTGACCTTAAAACCTCTAAGGAAGGAGATTCCACCACGGTAACCCATTTCAGTGCTTCACCACCCTCCTAGTGAAAACGTTTTTCCTAATATCCAACCTAAACCTCCCCTACTGCAACTTGAGACCATTACTCCTTGTTCTGTCATCTGCTACCACTGAGAACAGTCTAGATCCATCCTCTTTGGAACCCCCTTTGAGGTAGTTGAAAGCAGCTATTAAACTCCACCTCATTCTTCTCTTCTGCAGACTAAACAATCCCAGTTCCCTCAGCCTCTCCTCATAAATCATGTGCTCCAGCCCCCTAATCCATTTGAGGTGCCTGAATCTCTCTCAATCCCTCATCTGTCAATGCATGAGCAGGATAAATTTTTAGAGCGCTGTTCTGACAGTGGGCTTAAATCAGAATTTGCATGCAAACCTTTGGCAGACGTTTGGGTGCAAAGAATGGAAGATTACCTAGACCTGTCAAAATGAGCTCTCAAGTTTCTGATGCTCTTCTCCACAACGTACCTTTGTGAGACTGGATTCTCTGCCCTCACAGTGATCAAGCTTTTGTGGAGGTACTCTGCAGTCCTCTCTCGAAGGTTTCTAGGGATGGCAGCCTTATTTCTTACCCCGCAGTAGGACACTTTCCCACGCCAGTCAGTGATAACTTCAGCAGGCACCACTGCAGTACACAGGCTAGCAGCATACAGGCCTGGGCAGCTTCGGGACGCCACCAGCAGCAGCTGTATTCTCAATCCCTTTGTTACCCTCAGGAGTGAGATAACAGCTAGAATCACCACTGCCTGTGGGAAATGGTGCCAGTATTCAGTGCCATTACTGTATACTCATAGTTTCATGCAACTGAGCAGTTCCCTCATCTCCCTTGGCCCTGGTGAGCCATATGCACCAAGACGGGTGCTGTGAGTGGTTCCGGGCACAAGCACTCCAAAGCAGAAGCAGCAATAAGCATGTCTTGTTTGAAACTTTAGGA
Source organism: Platysternon megacephalum (assembly GCA_003942145.1). Taxonomy (NCBI): domain Eukaryota; kingdom Metazoa; phylum Chordata; order Testudines; family Platysternidae; genus Platysternon; species Platysternon megacephalum. Next base: position 10,822,250 of record QXTE01000046.1, read on the forward strand.
GAGCAAGGGAGGGGAGATCTGAATCTTAACTTCTGCTTTTCATTGGGACTATATTGACAATAGTACCTTTGTTTTATCTGCCGCAGCTGCCATTGCGGCCTTGAGGGCTCCCCCCTAAACACCCGTGGAACACCTGAGCCAGATAAGGGGGAGAAAGAAGAGGACTCGGGATGACATGTTCAAGGAGATCCTGCAAGCCAGCGCTGCATCAGACAGTGAGCGAAGGGCCTGGAGGATGAATATTGCAGATAGCCTGGAGAAGAAAAAGTGGACAGAAAGTCCCAGCAGGAAAAGGAGAGGGAGATGCACCAGGACATAATGGGGGTTCTCTGGCAGCAAGCAGCGATGCTGCAAACTCCTGTGGACCAACAAGCTCAACAATCCCAGGCTCATGTCCCGCTGCAGTCAATTGATAACTCCACGGCAGCACCTCCCTACACCCCCACTTAACACTCCACAGGGCATCAGGGGCTGCTGTCCTACCTCTACCACTGCACCCCGGGGGACATTAAGGACAACCACAGCTTCACATACACCAACCAGGGCTCTCACAGGTTAGGGTATGTGTAGATAAAATGGACAGAACTATTCTTTCCCCTTGTTAAGTTCTGTTCCATTAACTTACTAAGTTTTTTATGTATTTGCATTTAAATTGCACAGATTTTTCTTTGCACTGGTTTTGTTGCTGAATAAAATTATACTATTTTGAAAATAATTAATCTTTATTAGTTCACAACATATGCTGCAGAGTGCCTAGCAGTTCTGAAAGCACCCACTAACTTGTTACTGTACAGTGTGACACCTCATAGGATCGATGACAAACACAGTGTAATAATCATAAATGTGCAGCAAGCACCACAAAATAAATAGGGGCATTGACAGTGTTATATCCATTGATGTGCACCAAGCACCACACAGTGCCTAACAGGCCCCAAAATAGCAAGCCCAGGTAGAGCATAGAACACCACAATACATCACTGTGGCTCACTGTTAAAGTGCTCCGTCAAAACCCTCCCTGAGCCATATAGCTCCTCATTGAGCTGTTCTAATATCCTTTGTGTCTGCCTATTCAAACTCAGCAGACTGCTGCTCCACCTCCACCCTGACAGCATCTTTGCCTCACAGATATTATTCAGGACACAGCAGGCAGCTATAAACATTGGGATTTTTTTTCACGGAGATCCAATCTTGTGAGTAAACAATGCCAGTGTCCCTTCAATCTACCAAAAGTGCATTCAACTGTCATTCTGCACCTGCTGAGCCAGTAGTTGAATCTTTCCTTGGTGCTGTCAGGGTGGCCAGTGAAGCCACGGGAGCGAGGGGTAAGCTGAGTCCCCCAAGATCACTATTGGCATTTCAACTTTCCCAATGGTAATCTGCTCGTCAAGAAAGAAAGTCCCTGCTTGTAGCTTTCTGAACAATCCTGTGCTCTTAGAGATGTGCACATCATGCACCTTCCCTGACCAGCCAACACTGATGTCGGTGAAGCATCCTCAGTGATCCCTTTCTGTTGACATACTCTGTGGCAAGGTGGTCTGGTGCCAAAATAGGGATATGCATGCTGTCTATCGCTCCACTGCAGTTTGGGAAATCCATTGCTGAAAATCCATCCATTATGGCCTGCGCATTGCCAACAGTTACAGTCCTGTGTAGCAGGAGGCGATTAATGGTCCTGCACATTTGCATGACAGTGGCCTCCACAGTGGATTTTCCAACTTCAAAATGTTTTCCCATTGACTGGTAGCAATGTGGCATTGCAAGTTTCGGCAGTGCGATCGTCACTCGTTTCTCCACTGTAGGTGCCGCTCTCATTTTGGTGTCTCTGCATTGGAGGGTTGGGATGAGCTCAGCACACAGATCCAGGAATGTGGCCTTGTGCATCCGAAAGTTCTGCAGCCAGTGCTCATCATCCCAAGCTTGCATTATGATGCGATCCCACTGCTTAGTGCATGTTTCTCTGGCCCAGAAGCTGCACTCCACCATCTGCTGCTGATCCATGAACACCAACAACCTTGAATTGGTTCTCGCTATGTCCCAGAAATTGTCATGTTCTCCATTGATTTGGTTCTTTTATGGTTCTGCAAATACTGGAGAATCATGCATCCTATGTTTGCAACGCTCATGAAAATAGTGCAGAGCTGTGCAGGCTTCCATGTTGCTGTCAGAGACAGCTGACATCAAGAAGAGCCATGGGTTCATGGGATTTTAAAACAAAGGCACAAAAATTATGGAATATAGATGACATTATGAGACAGAGACAGTTGCACACTGGGAAGTTGACCTCTTGATCTCAGTCACACCTATGTGACTCGTTTCTGCCCCACCGTACATTACCAAAACTTCCCAAAAGACTGTGCACTGGCCGGTGACGGGTTGCACACTGGGATACCTACCCATGGTGCACCACCAGCACTCCTGGTGAGTATGCGCAGCGCTGACGCAAGGAGCCAAGTGTGCAAGTGATATGCTAACTGAGGCAGCTTTATGCAGACTTAACTTGCATTGACCAAAGTTTGTAGTGTAGAGGTGGCCTAACATTTACAGCACATTCATGTTTGTGCAAGAAAATCTAGGTCACATTTGACAAATCAGACGGTAGCATTATCCCAGACAGAATGCCCACATATCACATGAAGGGCAAACTAAAGGCTGCACCTGTGTGGGATCCTCCTCTGTCAATTACTGTCACCAGCAGGTTACATTCCCCCTAAGCAAAGTAGCAGACACTGCAGCATGTAATGGCAGATGGCAAGCATGGGAGTGAGGCGAGTTGTGACAAGGGCTATGCAACCTCTGAAAGGGTTATGTTTCTGTGGATCACATTCATTTTTTCCTATGTGGTGCATTTATTAGCAGCGCTTAGCACAGCAAACCCTGCATGTTCACTTCATGGCTGGTGTTCTATCCTTTTCCCAGGCTGTGCTTAGGTTCATATAAAGCTTGCAGTTCTATGAAAACCATCACACAACCCAGGTTGGCTACTCATCCTCTGCTATGCCAATGCTGTCTTTTGGCATGGCACAGTCTAAGTGGCAGCCACAGTCCAGCAGCTGGTATGTGACATGCCTTTCACTTCACTGATGCCACAACCCCTCCATGTCATCTGCAAACAAATGGAAAACAGCATAAGGATTGGACAGAGGGCTCTTTTCAGAGGAGGAATCCATCGGGTGAGGGGCAGGCTAATGCTCTTGGGATGAGTGCCCTCTTGGCTGACACACCAGGGATTGAACTGGAATTCTCCAAAGCTAAAAGCAGAAGCTGCTACACCTTGAACCAAAGCTCTGTAATTGGGGGCTGTAACAACTCCAAGCCTCTGCAGGTTGGCACAGCGGAGGACCCGTAACACACTCACCAGTGGGATACACTCAGCTGCTGAGCTGCCCGAAGGCTTAGATCTAATTTATTGGTCCTTACCAAAACATACGCCCACACTCCTAATATGTCTCCTAGGGCTGGCACGGCAAACTGGCTTCCTTTTCACAATCATATAGCTCCCAATTAAAGATGGTCTGCAAAGGAAGACAAATTGGGCTAGAGCCCTTTTTTTTTTTTTTGCTTCATTATCATGTGTATAGAAGGCCTGAAAAAGCTGGTCAATGAAAAATATTTTGGGTGTTTTTCTGCTTGTGTTTTATATTAAAAATTGAGGGCTTGGCTGGTATAAATCAGCATCATCTGACTGAAATCAATGGCTGAAATCAGTGGCGATACTGATTTACACGTGTGGAAGGTCTGGCCCTCAGATCTAGCCTACCATAGACGACTATGGCAATTGGAGAGCTATTGAAATGACATCACAAAAGAGTGAAAGCTAAGCAATTGAGCGGGAGCAGGAACTTTTAGTCATTCTGTTGAAAAACTCTTTGCTTTTTGTTTGCGTTAACACCCATTTAGCTCCAGTGAACACTTGGTTGTTACATTTCAATATCCCTATCCCTTCAATATGGGATGAGAACACACAATGAATATCTCTGAGACCTCCAACAAGTTCTCCAGCAAAACCAGAAAAGATCAGACATGACATTTCTACAGTTAAAAAAAGGAAAAAAACTAAACAAAAAAGCCCACTTGCTCGGGCCCTTTCTTCACATCATAAAGTAACAAAAGAGAGCACAAACCTAATTTATTTAAAATCATCTGCAGATCACCTTTCAGTACATTGCTACAGGGATTCCAGTACCCAAGTTACAACTTGCAACGTCATTAGATCAGTGGTCTGATCTAGTCTGGCCACCCCATCTTCCACGTGTTAAAAATCAAAAGGGTTTTCACAGAGAAGGTGACATATTGAACTAACTTCCAAAGCTGGAGCAGAATTTTTTATTTGTGTGATCCCAAGCACGGGAAGAATATCCAATGCAAAAAGCAGCATTTAGATTATTTCCATGCTTCTAGAAAATAACAGGATTTATATCATAATACTGTACCAAGCATTTCTACATCACTTTCCATCTTCAAAATGTGTTCAAATATTAACTAATGAATTCATAGAATCATAGAATATTAGGGTTGGAAGAGACCTCAGGAGGTCACCTAGTCCAATCCCCTGCTCAAAGCAGGACCAACACCAACTAAATCAGGGGTAGGCAACCTATGGCACGCATGCCGAAGGCAGCACGCAAGCTGATTTTCAGCAGCACACACACTGCCCGGGTCCTGGCCACCGGTCCGGGGGGCTCTGCATTTTAATTTAATTTTAAATGAAGCTTCTTAAACATTTTTAAAACTTTATTTACTTTACATACAACAATAGTTTAGTTATATATTATAGACTTATGGAAAGAGACCTTCTAAAAACGTTAAAATGTATTACTGGCACGCAAAACCTTAACTTAGAGTGAATAAATGAAGACTCGGCACACCACTTCTGAAAGGTTGCTGACCCCTGAACTAAATCATCCCAGCCAAGGCTTTGTCAAGCTGGGCCTTAAAAACTTATAAGGATGGAGATTCCACCACCTCCGTAGGTAACCCATTCCAGTGCTTCACCACCCTCCTAGTGAAATAGTTTTTCCTAATATACAACCTAGACATCCCCCACTGCAACTTGAGACCATTGCTTCTTGTTCTGTCATCTGCCACCAGTGAGAACAGCTGAGCTCCATCCTCTTGGAACCCCCCTTCAGGTAGCTGAAGGCTGCTATCAAATCCCTGCCCACTCTTCTCTTCTGCAGACTAATTCCCTCCCCTGGGAGGCAGAACAGGCATCTAGGACTTCACAGCTGTCGTCATGCTGCACACCCTGGTCAATGGGAACTTCACAGCAACAGCAAAGATAGAATTCCAGTCCATCTACTCCAACACTACAGGCAACTATCACTTGAAGTAAAGGAGCACCTCCTGTGATGCTGGTAAATCAGATGCTAGCTCTTGCTAAAGCAATAGGTGTCATCTGAGCACTGACAAACTCACAGCTAGAAATCAGATCAGCTCCCTTGTATGTTAATATTGTTTCCGACAGGTGTTAGACTTGTAAGGATGTGTTTGGTGTCTAGACTAGTGATGGGGTGTTTACCCCACACAAGGCAGAGCCAGCAAATGAGGATAATTAACCTGATAAATTGCACCTGGGGAAGGGCCAGGGATTAAAGAACTGATTGAGGATGGAGTCCAGCTGGGGAGGAGCAGTAGGGACTGGTATAAAGCCAGGAAGCTGGCAACAGAGAAGGGCTATAGGGGAAATAGTCTACAGTCACTTGTAGGAGAAGGGAGGTGTGTTTGGGGCTACAGTGCTAGGTAGCCTGCAATTATTACTCCCTGGGAGAAGGGAATTTAGGCTGGTAAACCTAGAAGGCTGGGGGAACCATAAGGTAGAGCTGAGATGTAGGAAGGTGTCCAGGGGAAGAGCAACACAGTCTAGCAGTGAGCAGGTCACTGTCCCTAGAGATAGGGTCTGTGGACTAGAACCTGGAGTAAATGGTTGGGCTGGCTTCCACCACCAGTCACTGAAGGAGTAGCACAGTCAGGGCAGTGTAGGGAAGTCTGCCATTTTGTATAGAGAGACTTTTCTACCCTAGAGGGCTGAGTGTGAAGGAGCACCCTGAGTCTCAGAGAAAAAGAAACAACAGGGAGAGGAACCGACAGACAGGGGTGTTGGAGCTGCAAAGAACTAATTCCCAGAGCAACCAGGAAGAGGTACCTTAGCTGTGAGTGGACCCTGTGACAACTCTCTAAAATGCTTGTAAATTGCTGCATGCATTAATCTTTCTTGTGATGTCTGTATCTCACCCTATAAGGCAGAGGTCCCCAAACTGGGGCATGCTGCTCTAGGGGATACAGAGGAATGTTTGGGGGAGTGTGGTGGGGCTCAGGCCAGCCCTGACGGGGTTGGGAGCACCTCCCAGCTCTGCTCCAGCCCTGACTGCAGCTCCTGGGGAGGGGGTGCAAGCAGATTACATTGGAATAAGAGGGGGCTCAACTTAAAAAGTTTGGGGACCACTGCTATAAGGTAATATGTAAGTCTTGCTTTACAACTGTAAAAATGCCTGCTCTGAACTTGTGAACCTAGGCAGGAAGAGTGGTTCCCTCACCCATCAAGAAGGGCTATCAAGAGTAAATGGTCCACTGTAGGACAAAAACTCCATTGATTTGCCCCATTAACCCATGAAGTTATGAGCAGGAGCCCTCGTCTCATTAGTTTGAGCTCTGAGGGAAGGGCATATAAAGATGCTCACAAGAAAAAATGGTTCTCTCGCTGTTTGGACTCTTAAAAGGGCTGGAGCTGAGAAACAAAAGTAGAGCTCTCCAGGGTCAACCTGGGTTAGTTCTAAGAATCTCAGTGGAGAGATCAGTACAGGTCTGTCACCTTTTGAAACCATGGATCGTAACTCATTTGTTTTTATGTTGCCTGCTTTAACCTGTGAATAACTCTAATTTCTTCTTTCTAGTTAATAAATGCTTAGTTAGCAATCTTTGGTGTGAGATCTAAAGTACAAATTGTTGGGGGGAAGGATCTCTTGAGACTGGGAGCAACCTGAACATTATTTACTTTATTTTTGCGTAAGTGACCATTTATCACTAAGTCCCACATGCCTGAGTAGCAAGATAGACTGAAGTACCCAAGGGGACTCTCTGTGACTCCATGGTAAGACTGTTAGTGATCCAGGAGCTCACATTTGTTACTGGGTTGGTGAAATCTAATTATAGAACATACCCACCAGCTTGGGGTGCCTGCCCTGAGATTGGCACTTATGGTCGTGAATTACTCTAGACAGCGTGACAGTTCCTTTAAAATTGTTAGCAATATAGGGAATAGGACACCCCACTGATCAACTTGGATTCCATCCAGTAGAGGGCAGTGGTCGTTACAGATGGGGAAACAGACACGGGTGGTATATGAAATGTTTTCTGCTGAAACCTGATGCATAATTTGCTGGCACTAACCTATTAATAATGGTGCAATTTTGTTCTTGTATTTCTAGAATGTCTCTGTCAAGGGCAAAGCATCAAACACCTCTCCGGGATGCAAAATAACATCAGGCCCCACAGGATGTTCATTTTTTCACTATCTTGAAGTGAGTGGGAACAGGATCGGGCCCTTAAAGTAATCATGAAGATCTTCCCTACTAGGGACTCTGTTCTGTATTTGTACACACCCAGAACAGGGGTCTCAAACTCAAATGACCTCGAGGGCCACATGAGGACTAGTACATTGGGCCAAGGGCCGCATTTACTGACACCTCCCCCCCGCCGCCCTCGGCCCCGCCCCCACTCCACCCCTTCCATGAGGCCCCGCCCCTGCCCCGCCTCTTCCCACCCCTTCCCTGCCCCCATTCCAACCCCTTCCCCAAAATCCCCACCCCAACTCTGCCCCCTCCCTGCCCCCAGGGGGCACAGGAGGGGTGTGGGGTGCAGTGGGGGCTCAGGGCAGGGAGTTGGGGTGAGGGGTGCAGGGTGCAGCAGGGGGCTCAGGGCAGGGGTTTGGGGTGCAGGAGGGGTGCGGTGGGGGTTCAGGGCAGGGGGTCAGGTTGCAGGGTGCAGCAGGGGGCTCAGAGCAGGGGGTCGGGGNTCACCCATAGGTGCAGTTTTCTGTCTCACACTGCACTTGTGACCTTTGGATCATTACACATGCAGGCATTAACACTGTAGTCTAGATAGGGATATTCTGTGCCCATCCCTTTGATTTGTTGGTTTTCTGTTGAATCCCTCTTTACATTCATAAAGGAGAGTGTTGCATTATGCTCTTAGCACTCCTCGTAACTGCAATAGGCTTGGAATCAAGTCCTTAATGGGACTGCAGCTCAGTTGATCTCTAGTGATCGAGAGATCCACAGTAGGCAAAAGAATGCCTTACCCAGGCTCCTGGGAGTTTTAACTCTGGCAGCCTCAGCATCCCTGTTGTCTGTATCTATTTTTCTAAACCACATCTTGCTACAGTTTAGCTGACAGGTGTCTCTCTTCTGCTTAATGTTACTAGTGTTATCAAGACCCCTTGTTCTAGGTCAGGCGCATGCGGCCCGCAGGGCTATTGCATGCGGCCCGCGAGCTCCTCCCGGCCCCCCCAACGTTTACCTGGCCGACCAGCACCGGGGGCAGGGCAGGCTCCCTGCTTGCCTGCCTGCCCTGCCGCCGCGTCACACCAGGAAGCAGCTGGAACCTGGGGGAGGAGGGGCGCAGGGGTGTGTGTGGCTGTTGCTTCAGGCACCGCCCCCAGCAGCTCCCATTGGCCGGGAATGGGGAACTGTGGCCAATGGGAGCTGCTGGGGGCAGTGCCTGAAGCAACAGCCACACACACCCCTGCGCCCCTCCTCCCCCAGGTTCCAGCTGCTTCCTGGTGTGACGCGGCGGCAGGGCAGGCAGGCAAGCAGGGAGCCTGCCCTGCCCCCGGTGCTGGTCGGCCAGGTAAACGTTGGGGGGGCCGGGAGGAGCTCGCGGGCCGCATGCAATAGCCCTGCGGGCCGCATGCGCCTGACCTAGAACAAGGGGTCTTGATAACACTAGTAACATTAAGCAGAAGAGAGACACCTGTCAGCTAAACTGTAGCAAGATGTGGTTTAGAAAAATAGATACAGACAACAGGGATGCTGAGGCTGCCAGAGTTAAAACTCCCAGGAGCCTGGGTAAGGCATTCTTTTGCCTACTGTGGATCTCTCGATCACTAGAGATCAACTGAGCTGCAGTCCCATTAAGGACTTGATTCCAAGCCTATTGCAGTTACGAGGAGTGCTAAGAGCATAATGCAACACTCTCCTTTATGAATGTAAAGAGGGATTCAACAGAAAACCAACAAATCAAAGGGATGGGCACAGAATATCCCTATCTAGACTACAGTGTTAATGCCTGCATGTGTAATGATCCAAAGGTCACAAGTGCAGTGTGAGACAGAAAACTGCACCTATGGGTGAACTGGAAATTCATAGCTGGTTAGTGAGATCAGATTAGATCTTAAGACATGTGGCACATATTAAAGCTAATTGGTTGTACAAAGGAAGAGAGAGCAATCCAAGCTCAGCTACATTTCCTTGCAACTTTTCTCGGCCATCCTTTATCAGAATTCAAACAGAACAAATCAATAATATGACCCTCCAAATTCAGATTTGAAACCCAACCTGCCATTTGGAGAAAGCAGATGAGACTATGAAAGTCTGTTCCGTTAATTGCGTTACTGCAGCTATCAAATGATGAATATCCTGCCCCACTAAGATTTCTATCAAACACGGTGTGTTCTGTGAAATCATGTGTTTGAAGTCTAATAAGTCAAATTACCATCTTTCCTTTGGTTTCCCACTGGTTCTTTGTTCCTGGGAACTCTGTTGGACCATGTGGTGACAAACCGATGTCTCAGGGGGGCCAAAACAGCCTTGTATGACATGAAATGAAGCCTTGAAGTGATCTCATATTATTGCTAATGATATCTGCCCAGTTCTACTGTTCATATTAAATCATTTAAATATTTAACATGCTTCCCCAGAATAAAGTACAAACCCAACAACAGTTACCGACAGCTGCAGATGGATCCAGATCATATAACTTGGAGGCTTAAAGGGAAAGACACCATAATTCTACTCGGGGAAAACCAGAAAAACTCCACCTCTGAATGTGTGACCTGCTCCTACAGGCTTCTGAGGATTACAGAGAGACAGCTAGTATCCCCTTGTCTTTAATTTCATTGGGCAGAAGCAGACCTTGAAAATATCATTTCTAAATGGTGCTGATTGTGCAATATCGGCAGGCTTCCTGCAAACAAAGAAAGCGACAGGCCTGCAACTGATCAACCACCATGACTTGAGAGCATCACTTGTGTCTGCCTCAGTCTGTTTAATGCCCAGGCAGGAAAATGACCCACAATTTAGTTTGAATCAGTGTACTAACCTTGACCATTCCAGAAGGGAAAATATGACAACAGATCAGCCCCTGTGCTCCCCCACCTTAACCATAAACCCCCTAGAGTGCCACTAAATGAGTCTCTTCCCAGAGCGATGCAGCAAATTCGGCTGTAGGGGGAATTTGCTGCTGCTCTTTTCTCTCTCTCTCTCTCTCTCTGTGCCTGGGAAGCATTCCCAGTGAAATCTTACATATTCCCAACATACAGTAGGGCCAGGAGGACTCACTAAAAAGTATGGAATTGGCACAAGGGTGAGGAGGCTGCAAGATCCCCCCGTTAGATTCATAGGTTTGGTTGGGGGTTTTCTGGGCTGGGGGTGCCAACAGGGAAGGAGTATTTGATATTTCCCTTTTATGAAAGGTAATTACAAAATGACACTGTCCGCTCCTCGCCTCCCCCTCCGATCCTTCCGGGCAGCGCCCCCTAGCGATTATCAGCCAGATGTGCCATTTTCCAATAAACAAAGCGGTGCCGCTGAAATCAAGTTGAATTTTTTTTATTCTCCTTTGGTGCTTGTTTTTTTCCGCTTCCCAGCCCCGGTGGTTTGATTTGCAAAGCACAGAGCAGCGCAAACCACCCTGCTTATTCAGCAATCTCCAAATAAACGCAGAACGAATGCCTGGCTGGCAAAGGTTTTTCTCCTGCGCTGTACAACAGAGGATCACAATTTTTTTGTTCATATTGTAATTTTCCCACGGTGTGAAATACGGTTTGATCCATGCAATAATAATTCCCATTTCCCCCCCAGTCCAGCCAAACGAACCATTAGTAACAACCTGCTAAATTTAGTTGACTAGTCATGATCTGGTATTAATAGCAGCAGCATTCAAGACGTGCCCTGCACACACTGTGTCTGTGTCCGCAAACCTGAGACACACGCAACGCAAGGGGCGGACTGGACTGCGGTGAACAATACAGAAAACAATCTACTCACACAACTAGCCTGGAGATGATCCATGACACCATGGCGCTGTGTGCAGGGTGCCGCTCTCTTGCCAGGGAGGGGTCTCCCTGTTTCTCCGTCCCTGAATATGTCTGTCTGCGGCTCCCACCGGAATGAGCAGAGCGAGCGGCTCAGCCATTCGGCATTTCAGCGCAGCCTCACTCCGCGCAGCTGCTCACGCCAAAGGGGCTCCAGCGAGCGGCTGCGGAGGGGATTGGGCAGGACACCAGGAGTCATCGACGGCTCGGCGCACCCACAGCTCTGCAAGCCCCGTCGGTGTTTTCACTTTCTCTCTGGCTACAGCCTCTCTCTCTCCACTGCCTGCCTGCAGGCCCCGCTTTGATCTGGAGACGGTCCCATGTCGCCCGCACGTTTCCCTTTATAGAACCCAGGGTATTTCATTCTGTTCCCTGGGATTATTTCAAATCACTGCCGACCAGCGCTAGCTTTAACAATGTAACGAACTGGCTGTGGGGTTACTGCCACCTGTGTTAGCCCGGCTGTGTATCATAGTCCCTATACTGCTCCCAGCCAAAGGAGATCTAAGTTATTAATTTGTATTATTTGTTTTGCTGCCCCTGTTGGACCAGGACCCCATTGGGCTAGGCACTGTACACACAGAGAACAAAAGGACAGTCCCTGCCCCAAATTCTAGCTCCTCTGTCTCTGAGCAGCTAGAGGGAAAGCAAAGTGGCTTTAATTAATTTAATCCTAGGTGTCCACTGGTGGCTGCTACTTTACCTCTTTGGTCCAGAGAACACAGTGACACAACACAATGTATCATAACATTGGCATAGCAAAGTCATGACATTGTCCCACCCACTGTGTGACAATGCATTGTGATCACATCCACTCCAAAATAATCCCTGACTCTTCAACCGCTTCAGGCTTCTTCTTCAGGATATGGGGATTCAGACCAGTCACCAAGTCTTACCCAGTTTTTAGAGGGAGAGTCCCTCATTTTTAGATCATTTTTAAAGCAGTTTCTCATTATTATGATGAAGGATTTTTCTGTGCTCATCCATGTGCCTTATCAAATCTACACTGGACTATTCTGAAATTTCCCTCATTTAAACCATCACAGTTTGACGGCCCCATAGGATAGACAGGAATCCTTATGAGGGGCTGCATCCCACATTATAGGAGTCTCCATCCCATGCTGCAGCACTGGGAGGTTGATTGACAGATATACATGCTTCTGAAGCCAGTCATCACAGGAAGCACCATAGCACTAGCCACAAAATCTCATTTACTACTTTCTGCAGTGGAGCCTTACAGTGAAGTCTGGAATTGGTCTACTTCCTGTAGTAGGTCTATTCCTCCACTAGGGGGAACTGTGTTTATGACCACAGATACGGTCTGTAACTGGAACGATCTATAAACAACATCTGGGGGATATCAGGGCTGAAAATGGGCATTCCAGCTTTATTCGCTTTAGATGTACAATGCTGGGCATTTCTATTGCCCATGGAGCAGTTTGGTTTACCATACAAACCAGGGAGAGATCATGGAGATTGGATTGCAGGATTTGTTACTGTAAACGGGTTTATATAGAAATTGATCATAACTTCTCGGGACAGGGTTGCTTGCTGGAGGAATTCCTTCACTCCAGAGTAGCAATAGTGCTAGGTAGCCCACACTATAACCCAGGAATCTATATTGTGGCTGGTTCATCGGTATATGTAGCATAGTGCTATCCAAAGAGGAGCAAAGTGGTAGCCGTTTTTTGTATGTTGACAAGAAAGTCTCAGCACACCATAAAAATTTAAGAACTGCCATACTGGATCAGACCAATGGTCCATCTAGCCTAGTATCCTGTCTCCAATAATGGCCAGTACCAGAGCTTCAGGGGGAGTGTAGAGAACAAAGCAGTTTGTAATGAGCCACCTTGTCTTCCCCTCCCAGCTACTGGCCGTCAGAGGTTCAGGGTTACCCCGAGCCTATGGTGCATCCCTGACGATCTTGGCTAATAGGCATTGATGGACCTATCCTCCATGAACTTATCTAGTTCTTTTTTGAACCCAGTTATACTTTTGGCCATCACAACATCCCATGGCAATGAGTGCCACAGGTTAATTGTGTGTTGTGTGAAAAAGGACTTCCTCTTGTTTGTATTAAGTCTGCTGCCCATTAATTTCATCAGGTGAGCCCTGGGTTTTGTATTGTGAGAGAAGTATTTACCCTTTCCATCAACTTTTTCCACACTGTTCATGATTTTATAGACCTCTCTCATACATAAGTCATCTCTTTTCTAAGCTGAACAGACCTTATCTTTTTAGTCTCTGCTCATATGGAAGCTGTTCCATACCCTGCATCATCTTTGTTACCAATCTCTGAATCTTTTCCAGTTCCACTATATTCTCTCTGAGATGAAGCGACCAGAACTAGACCAATCATTCAAGGTGTGGGCGCACCTATTTATTGTGGGGGTTTCAAGTTGAACTTTTACAAGTTTTACTTTTCACAATCACTATTAATTATGTTATTATTAATTATATGATACCCTTGGCCTGTATAGTGATTTGTAGACATCAATATAAAACAAAGTACTTGCCATGGGGATCTTGCCGTATATTTTAAGCATAACACAATGACAAGACAGGAAAAGACAGCAGATCCTAAGGGCATGCGTGACAGGGTGCAGTAGCCCAACCTGATTAGAATTAACTAATTCCCATTCAGACCTCACACAAGTGTAGAGTGGGGTAATAAAGCAGGGTTGGGGACCAAAAGCCTAATCAGGCTGCCAGAGCAAACCCTGGAAATGATATAAACACTTACCTGGTTTTAAACACAGGGGGAGCAAGGTATTCAGATACTGTGTTCATTGATAGATACAGTCTGGGCAGTAGCCCCCCCTGCTTCCCCATTCAATCTTGGTTGATTCTGTATTGGGTAACAGTTGCTTTTTCCTTTTGTTATAATCTGTGCACACGAAAGCTCAAGAATAAAGGCTTGGAGAAATGCTTTGCTTGTTGAAAGCCTTTCTTTTCTTGCTGGACCAGCTGACCCAGTCCACAAAGGAATAGTGGGGAGACAGACAAAGGAAGAGGGTTAAAGCTCCAGGGACATTTTGGGGCTTGTTTATACACCTTGCAGGTGTCATAGGATGTTAATGTGACATTTTGCACAAACTTGCACAGAATACTATGGTGATGGGTACATTCTAACACCCTAGATCTGAGCCTTGTTTCTCAAACAAAATAAGAAGGAAGGGAAGATAATGGAGCAAGTAATTAAGGAAATCATCTGCAAACACTTGGAAGGAGGTAAGGTGATAGGGTATAGCAGGCATGGATTTGTAAAGAACAAATCGTGTCAAACCAATCTGATTGCTTTCTTTGATAGGATAACGAGTCTTGTGGATAAGGGAGAAGCTGTGGATGTGGTATACCTAGACCAGGGGTAGGCAACCTATGGCACTCGTGCCGAAGGCGGCACGCGAGCTGATTTTCAGTGGCACTCATACTGCCCGGGTCCTGGCCACCGGTCCGGGGGGCTCTGCATTTTAATTTAATTTTAAATGAAGCTTCTTAAACATTTTAAAAACCTTATTTACTTTACATACAACAATAGTTTAATTATATATTATAGACTTATGGAAAGAGACCTTCTAAAAACGTTAAAATGTATTACTGGCACGCGAAACCTTAAATCAGAGTGAATAAATGAAGACTCGGCACACCCCTTCTGAAAGGTTGCCAACCCCTGACCTAGACTTTAGTAAGGCATTTTATACGGTCTTGCATGATATTCTTATCGATAAACTAGGCAAATACAATTTAGATGGGGCTACTATAAGGTGGGTGCATAACTGGATGGATAACCGTACTCAGAGAGTTGTTTTTAATGGTTCCCAATCCTGCTGGAAAGGCATAACAAGTGGAGTTCCGCAGGGGTCTGTTTTGGGACTGGCTCTGTTCAATATCTTCATTAACGACTTAGATATTGGCATAGAAAGTACGCTTATTAAGTTTGCAGATGATACCAAACTGGGAGGGATTGCAACTGCTTTGGAGGGCAGGGTCATAATTCCAAATGATTTGGACAAATTGGAGAAATGGTCTGAGGTAAACAGGATGAAGTTTAACAAAGACAAATGCAAAGTGCTCCACTTAGGAAGGAACAATCAGTTTCACACATACAGAATGGGAAGAGACTGTCTAGGAAGGAGTACGGCAGAAAGGGATCTAGGGGTTATAGTGGACCACAAGCTAAATATGAGTCAACAGTGTGATGCTGTTGCAAAAAAAGCAAACATGATTCTGGGATGTATTAACAGGTGTGTTGTGAGCAAGACACGAGAAGTCATTCTTCCGCTCTACTCTGCGCTGGTTAGGCCTCAACTGGAGTATTGTGTCCAGTTCTGGGCACCGCATTTCAAGAAAGATGTGGAGAAATTGGAGAGGGTCCAGAGAAGAGCAACAAGAATGATTAAAGGTCTTGAGAACATGACCTATGAAGGAAGGCTGAAAGAATTGGGTTTGTTTAGTTTGGAAAAGAGAAGACTGAGAGGGGACATGATAGCAGTTTTCAGGTATCTAAAAGGGTGTCATAAGGAGGAGGGAGAAAACTTGTTCACCTTAGCCTCTAAGGATAGAACAAGAAGCAATGGGCTTAAACTGCAGCAAGGGAGGTTTAGGTTGGACATTAGGAAAAAGTTCCTAACTGTCAGGGTGGTTAAACACTGGAATAAATTGCCTAGGGAGGTTGTGGAATCTCCATCTCTGGAGATATTTAAGAGTAGGTTAGATAAATGTCTATCAGGGATGGTCTAGACAGAGTATTTGGTCCTGCCATGAGGGCAGGGGACTGGACTCGATGACCTCTCGAGGTCCCTTCCAGTCCTAGAATCTATGAATCTATAAGAATATACACTAATTTTCCTTAAATAGGGAGTGAAGACCCTGCACCTTCCACGTCAGCAATGAGGCCCCCACTGAGCTGAAGTTTAACAACCAGGTAACCAGCTTTGGAAGGGAAATTAGTCATAGTCTTGGAAGACACAGATCTAAATGACTGCACCATGGTTCCAGTTAATCAGATTATCCCCCTTTGGCCCTAGAAGTGGAGTTGCAATTCTTACAGCTGAGCAATCCATGCAGGGCCCCAGACATCTGAATATTGCCAGATCTCCAGAACCACTACAAAAAATAGCCACTGACAGGGCACTGTGTCAGTGTCAGACCTTGAAGCCAGTCAGGAAACACTAACTGCAGGAAGAGGAGAAATTTCTGTATCTACAAGGCATTCCCTCTGATGGAACCTCTCCCGTCTTTGACAGTCCCAGAGAGGAGACATCTCACAATCAGTTGGGAGGCATATATATGTCATTTAGAAAATGCTATGTCCCAAGTATTGGGACAAGCCTGTGGTAGAGTCTGAGCAGTACATTTGAAAGTCTCCAAGGCTTCCTCTGTAAATAAGGAAGAGGTATGTTTCTGCACAGGTTTGATTGTATGGCTAAAATAGAACCTGAAAGTAACCCAGAAAGAGAGAGACTGATGTGACAGGTGAGTAGACGAGTTAGGCCCCACCAAGAAGCATATATGTATACACATTATTTTGGATAATCTATATTCCAAGAGAAATCAAGGGAAAGTAGATAATTTTAAAACATTTAAGGATCCAGGCTATTTCTAAAAATTGGCTGACACCTCCAGAGCCCTACAATAAAATCTATCCTCCAGAACCAGAAAAAAAAACAGAACCAGAAAAAAAGCAACAGATTGGTTGGACTTCTCAACAGACTCATAGGATGGCCCAAAAAGCAGTAATCTCACTCACCTCACACCAACCCCGACAGGTGTGTTGCAGAGGGTCAGCAGCAGCCCCCTCCTCTCTGCATCCCCAGGCGGTGGCAGCAGCTTCTGAGAGGGACGGGACTGTACCCAGGGCTCTTTGTTGATGCAGTTGCTCTGGATTCCGGAAAGTCCAACAACACATGAACAGCATTTCAGTATTGTCCACCCCATCTGTCGAGCCCTGTTGGTATAGTCCAGAGGCTGCGCGCTGCATCTTGGGAATTGTAGTCCCCTCCTGTCAATGCCTTCGTTCACATGATCTGCCCTGGCGTTCTCAGCTTGCTGCCTTTCTCTTGCTTGGAGTGACACATCAGACCTTGCGGCGCGTGCAAGGGAACCGGCCTGTTCCAACCCCCCATCGGGGTGGGGGAGAGGCGTGTGCGAACTATGAGTACGGTGCTGACAGACGTGGTGAGTCCGCGCCGCTGGGGTGGGTAAAACAGCGGGCCAGGGCGCTTCTGCTGTGCGGGGAGGGGGCAGCCAGCCCAGTGCATGCTGGAAGCTTCTCTCCCACGTGGTGCTCGCCGTCTAATTCTTGTCACCTCAGGGCTAACGATCCCGGCCCGTTCTTGAGGGGCTGCAGCTCGGAGTGACCCTGGTGCCACTACATCGCCAGCCTATAGCTACGTCCGCGCGGGCTCCCACCCCTGCAGCCCCTGTCCTCTCCTGCATCTCATCCCGCATCTCCGCTCCCGCCTTGGTTCAGCGCCAGGCTCCTGCCCGCCCTTGTGTCCCTGCCTTGTGCATCCTCCGTGTTTTGCCTGTGGGTGAGCCTGGGCCCGGGTAAATCACATTCCCTGGGGCCCCTCTCAGCCTCCAGTTATGAGCCTCCTTGTTATGTTGTAACCATCTAATTTATGCATCAGTCCTGCATGGAGCGCCACATGGTCAAATGCCTGGCCCCCCACATGCAGCCCCTTTGAATTCAGAAACCTATCCTCTACCATGGTTACCGGTTCTCTGCAATATTGTTCCACCCAGTGTTCACAGAGAGGAAAGCATAGCAAAGCTCATGACGAAATTGCGTGATATGCTACATCTACTGTTAATTAAAGATTTGTTTAATCCATCACATGATCGTCTGTCCTCACGGTGCCTGTTGTGGATAAGTTTACCAGGTGAGGGATTTACGGTAGAGGATGCATGGCGAGCTTCATGGTTCGCAGAGAAAGTGACAAATAATTATCTTGTCTCAGACAAGATACTCACTGTCAACCCATTATAACGAAGGCAATGGAGCCTTCTCTACTGGTTTCATACCAGACATAAAACCTGTGCTGCAGCAAAATTTCAGTGGTGTTTTAGAGACAGTCTACTATGTCAATGTGGGCAGCCACAAACCATGACACATATTGCTGAGGACTGCAAAATGACTCAACTTCCTGAAGGTCTTTGTGCCTTCTACATTGTTGATAAAAACACTGTGGCTTGGCTTGCTCAGATTGCAAACACCAAATAAATGTGGGTTTCCCATCTCCCCTGTGTGATTTCCAGGGATCCTAGTTTTCAATCAAAATTCTCTGATTAAAAAAAAAAAAAAATCCGCTTTTTTCCACAATTAAAATGAAACACTGAACTTTAGTTTCCCTAGTCACAATATATATAGGTACAGTATCAGTTCAACATAATCTTTTATTGATATACAGTAGAACCCCGTTTATCCAAGCCTCCATTATCTGGCTCTCCATATTAACCAAACCTGGGGCTGACAGCAATGGGGCTCATGCGGTGAGCCCCAGATGGCTGGGGCTCCGGCTATCAGCACCATGCGGAGCCAACCCGCCATCTTAAAATAAGGGACAGAAAGCTCTTTGCCAATTCTCCTGATTATCCCAATTTTTGATTATCCGATCTGGCCCCAGTCCCAATTAGATCAGAATTCCACTGTAAATTTAAAGTGCATTCAAAAATCAACCACAAGAGGGGGAGTGGACGCACTGAATAAGTGACACTGGTACTTTCAGTAAAATTTTGTTAATATTTAATATATGTTTTTATTTTTTCAAAAAATGTAAAAACTAAAGGCAGCTTAGGTGAAAGTGATCATGAAATAGTAGAGTTTATGATTCTAAAGATTGGTAGGAGGGAAAACAGCACAATAAATATTATGGCTTTCAAGAAGACAGACTTTAAGCAAACTCAGGGAGTTGATAGGTAAGATCCCCAGGGAAGCAAGTCTAAGGGGAAAAACAGTTCAAGAGAGTTGTCAGTTTTTCAAAGAGACATTTTTAATGGCACAAGAGCAAACTATCCCATTGTGCAGGAAAGACAGGACATATGGCAAGAGACTACTGTGGTTTAACCAGGAGATCTTCAATGATCTGAAATTCAAAAAAAGAGTCCTATAAAAAGTGGAAATTAGGTCAAATTAGAAAGGATGAATATAAACAAATAACACAAGTATGTAGGGACGAAATTAGAAAGGCAAAGGCACAAAACAAGATTCCACTAGCTAGAGACATAAAAGGCAACAAGAAAACATTCTACAGATACTTTAGAAGCAAGAGGAAGACCAAGTACAGGGTAGGCCTGTTACTCAATGGGGAAAGAAAAACAGTAACAGAAAATGTGGAAATGGCAGTAGTATTAAATGACGTTTTTGTTTCAGTTTTCACCAAAAAGGTTGAGTAGCGATTGGATGTCTAACATAATGAATGTCAGTGAAAATGAGGTAGGATCAGAGGCTAAAATAGGGAAAGAACAAGTTAAAAATTACATAGACAAGTTAGATGTCTTCAAGTCACCAGGGCTTGATGAAATACATCTTAGAATACTCAAGGAGCTGATTGAGGAGATATCTGAGCCATTAGCGATTATCTTCGAAAAGTCATGGAAGATGGGAAAGATTCCAGAGAACTGGAAAAGGGCTAATATAGTGTCAATCAATAAAAAGGGAAGAAAGGACAATCCAGGGAATTATAGACCAGTCATCTTAACGTCAGTACTCGGAAAGATAATGGAGCAAATACAGGAACTCCTCACTTAACGTTGTAGTTATATTCCTGAAAAATGCGACTTTAAGCGAAACAATGTTAAGCGAATCTAATTTCCCCATAAGAATTAATGTAAATGAGGGGGTTAGGTTCCAGGGAAATTTTTTTCACCAGACTATACACACAAGCAGTATAAGTTTTAAACAAACAATTTAATACTGGTACACTGTGATGATGATTGTGAAGCTTGGTTGAGGTGGAGGAGTCAGAGGGTGGGATATTTCCCAGGGAATGCCTTATAATATAATATAATATATGGAGATATACCTATCTCATAGAGCTGGAAGGGACCCCGAAGGGTCATCGAGTCCAGCCCCCTGCCTTCACTAGCAGGACCAATTTTGCCCCAGATCCCTAAGTGGCCCCCTCAAGGATTGAACTCACAACCCTGGGTTTAGCAGGCCAATGCTCAACTAGCAATTGACTGAGCCCTCAAGGGTTAACTCTCACAACACTCTACAAGGCAGCAGGAAAGGAGGGAGGGCAGACAGAGACACACACCCTGTGTGTGAGAGAAAAAATGCGCATTTCCCCTTTAAGTAGCTGACCCCAGGCTTAAGTACACTGCCTTGTTAATTAAATCAGCTTGCTGAGACCCGCAGCTACTGCCGTTGGTCCTGTGTCCCCCCTGCTCTATGGAAGATGGGGTAAGCGGGGTGCAGGAGCAGGGGGGAGGGGGAGACACCCTGACATTAGCCCTCCTCTTCCCCCTTCCCCCCATACAGCAAGCAGGAGTCTCTGGGAGCAGCTCCAAGGCAGAGGGCAGGAGCAGCACATGGCGGGGGGGGGGGGGACAGCTGCTGCACAGGGAACTTAGGGGAGTGGGGAGCTGATAGGGAGAGCTGATAGGGGGGCTGCTGGTCCACCCTGGTTCCAACCACCCACCAGCTAGCTGAAATGGGCTGCTCTTCCTGCAAGCAGTGGAAAAAACAGGCTGCTGCCAAACGACATTAGAAGGGAGCATTTCACAACTTTAAACGAGCATGTTCCCTAATTGATCAGCAACTTAACATTGAAACAACGTTAACCGGGACGACTTTAAGTGAGGAGTTCCTGTAATGGAACAATCAATTTGCAAACACCTAGAAGATAATAAGGTGAAAAGTAACAGTGAGCATGGATTTGTCAAGAATAAAATCATGTCAAACCAACATAATAGCTTTCTTTGACAGGGTAATAAGCCTCGTGGATAAGGGGGAAGCAGTAGATGTGGTATATCTTGACTTTAGTAAGCCTTTTGATACTGTCTCGCATGACCTTCTAATAAACAAACTAGGGAAATACAACTTGATGGAGCTAGTTGGAAAACTGTTCCCAGAGAGTAGTTATTAGGGGTTCACAGTCAAGCGGAAGGGCATATCGAGTGGAGTCCTGCAGGGATCAGTTCTGTTCAATATCTTCACAGTGATTTAGATAATGGCATAGAGAGTACACTTATAAAGTTTGCGGACGATACCAAGCTGGAAGGGGTTGCAAGTGCTTTAAGGGAGGACAGGATTCAAATTCAAAATGATCTGGACAAACTGGAGCAATAGTCTGAAGAAAATAGGATGAAATTCAATAAGGACAAATGCAAAGTACTCCACTTAAGAAGGAACAATCAGTTGCACACATACTAAATGGGAAATGACTGCCAAAAAGGAATCTGGGAAACATAGTGGATCACAAGCTAAATATGAGTCAGCAGTGTAACACTATTGTTGCAAAAAGAGCAAACATCATTCTGGAATATTGTGATAAATGAAGGGGGAGGGAGGTAGCTCCCTTTTATGGACACTCAGCCAGCCAGTAGCTATAAAATCCCTCTTAGTAGCTGTTCTTTAATTGCTCTACTTGTGAAGGGTTAAAAAGTTTCACTGCTATGCATAGGTAAAAGGAAGTGAGTGGGCACCTGGCCAAAAGAGCCAATGGGAAGCCTAGAACTTTTTAAAATTAAGAAAAAACTCCCCTTTTGTCTGTCTGTTGTTGTTCTCCCGGGGAGAGGCGGACAGGGCAACAGATATGCTGTAAGAAGCTTGGGCCCGGTATGAAAAAATCATCAGTAGCATACCTAGAAACTACTCATTTAAAACCCCAGATATGTAAGTAGATCAGGAAATGTCTATGAAGACGTGATTAGGTTTATCCCTTTTATTTCTTTATGGCTTGTGAATTCCTCTGTGCTAACCCCAGGTGCTTTTGTTTTGCTTGTAACCTTTAAGCTGGACCTCAAGAAAGCTATTCTTGGTGCTTAATCCTTGTAGTTGCTCTTTTAAAATCTAGCAATAGCCTGAGTTCCCAGATATATTTTCTTATTTTTTTTATTAATAAAATGTACCTTTTTTAAGACCAGAATTGGATTTTTGTGTCCTTAGAGGTTTGTGCACATGTTGTTTAATTAGATGGTGGCAACAGCTGATTTGCTTCCCCCCCCCACCTTTCTCAGCTCTTCCCCAGAGGGGTGTGTGTGAAAGGGCTTGAGGGTACCCCACAGGAAGAAATTCCCAAGTGCGCCTTCCTGGGCTCTCAAAGGGGTTCTGCACTTGGGTGGTGGCAGCATTCAAGGTCCAAAAAAAGCTGTAACCTTGGGAGCTTAATACAAGCCTGGAGTGGCCAGTATTAATTTTTAGAATCCTTGCGGGCCCCCACCTTCTGCACGCAAAGTGCCAGAGTATGGAATTAGCCTTGATAGATATATTAGCAGGAGTGTTGTAAGCAACACAGGAGACGTCCTTCTTCCACTCTACTCCACGCTGACTAGGCCTCAAATGGAGTGTCCAGTTCTGGGCCACATTTCAGGAAAGATGTGAGCGAATTGGAGGAAGTTCAGAGAAGAGCAACAAAAATGATTAAAGGTCTAGAAAACATGACCTATGAGGAAGATTGAAAAAATTGGGTTTGTTTAGTCTGGAAAAGAAAAGACTGAGAGGGGACATGATATCAATTTTCAAGTACATAAAAGGTTATTACAAGGGGGAGGAAGAAAAATTGTTCTTCTTAACCGCTGAGGATAGGACAAGAAGCAATGGGCTTAAATTGCAGCAAGGGAGGTTTAAGTTGGACATTAGGAAAAATTCCTATGTTTTTTTTAAATAATTTCAATTTGTTGTTGTTTGATAAGGGGTAGTGGTTGGAGAATTATCAGAAGTGAAGCCCTGAAGAAAACTAGTGGAAAAAGCACAAGGAGTTAGCTAAAGCGGAGATCACATCTCTGAGACAAGAGCAACAGCAGCCAAACAAATAGTGGAAATAGCCAATCTTCAACAGACAACTGCAGGATGTGATGGAATCCATGGCTGAGGTGGACTGCAAGGGGCAGAAGGAGAGTGGACCTCAGGGACGCCCTTGTGTTGGGAAGAACCCAGAGAAAGGTATGGATTGTGGGTTGTCTGCTTCTTCTATAGCCAGCAGAAGGCAGCAGATTGGATGACCTAATAAGTTCTCTGTTTTGGGCAGTTCTCTCTCTATTCTTCTTCTTCCCACATTGTGAAGCTGGACGTTGGATGGCGGCCAGATGGGTGTACTCATGGAATGTTGGATCACAGTCAATGTCTCTTGGCATCAAGTAAGACTAAGCCAGCTCAGTGGCTCACAGTGGGCATTTTTCTTTATTAGAGAGACAAGGTGTCTTTTGAAGGTGTTGTGCAGGTTTCTTTTCAGGTTGCAGATTGAGAGGTCAAAGTGTTCACCCAAGGTGATGTGGTCTTTTTATCTTGCATTATTTTCCTGTGTGAGTTCATTCCAGAGTGTAGTGATTGTCAGTTCACCCACATAGTTGTTATTGGGGCATTTAGTGCACTGGATGAGGTAGACCACATGTTGTGAAAGGCACGTGTAAGATCCATGGATCTTGAAAAGTGTGTTGTGGGGCGTGCTGATCAGTGTAGCAATGGAGCTATGTCGACAGGTTTTGCATCTGTTGTTGTAGCAGGCCTGGCGCCGCTTTGAGTTAGCATGTCCTGGTCTCTGGGGAGCTTGCCTCTGATGATTAGCTTGGCCTTCGAGAGCGTGTTGCTGCCATCACCCAAATCACATGGTGTGCCCATCTATCCTTTTTCCACCTGTGCCATTTCTAATGTACTCCAACACACTTCCCCCTATGAGTGCCCTGGCTGCCTCACCCCTATAGCTTAACATTAAGGGGACATTGGGCAAGACCCAAAGACAAAAGGCCTCTCCGCAGCCTTCAAGGCTGCTACACAAGATGGCTGCCGATGACCCACCTCAGCCTCGTTTCCATGCTTCCCCGAGCATCAGCCTCCCTGCTGATGCGCATGGGTAGAGCATGCCGTCAGTAGGCGTCAAGCCCTTCCCTGTGTGCCCATGCGCACAGAGTCATGCGCAGCACCCCCGCAGGTGCACTTGGCAATGTGCGCTTGCGCAGAACAGCTCCCCTCCCCCTGTGCTATATCTGAGTACGCCGCTAACCGCACGTATAAGCGGCCCTCTCACACTTTCTGCCTCCATTTGAGATTCCTCCGCCAGTCGCGTAGGGATCCCTCTATTCATAGCCAACCTACCTGGAAAAATCACACGGATGCCATTAATTACATGCTGAATGTTTTCCATATTGGCCTCTGACTCTGGGGCCTCAGAGACTGGAGTGGGGCCCGGGACTCCTTTATCTGGGGCCGGCGGAAGAATCACCAGCTTTGAAAGTGCATCTTCTGAAAAACCGAGCCGATGAACCTCGAGAGCTAACTCCGCCCCTCGGCCAATCCGAGACGGAGGATTGCCGCGTGCCCCTCCCCTCGTCCCGGGCTGGACCAATGAGCGGGAACAGCTCGGGGGAGGGCGCGTTGAGGGGTGTGTGAGTGAGGGGGTGTATGTAATGCCCGGGAGGGCAAGGGAAGGAGCGCTGGGTGCTGTTTGTGCTGGAGCTGAGGGGAGACTCTTCGGGCTGTTTCGGGGCTTTAGCGGGACGTGCTGCCCGGGGGCTGTGTGTGTGTGGGGAGCAGGTGAGGGCTGAGTGGGGCTCGGCGGGCTCTCCAAGGAGCTGCCCCCTTAGCTGGCTCCATTGACGCCCAGGGATTTGGCTCGTCTGTTCCTGCTGAGGAGGGCTCGCCGGGAACAAAGGGGGGCTCGGAGGTTGGCGGCTGGGAGGGGGACAGGTTCCCTCAGCGCTGCTGCCAGTCCGTTCTCCCCCCACCTGCACGGATATACCACGGTCGTGTCAACCCCCCCTCCCCCCGGTGTCTACGGTTAAACGGCGACTAAAAAGAAATCCTCCCCGTCCCCATCCTCGAACAAGAGCAGGAAGCTTCGTTCAGCCTAGTCTGGGCTTGTTGGGGTCGGCGTGCAACTGTCCGGAGCGCTTGTCTAATGAAGTTACTGCTTTGTTCGTGTTTCCTGGGTGTCTTCTGCGGAGAACAGGGCTTCCCAATGCGCTAGGATGGTGCTCCGGCTGGAGGAGAGCTGGCCCTTGCTCGTCGGGAAGAGGTTCCTGAGCCTGTCTGAGGAGGAGAACAACGGCCCGTGGGATACGGATCGCGTCTCCGAATGGCCCTGGAAAGCTGGCAGAATCAGGGCCGTTTCGCACACAGATGTTTCCAAACAGGACTTGAAGGTAAGTTCTATTTATGTAACAGTTCTGGGGAGATGAGTGCATATGGTGACTTTTTTGCCTCTTAGAACACGCATATGTTTCCATCTGTTTCTTAGAAATTGTTCTGGACTAGATAAATCTGTGAAACTACTCATCTGTTTGAAAACAACCTACATGCTGATGTCTATATTTTCAATCTTCTGGAATGTTAAATACATGCACAAAATACCCCTCTAAATATTTCTAGATTATCTGTCTCCTCCTACCACCTGGACAAAGTTTGTATTATATCCTACCTGTTAAGACACATTTCAGCACACTTCACTACTGCAGTTATAAATCTTGTTTCAATGGTGAATATGCCTTCCTACGACTACAGTAAATTTATAAGTTTGAGGGGTGGGGTGATGCTTTTAATGTTGGTAGTGGCTATTGTTGCAGTACCTTAATATTTTCTTATTGATCATGGTCGCTGGTATGATAAGGTAGTGTGGACACTTGCTATTCATGATTGTTAGGTGGTCATGAGTTTAGATGGTTCTCACAATCAGATAACATCCCTATGGCAAATGTGACAATTACTTAAATGGCAGAATATTGGGAAGTATTAAATGTATTTTTAGCTGGCTTCTAATATAGTTTATTAGGTTGAAACAAGGTGTTAACACCATATGACCAGATAGCTCTCTTTGGGGCACAGCTACTGTAGCATGTTAAGCATTTGCTAGTGACAGGACTTCACAGTAGTAATGGAGTTTTATTGTGTGTAAATTTTATATTTTCTTCTACTTTTGACTTGATGGCATACTGCCTTGTTTCATGACTCTGCTTCTGCTGCGGTTACCTTCTTTCAGTTACATGGTTTTCCCTTGCTTTCTTAGTGGGAGACTGATGGCTTCTGATAATTCGAGGAAGTGTTTGTCCCTTTTCCTTTCAAGGCAGTTACTAAATAGTTCTAATTGACTTATTTCTCTTTAGTGTCTAAACTTTGGGATTTTACACTACAGACCAAGCCTAAATTCCAGAGGGTGGCATTCTAGTCATATCTAGTGTGCTAGGGGTAGAGTTTTGCCCATGTATGACATGTCAGGGGAGGTATCAAAGCCTTATATGGTGTGGGGAGGAGAAATTGCTGTAGAGTGCTCTCTGCTCAGCCCTCTCTGATAATAGAAAGGAAAAGGAGCAGGTGCCGCTGGGGATTTTGCAGAGCTTTACTGTGAGACCTGTAATTGGTTACGGCTCTGTTAGAAGAGATTAACTCTAGTGCATTCTCCTCTCTCCAGTAGAAGTGTTTAGTGTGAAAAGTGACCAGGATGGCAAGGGAGACAGTTGTGACCGCAAAGAGCTTTTGTACAGAAAAGCATACAGCCCCACCACCAGTCTCAAAAGAAGAAAGAGAGAGGGGGTAAAAGGAATTATAGCAAAAGGTCCCAGAGTGATGGTGAACTGAAAAACCATGTTGAGGAACAGAGAGGTTTGAATTGCAGTGCTTAGTCTGTAGAGAGACATGGTGGGTGAGGTGATCTTTTATTGGGCCAATTTCTGTTGGTGAGAGATGAGCTTATGCACTGCTCTTCTTCAGGTCTGGGAAAGAGAGTCACAGCTTAATACAAGATGGAACAGATTGTTTAGCATAACTAGGTAACACATATCTCAAGGGACCATTTAAGGTGAAGTGGCCTGTTAACACTCCTCCAGTCATGAGGGGTGGGGGAAGAGAAAGGGGAGGTTGTTAGTGGGTTATAGATTGGATTTATAGTTTATAACGATGTCTCTGTTTAGTCCATGAGTTTTAGGCTACATCTACACTATACAGACCTTACAGCGGCACAACTGTACCGATGCAGGTGTGCCATTGTAAGGTTTCCTATGTAGCCGCTCTACGCAGGCGTGAGAGAGCTCTCCTGCTGGCATAATTAAACCACCCCCAAGGAGCAGCAGTAGCTATGTCGCAGGAGAAGATCTCCCGCCCACATAGTGCTGTCCACACCAGCACTTTTGTCAGTCAGAGGTGTGGCTTTTTTCCCTATACTCCTTCCTGACCAATGTATGTTTTACCAACGAAAGTGTCGCCATAGCTGTGCCGCTAAAAGTTGTGCAGCGTAGCCACTGTTTGTCGGCTTTCCTGCCGACAACACGCTGTTCACACTGGCACTTGTCACAGTAAAACTTTTGTCTTTTGGGGGTGGGAGGTTGTTTAAGCACCTCTGAAAGACAAAAGTTTTGTCATTCAATTGCCAGTGTAGACCCAGCCTTAGTGTCTAGCTGCCTTGCCCCCCAAACCCCATGACTGGAGGGGGGTTAATAGGCCACTTCACCTTAAATGGTCCCTTGAAATATGTGTTGACTAGTTATGCTAAACAATTTGTTCCATCTTGTATTTAGCTGGGACACTCTGAGTACATTTCTCAGACCTGAAGAAGAGCTCTGTGTAAGCTTGAAACCAAAAGAAGTTGATCCAATAACCTTGTCTTGCTAGTATCNGAGGGGGGGGGGGGGGGGGGGGGGGGGGGGGGGGGGGTAGGTTCCAAGGAAATATTTTGGGGACAGACAAAAGGCATTCTATATTGTACAGTACTGTACTGTGGTGGGGAGGTGCCCCTGGCTTACCCCACACAGGCACAGCCCACTGCAGACAATGAGGCAGGCAAGGATGCTAGGAAGCACCTTGCGCAGCAGCAGCTTCCCCCCCCAGAAGAACAGGTGCTGACTTTGCTGGGGGATGCTCCAGGCCCGCCTCTTCCCATCTCCACTCCAGGCCCGCCTCTTCCCACCCCCACTCCACCTCCTCCCCGGAGCACACCCCCTTCCTCCCAGCGCTTCCCTGCCGCCAAACAGCTGTTTGGCAGCACTTAGGACTTTCTGGGAGGGAGGGGGAGGAGCGGAGACGCAGCGCTTCCCCGCTCCTCCCTCCCTCCCCCTCCCACCAGTGGCGGATTTAGAGTTAGTGGGGCCCTGTGCTCAGCTTCATTTTCATTCTCTTATCTCCCTCCCCCCATTTTTCATTCCTTTTTTCTCCATTCTCCTCCTGGGGCTCAGGGCTGGGGATGCAGGGTATGGGAGGGAGTTAGGGTGCTCAGGGTGGGGGTGTGGGGTCTGGGAGGGAGTTAGGGTGCTCAGGGTGGGGGTGTGGGCGGAGGCTCAGGGCTGGGGCAGGCAGGAGGGGCTGAGCACTTACCTGGGGCAGCTCCTGTTTGGTGCAGGGGGTGTGCAGGTGGCTCTGTGCAGCACGGCACTGCCCACCGGCAGGCAGGGCCACCCAGAACGCAGGGGCTTTAGGGGCTGCAGGGCCCTGGGATAAGGGGTCCCCGGGGCCCTGGCCTGCAGCTCTAAAGCCCCTTTTGGAATGCGGCCCTGCGAGCATGGGCCAGAGGACTCAGGAGGAGCAGGGGCAGCCGCTGGCTGCACGGCCGGAGAGAAGCTCTGGGAGGGAGGAAGGAGGAGGAGGCAGAGAAGAGGAACTTGTGCAATGCTCCCTTGTAAAGTCAGCCAAACAACATTATAAGGGAGCATTGCACAACTTTAAATGAGCATGTTCCCTAATGGAGCAGCGACGTAACTTCGAAACAACGTTAAGCGGGAGGACGTTAAGTGAGGAGTTACCGTACCTCACATGTCAGATATTATGGCGATTGGGAAGAGGGCATGTAAAAAACCTATATGGAGTGCAACTTGTAAACATAGGCATGAAATGACATCCCAAAACCAGTTAATCAAGCTACCGTGTTCTCCTCACTCAGAAGTGAGGAATACTTTATAAAAAATTTTTAACAGATCCCCAAGATGTGCACAAAATAAAAACAGTAATTCGATCATTTAACTTTATTGCTGTAAATGTTAACTATCTTTTCCCCACTCTTTTCGTCACCCTCTTCTTGCAATACATGCAAAATTTAAGCTCCTCTGTGCAGAGACTGATCTTAAGGTCAGGCTTGACAAAGCCCTGGCTGTGATTTAGTTGGGATAAGGTCCTGCTTTGAGCAGGGGGCTGAACTAGATGACCTCCTGAGGTCCCTTCCAACCCTGATATTCTATTCTATGATTTTCATATGTTTCTGTAAAGCAGCTAACACATTTGGGTGTTGTAAAAATAGAAAGTGAAAATTGAATGATGTTCTGACATGGTATTAAAAAAAAATACCTAAATTTTAACAGGCTTTTCTTCTGCATTAAAATAATCATTGTTTAAACTCTCAGCAGCAGTAATGGAGTTGTTGAAATATGTTAATTTAAAATTATAATCTGGCTCACTGTGGAGATGGATAAGTGGTATAGAAGGCTGGAATTTTATGGTTAAAGATGTTGCATAACATTGACTAGATTAGAATTTGTTTACTAGTTTAAAAATAGAGCGGTATAACTATTGTATAGTAATTGCTTCATTGTGTGACAAAAATGCAATAATTGGACATTTTAGTAAGAACAAGTGCTTATAATTAAACTTGATTGTTGGATAAGGTAAAAAAAAGTGTGGCGTTCTCCTCGATGCAGCCCGGAACTGTAAGGCACTGAGTTACTCTTCTGCCTTAGCAAAAGTGAACTTTGCTGGAGATTAGACCGTTTCAGTTCCCTGCCACACCAAGGAATTGTAGCAGCAGCTCCTGCCCTTCTGGCCAAGAGGATCCACTGTTCACAGGCTCATAGGGTGCTGTTCCCTATGTCCCCTAAGTGATGGATAAATAGAATGTCTTTTTGCTGCCCCTTATATTTTCCAAAGTCCAGTGTCCTTGTCTCAGGAAGATTTCCTGGGGGTGCAGATTGGTAAATCCAAATTCCTTTGTGTAGGGTAGATTTGATTTATGCCCTACTTTCAAAACACATTTTAAGAACATATATAATTCTTTATACAGTAGAACCTCAGAGTTAAGAACTGACCAGTCAACAACACTTCATTTGGAACTGGAAATACACAATCAGGTAGCAACAGAGACCAAAAAAAGGCAAGTACAGTACTGTGTTAAACGTAAACTACTAAAAAAAAAAAAAGAAAAAGGAAAGCGGCATTTTTCTTCTGCATAGTAAAGTTTCAATTTGTATTAAGTCAGTGTTCAGTTGTAAACTTTTGAAAGAGAAACTAACCTTTTGTTCAGAGTTATGAATAACCTCCATTCCCAAGGTGTTTGTAACTCTGAGGTTCTACTATATACAGCTTGTACATACGTCACACAATGGCATTCCTGACCAGCATGTCCCCAGTTTATATATGATACGTTACATTTTGGATACATATTATCAGGGCTTTGGAGCGGAGCCTGGAGCGCGGAGCTGGAGCGCAGAGCAGTGGAGCTGCAGGTTTTTGCCTGGAGCTGGAGTGGAGCCGGAGCACAGCTCCAAAGCCCTGCATATTATGACAACAGTGTCTTAGGGGTAGTGGCTGCATCAGGCCTGATTGAGTTGCAGTATAGTGGGCCCTCTGCCATCGGGCACCGAAGGGTTCTTAGGGTCACAAAAAAATTCTCTTTAGATAGAAGGAAGAGAGAGACGAGACAAGTGCTATTAAACAACAATCTGATGGTCATGTCCTAGATTTTTAACTTCTTTCCCATTCCTCTAGGTATGTGTGGAGTTTGATGGTGAGTCATGGGAGAAAAGAAGATGGATCGAGGTCTATAAAATGAGAGGATTTCTAGTAGAGCAAAAATTGGTACTTGCTGAACGAAAATCTCAAGCCAACTCTACAGATACAGTTCAGTGGCCTGCAATGGCAAGTATACAAATTGGTCTGATCAACTTAACTTCAGTATTTGATCTGTGAAGGCAGTATTTCCTAGTTCCTGGTTTGGTAGGCTTCAGAATTTAAGTTTTTAATGTGATCAGTAGTCCAACAAAATTAGAATTTACTGTTTTAAAAACCGCTAATCTAAATGTTAGAAACATTTATTAAAACAAGACAAAATCCAGCTTCACCAAAATGGCTGAATGCTTTTTGTGTGTGTTGCACTCTTTATGCACCCATGTGGGAAATCTGAAATTGTACTAAAGCTCAGTTCTGTAGCCATGGGTAGGCAGGGTCTCTAAGCATTGGAGGGCAGTATTTTCCATTCTTACGTTGAAGGGATGCCTTGTACTTCCCCATAGTGGGACTCTGACTATTGCCAGGACAGTGTTTTGGAGTGGGAGAGATGTTTCAAATCCTTTTCCCATCTCTAATTTCCCACGTGTACTACTTCTGAAGGAGTTGTGGTGAGAGATGGAAAGGTGATCAGGCATTGAAGATGCATGTTGCTTCAAGCCTTTGTCTTTTGTCCTAAATTTCTCATTTTACTGTCCCCGTGGTTCAGTGCTCTGTAAATTTTCAATTCCTGTTCCCATGTGATAGTTACCTGCTTTGGGTCATTTTGTGAGGATTGAGCCCTGGATCTCATGCACTCAAAGGCATGAGTTTTATTTAACTGCTTGAGCCAAAGGACATAAATCCCCCTTAGGTAGCAGCTGTAGCAGATTGATTACTGACTGGTCCACATAAAGTGTTAGAGATTGTGAAAGGCCATTTTTCTGGTAATATGCAGTTAGTTACCCAGTATAGATTTATTTTACTTTTTAAATTCTTATACTGCCCTGGTATCCAAGTGTCTAGAAAACTGAATACATCATCCAGTTTTCCAATCTGTAGTGAAGTATGGTGGAGAGGAGTTCAATAACCTGTACTGTTGGTATACTAGTGAAAAGTACTAGTGTCATTGGATTAGTTCTGTCAAACTTTAGGAGTTGTGTGTCCTGGAGTCCTTTGACTTCCTTAGATGGAAGAGATGATTGACTATTTTTACTGATACAGGTGCAGTATAGAACATTGTTATACAGATCAGAATAAACTACTAGGCTACTTGCAGCATTAAGTTCTTATGCAGCCAAACAACCAAGGGGTGTTTGTTTTGGTTATGCAAATTAATTCAGCTTTTTTTAGCTCCGTTTTGATTAGACTGTTGAGATTAGCATTTATTTATTTAAAAATCTGCTTGTGTATAAATTGGAAATACAGTCATACAGTACTGGGGAAGTCTGCTTTTCACTTGTTTTTTTGAATTCTTGGATTAATATCAGGATAAATACTACAGATACATTATACATATTTTCATAGTGGTGGTACTGGAAACAAAATCTAAATTCTTAAACTTTTTGGACTACAGAGCATCAAATGGGAAGTACAGCCCTTACATGTATCTGAATGCATTGTATAGCCTGGACACTTATTTGTTCAGTAAATATATTTAGGTATACAGCCTTTTCTATTATGTATTTTAGGTACACAGTGTAAAAAATTCATAAGTCACTTTAAAAAAGAATGCTATAGAGCAGGGGTCTCAAACTCAAATGACCTCGAGGGCCACATGAGGACTAGTACATTGGGCCGAGGGCCGCATTTACTGACACCCCCCCGCCGCCCTCGGCCCCGCCCCCACTCCACCCCTTCCATGAGGCCCCGCCTCTTCCCTGCCCCCATTCCAACCCCTTCCCCGAAATCCCCACCCCAGCTCTGCCCCCTCCCTGCCCCCAGGGGGCACAGGAGGGGTGTGGGGTGCGGTGGGGGCTCAGCGCAGGGGGTCAGGGTGCGGCAGGGGACTCAGCGCAGGGGGTCGGGGTACAGCAGGGGGCTAAGGGTAAGGGGTTGGGGTGCAGGGTGCAGCAGGGGGCTCAGGGCAGGGTGTCGGGGTGTGGCGGGGGCTGAGGGCAGGGGGTCGGGGTGCGGCAGGGGACTCAGCGCAGGGGATCGGGGTGCAGGAGGAGTGCGGGGGGCGGGCTCCGACCCGCACCGGGGGCAGGGCAGGCTCCCTGCTTGCCTGCCTGCCTTGCCTGCCACCGCGTCGTACCAGGAAGCAGCTGGAACCCGGGGGAGGAGGGGCGCAGGGGGGTGTGTGGCTGTTGCTTCAGGCACCGCCCCCAGCAGCTCCCATTGGCTACAGTTCCCCATTCCCGGCCAATGGGAACTGCTGGGGGCGGTGCCTGAAGCAACAGCCACACACCCCCCTGCGCCCCTCCTCCCCCGGGTTCCAGCTGCTTCCTGGTGCGGCGCCGCGGCAGGGCAAGCAAGGAGGGAGCCTGCCCTGCCCCCGGTGCTGGTCGGCCAGGTAAACGGGGGGGCCGGGAGGAGCTCGCGGGCCGCATGCGATAGCCCTGCGGGCCGCCCGCGGGCTGCGTGTTTGAGGCCCCTGCTATAGAGTTTTAAGGCACAGTACTATAATTTGCCTTGCAGGACTGTTGGTTAATACTTGTAAACAACTTTGATCATGAAGTGTTCAATAAATAGTAAGTAATTGTATATTTAAAAATGATGGGACCAGACCTCACCTAAATTTAAATGTACTCTTAAATTCACAATTTAGTTCTGGAAACTTATGGTACCTATAGTATTGTCTTTGTTCCATGGCATTAAGCTTACAAACATCATTCTCAAATCTCTGCTAACATCAGTGTCAGTGAAATGCAAACATCATTCTCGGATGTGTTCTGATGTCCAAACAAGGAAATAAAAATGCCATTGTGACAGGATACTATTTGTAACACCCTAGTCACTGAGGTTGCTGCAGTGCTGGGAAGATTGCAAGTTTATATAAAATAAATTAATTGGTTTCTGTTGGGATTACTGACACCTGGGGGTAATTGACTCAATAATTGGGAGGAGGTATATAGATTTGGGAGCAGGGCTTTGGAGCGGAGCTGGAGCGCGGAGCAGCTCCGGAGCAGTGGAGCTGCAGGTTTTTGCCTGGAGCGGAGCCGGAGCACAGCTCCAAAGCCCTGTTTGGGAGGAACAGGAAGTACTGTGGGGCTCGGAGAATGAGTTTGGGGGGAGGGAGGAAGGGGGGGGTGTTATCTCCTCCTGCTGTATACCTATGAGTCCTTCTGTTATGCTTTGAAATTGAAGATTAAAAAGCACCTGTGGTAAAAGGGGAAACAGCCCTTCTGTGTTCCTGAATAGGATACCATAAGAACAGGATAGGCAACTATGTATGGCGGATGTAAATGGATGCCCTGTGGCAGCCATGTTAGTTCCATCTTTATTCAAAATACAGGGGCAAAACACATACCAAATGAAAAAGGACAATAAGCAGGAAAAGTACTATTTCTAAAATGCTTGCTCTTGTCTTTCAGGTTTACAAATCCTTATTGGACAAGGCTGGTTTAGGATCCGTGGTTTCTGTACGCTTTCTTGGTGAAGAGAGATGTGTGTTTCTTTCTAAAGACCTTTTGAATCCTATTCAGGTAACTTTATTCGGAATATCTTGCATACAATGGGAGGGATCAAGCCATATTTTGTCTAGTGTTCACTGCTGAAACATTAAGTGAAAATTTGAAGCATGTCCACATTGTTATAGCTCGTGAAAATCTGTCCTTAATACTGTGTGTTGTGTTAAAAACCTGATGATGGTAGCTCAGCATGTAGCTATATAAGAGAGCTTGGTGTAGGAATAACATTAGGCTTCTAGCTTTTCAGGTTGATGAACCATTGGTATGTCATGATAGTAAAATGGGAGGTTCTTTCCATATGGCCAATTGACTTACGAACATGATTTCCATTAGCATCGAAGGAGTTGTGTGCGTATGTAGAAGGTAGAATAGATAATAAATCTTACTATGAAATAGAAACGCTCCACAACAGTTTTGGATAGGAAGTGGTGAAGAATATTTTATCCATTTGAAACTACAGGTGAACTTTTAATTAGAGCTGTGTGGAGAACAGTAATTCCGTTTCATGGAGGATTTCAAACTTTTGGTTTCATTCCAACTTGAAATTTCTGGTTTTCATTTGAAAAACGGAAACCAAAATTAAAAAACAAAACCAAAATTTATTGATAATATGCAAATGAAATTGTGTCTGGAGGGCTTATGGGAAGCAGAGAGCCTGGGAGTGTTGGCTCCCAGCTCAGCTGGGGCTTCAGGGTCCTGATTTCCCCTTCAGCTCGGAGAGTACTTGCCGAGCATTGGAGATTGGGAGCTAGGGCTTTTGACTCCCCATCAGCCTGCCAAGCAAGCTGAAGGGAAACTAGGCAGGTTTCTATCAAAGCTTTGTTCAAAGTCTAACTGTTTCAGAAACATCTTGATGAATCTTCATTCTCTGACCAGCTCTACTTTTAATCTGGCAGAATGTACTTGAGTTGGCTTTTGTGCAGAACATAACTATAACAGAGTGCCATGGAATTTTTAATAGATGCTTTGGAACTGTATTTCAGATCTCATTTTAAGGTGGTATTGATAGTTGCTGGGCTGATATGCTGGCTGGATGATGAGTGCATCTAAATTAATTAATGGGGAGGTAGTTCAGAGCATAAAAAGATGGGAGTGGCTGGTTATCTCTGGGTTGCCAGGCAAGGTGATAAACTCCCATTATACTTTGAGTATAACTGTAAAACAGCAATAATCTAACATTTAGCTACTCCAGGCCTTCCTAATCTTTATTTCAGGTACTATGCCCTCCCTGGTTCACTTTTGTTTGTTTTTTGCATTTTGTTTTAGATACGATTGTAAAATGTTTGAGGGCAGGAATTGTCTCTATCTGGGTTTTGTACAGCACTTAGCATAATGGAGAATTGATCCTGACTTGGGCCTTTGGGTGCTCACACTACAAGTACTAATGGAAGTTTTACTAATTCTTATTAATTTGAAATATTGGTTTATTTTCTGTTCTTTTCTGCACAAATGACAAACCAAATTCTTAAACACAACAGAACCATCTGATTCATATGAAGCTTCACAGTATAATCTCTTGCTGTTGAACATGCTTCTGTTGGAAAAGCATTTTTTTTAAATTAAACATTTAGTTCTCTTAGCAACTATTTATATTGAATGCTTTCATCCTAATAGGATGTGGACAGTCTGAGACTCTCTCTTATGGATGATCAGAATGTTAATGAAGAAATTCAAGTTTTGATTATGAAACATCTAGACGAAAACCACTTGCTGCAAGGTATGAGAGTGCCATCTGGTGGAAGGATACTGGAGGTCACTGCACTGGTGGTATTTTACAGTATCACCTGTTAGCAAAAATCCCTTTTTAATTTTTCTCCCCAATAGTCTTTCCTTGCATAGAAGAATGTTGAGTGGTCTACTGGTCTCATCACCTCTCCCAAAACAATTTTATAGATTTGCTGTCCACCATCCATAATGAAATGCTCCAAAATGGGCAGAATTAGAAACTAGGACTCTTAAAAATGGCTGGCTAACATCAGGCATCTAAAAGGTCATCTGATTTTCAGCAGTGTGGAACGCTCAGCAGTTCCCATTGAATTCGATGGGAGCTGCTGAGTGCTCAGTGCATCTGAAAATCCGATGACTTATTTAGGTGCTTGACTTTAGCCACCCACTTTTTCTTTAAAAAAAACAAAAACCAAAAAGTCTTAACCTTCGCTATTCTGTAGCTCAATAGAAAGGCGTTGGAGACTTATTAGGAACTTCTGTTCACGTTAAAATTTATTTATAGTGCAACTTACCAACCGTAATATCTTGTTGGCTTCCTATAAGACTTGTAACAAAAAGTTTGTGTCCAGTGGAAATGATCTACTTCTGGGTAGGAAATTAGTATAGTGGAGTAAGTAACATGGCAGCTCTTGAAAGAGTGGCAATAAAAGCAAGGAAGAACTCCACAAATTGGACACTGAGGGCCCAATCTCCAGATCCAACTGAGCTGTGCTTGCTGTTTTTTTTGACTCCTGAATTCTGAGGTCGGCATGGCTCCCAGTGTGTATTATAGCAGCAGAAAGGCCCCAATAAGCTGTTTTAGCAAAAGGAATAACCAGAATGTGGAGGTATTCTGGCCACACTCCTTTTTCCTAGCCATGTCAGGGGTCAAGAGGGAGGCATATGAAAACTACATTGTTACTTTGCTTGTTGTCTTCCAGTGCTGTTTACTTATTTTCTGGTGTATAGTGCTACTGGCTAGTTAGTGTTGATCATGGATATTTAATGAAAGTTACCATAATGTGTGTGCCCCCATGTTCCCACTCTCTGAAGTATGTTTTTTTGTTTTGTNACTCCTTTTTCCTAGCCATGTCAGGGGTCAAGAGGGAGGCATATGAAAACTACATTGTTACTTTGCTTGTTGTCTTCCAGTGCTGTTTACTTATTTTCTGGTGTATAGTGCTACTGGCTAGTTAGTGTTGATCGTGGATATGTAATGAAAGTTACCATAATGTGTGTGCCCCCATGTTCCCACTCTCTGAAGTATGTTGGGTTTTTTTTGTTTTCTTTTGTTTTTAAGGTGGTAAGAATGTAATTGGTTCAAAAGTAAGGATTTATAGCTTGGATCCATCTACCCAGTGGTTCACAGCAACTGTTGTAAATGGTAATCCAACTACAAGGACTCTGGAAGTCAACTGTCAGGAGGTAAAGAAGCAACTGATGCAACATGGGTAGATAAAAAGAATTAAAACACCTTCCTTGTATCTAGGTAATTCTATCCTCGCTTTTCCATAGTAGGGTTAACCAGCTGAAATAATACCTTGTATTTTGTCATGCTTCATGACACTAGAGCACTTTATACTGCATGCACAGTGCCACTGATGTGCGTGGAAGGATAGCAAATGGCTCACTGCGCGCTAGTGGGAGAGCAGAGGTTTCGGATTTTCTCTTTTGCCCCAACAATTGGGGAAACCCCTATTCTAGCATCTCTATCGGTACAGAGTTTGCAGCACCATGTCTTGGAGACTGCCGTCTGAAAATGCATGCATACAATTTATCTAACTTTGGAATGGAGGATTGAGTCATCCTTGTTAAGATTTTAACTTGAAGTTCCACAGAGTCGAAGTTTCAGACCAGAAGCTTACTCTTGCTCCATAGTTAGAGTATCATACTTCTGTTTTTGTTTTTTTAAAACTGCGTTATTAGTCTCCTTTGAGGTGTGAAAATAGTAAATATCTAATCTAAAACTTCTTACACAAATTGTCTTTTTAAAAAAGCTTACTCCATTTTCTCTCTAAGATTCCGGCTTTAAAAACTCTTGATCCAGAATTGATTCATGTTGAAATCCTACATGACAGCAATGAAAAGTGTGGTAAGACTTATTTATTGGCCTTTTGCTGTTTGAAGTAATTTTCGATGGTGGAAACTAATTTAATCACTTTCAATGTTTCAGGCAAATCTAAGAGAAATGGGGGTATGAAAAGAAAATCATCTGATGATAAAGGAAATGTTGATGCCAAACATACAAAATCCTGCTCTGAGGTAACTATGGCTTATTTTCACTATTGTAACAGTATTTGTCATTGAGCTGTTAAGGAGGAGGACTAGATGGCCTCAATTTACTGACCCACTATACTATGTCTAAGCTTAGAATGCTACAGCAGCACACCTGCAGCTATGCTGCTGTAGTGCTTCAGTTTAGACACTTACTATAGCAACAGAAGGGATGCTTCTGTCACTATAGGTAATTCACCTCCCTGAGAGAAGAATTTTTCCATCATTCTACCGTTGTCTATGCTGGGGGTTAGGTTGACTTGACTGTCTCAGAGGTATGGATTTTTCACACCCCTGAGTGGGGGGGAGGGATAGCTCAGTGGTTTGAGCATTGGCCTGCTAAACCCAGGGTTGAGAGTTCAATCCTTGAGGGGGCCACTTAGGGATCTGGGCCAAAAATTGGTCCTGCTAGTGAAGGCAGGGAGCTGGACTCGATGACCCTTCGGG
This sequence comes from Platysternon megacephalum, assembly GCA_003942145.1. Lineage (NCBI taxonomy): Eukaryota > Metazoa > Chordata > Testudines > Platysternidae > Platysternon > Platysternon megacephalum. The sequence continues at coordinate 10,861,452 of QXTE01000046.1, forward strand.
GTCCCTTCCAGCTCTAGGAGATAGGTATATCTCCATATATTAATTAAAAAATAATAATTTAATTAATTAATATGCCGCTGTAACTTTTCAGAGTAGAGCAGCCTCACGCTCACGCTTCTGTGCTAGTCCAGACATGGGTTTCGTACTCTCTACTAGAAGACAGAGAACAATATAATTGAGCCTTTGGGTGAGATCACTTTCTCATTCGTAAAAGGAGTTTGTCTACTCCCAATCTTGTGGGTGTCTTTTTCCAGTGTGCAGACTTTTCTTGCTGGCTATATATAGAGAGATAAAGATCAGGGTTTCTCTAGCTTAGAAAAATATCTAGGAAAAGAGAAAAAATCAATGGTAACTTTACCCTGTAACTTACCTGCCTGACTGCTCAGATTTTTTGCTACCAGACAGGAGTGCACAAGTCTTGCAGAGATATTGTATGTTGTTTTTCTGCAAAGGGAGAATCTGGCAGCTTTTCTAATGTTTTCATGTTTTTCTGAGCCAAGTGCATTTGAGTGGTCCACCAAGCCTGGCTAAGATCCAAGAAAGCTGTCTCGAAAGCCAAAGGCCTGGGTGATTTGGATATGGAGAATAATGGTGTAGCTAGAGAACAGCCCTTCAAATGATCATGTGATTAGCCTCATCAGATCTAGTTGTTTTTTTGTGGAGGAGGGAGGGGCCTTCTGGGAGATCTCTGTGCCATCTTGCTTCTGTGCATAGTCCTGTTACTGTAGCCATGTAGTCAGTCCTTTGTCAAGCTAGCTACATAGGTCTAGTCAGTGGTTTGAGCATTGGCCTGCTAAACCCAGGGTTGTGAGTTCAATCCTTGAGGGGGCCACTTAGGGATCTGGGGAAAAATTGGTCCTGCTAGTGAAGGCAGGGGGCTGGACTTGATGACCTTTCAGGGTCCCTTCCAGCTCTATGAGATAGGTATATCTCCATTTATTTATTTATAGTAGACTTCTAAAGTACAGTAGTGATATCAGAGTTCGAGGTAGCTAATCTGGGTTCCTATAAGGCAGGGGTAGTCAATTATTTTTTGTCAAGGTCCAAATTTATTGGTCAAGGTATAGTGAAGGTCCAGACTCCAGAGAAACACTTTTTTTTTTTTTTTTTTTTTCCCCCATCTCCCCCCCCACTGCAATAATGATAATAAGTAAATAAAAAGATCTTGCAGTCCGGTCAAAAGCATCTGGCGGTTTGAATTTGGCCCACAGTCTGCCTATTGACTGCCCCTGCTATAAGATGTCCATCATTATATCTGAGCACCTCCCAAAAAGCATGCAAGCTGATATTTCTTTTCTTTCCAGTCAGCAATAACTGAACTGTTTATTTATCTTTTTAAATGTGGTGGTGGTGTGGGAAGTATAGATCAAAGAACTGGGTTTTGTATTTTGCTCTAAAGGTGAGTAAGACTATCCCGACGATTTCTGGGATTGAGTTCGAGATTCAAGGGCCATTTTCTGAGAGCGCATGAGTTTTAGGCTATGTCTACGATTTTAAAACGCTACAGCTGCACTGCCGTAGTGTTTCAGTGTAGACACATACTACTGTGACAGGAGGGGTTATCCTGTCGCTGTAGGTAATCCACCTCCTTGAGAGGTGATAGCTACGTCAGTGGAAGAATTCTTCCATTTCAGGTAGTGCTGTCTACACTGGGGGCTGAGTCGGCTTAACTGTGTCTCTCGGGGTGTGAATATTTCACATCCCTGAGAGATGTAGCTGTGCCACTGTAAATTTTTCATTATAGACCAGCCCTCAGAATTGAGGATTGACAGCTCCATTTGTTTTATTGTAACGTAGCTGTTTTGGGAGATGATGATGATGATGATTCCACAGCATGAGGTGGTAACTTAGCTCAGTCCCATGGAAAGTTTTGAAGTTAGTGACATGGATCTTGTGGATTTGACCCCATATTCCACAAGGCCAGTGGACAGTGCTCTCTGTGGCTTTTGCTTCTGAGTGGACAAGCTGCTGTGTTCTGAACTGTCGGTGGTCGTTTCATAACTAGGCACAGAGATTTAAAAATTTTATTAAAGCCAATGTTAAAAAAAAATTCTATAGTACATAAGTTGGGAAAAGAGTGTCTGGATATAGTGCTTAGATTATCCACAAATATAAAGCTTCGTTTTTAAGTCATATGATACATAGTGTACATAGTCAGCAATAACTCAAATTTAAGTGAATAGATTTAACAATAAAATTTAGATATTAGAATCCGAATACTCGGGTACATCACTCATGAAAAGTTGTACAGAGATTAGATTGTGGAAAGCAAAATATATTGAGTGGAGATTGTCCCTTAGTAATTGAGAATTAGGTTGGTTGTCCATTTAGAAAATACAATCCATGAGGAAAGTATTTTTTACTTTACTGACTCTGCTTTTCATCGGCACTCTAGCTCATCCCTCCTGGTATTGCCGATGTCCAGTGATGCGTTCTATGTAGATGTCCCTTGACCGCCTGATAGTGTCTGACACCATGAGTTGCCGCATCAGCCAAGTGTAGCATTGACCGATTCCGCATTCTCTCAGCACTCGCTCGTTACTGGGGCTTGTGGATCACCGGGAGTGTTTCAGACATCAGTGCAGGCTGGTCTGGAAAGGTGCATGACGCATGCATCTCCTTTATCTTTGCTCTGAACTGCTGTGTCCTGATCATAGCCCTTTTTGCACAAGCCTTGAGAAATTTGCACATGTGTCCTGATTCCTACGGGTCAGTCGCAGCTGCGACTGAACAGACTCCTCTCCCCATATACTGATCAGATCCAACAGCTCAGTGGTGGTACAAGCAGGAGCGCGTTTGGTGCGATAGCCAGCCATACTCACCTGGGAAGTCAGCAAGCAGGAAATGGAATTTTAAATTCCTGGGGCTTGCAAGGGGCAGGGGCAGATTGGCTGCAGGGCAGCGGAGTTCAAACAGCTGGCCAGAGCAACAGCATGGGAATTCTGGGACACTTTCTGGAGGCCAATAAAATCAAAAAAATAAGGCATGGTGTCTACACTGGCTGTTTGTTGACAATAAAGGAAGGGGAAAAGACAAAAATCTCTCGCGGGGTGGAAGTTTTTTGTCTCCAAAAGGCAGTTTTTGGCGACAAAACTTGCCAGTGTAAACAAGCCCATAAAGAGAATGGTGATCAATTGTTCTCCCTTGCTGCAGATTAAGCCCATTACTCCTTGTCCTACCTGCAATGACCATGGAGATTTAGGTTAGATATTATTAAAAACTTTCTAACTATAAGGATAGTTAAACTCTGGAATAGGCTTCCAAAGGAAGACATCATTGTCCAACCTGTTCTTAAAAACCTCCAAACATGGTTTAGGTTTACTTGAGGCTGCCTCAGTGCAGGGGGCTGGACTTGATGACTTATCGAGGTCCTTTCCAGCCCTATGTTTCTATGATTCCACGACATTCATTTTCTGGGGGAAATTCATCTTAATAGATTTCAAAAGATTCATTGGCTTTTTCCACTTTTGTGAATTGCAAGAATAATGGTTTAAAAGTTGAGTTTTTATTCTGTGGTCAGATACCACTAAGCACGAATATTGGGAAGAGCATACGATGTATGTTGTATTTTTATTTAAGTGGTTGTGGTAGAGTCATAGAAGTGATACATTTTTCTCATGTGTTGGCTTTGAATTTTTCTATTGACTTTGACATCTGTTTCAGGTATCACAAAGTCTGAGTCACGTGCAGTCAGTACCAATGGTGTTTGGTGAAACATTGCTAGGGTGTACACCTGCAACCCCTACTAGCAAAGACCTCAGGCACCAGGGCATGCCTCAGCCAGCTAACTCACCACCTAACCTTGGTGCAGAAACTCCTCAGGGGTAAGTGGTGACCNCCCCCCCCCCCCCCCCCCCCCCCCCCCCCCCCCCTCCCCACTATTGGTGTGGGTGAGAAATATCTGACTGATTTTTGTCAATTGCCCTGAATATATAATTACCTCTTGGTTGTATTCCTGCCACTTTCCGTTGACTTACCTTGTGACCTTAAGGAAATTGTTTAACCATCCAGTGCCTCTATTTATCCATCTGTCAAGTGGTGGATAATGCCTGAATATATTTTGTGGCTTAATTGCTTTTAAATTACTTGGTGTGTCTTAGACTCTAAAATGAAAAGCACTGAAGGATTTCCTCCTAAGAGAAAGATAGGCATATTGTAACATAGGGAGGGAGATTAGTTTACCTGCAGTTGATTCTTACAGTAAATAGAAATTGTGTTCTTGGCTTGTAGATGGACTTTGACACCTTAATTTCAGAACTGTCATGAGTTGCAGACGGGGCAAGGGGGGAGTTTTTTAAATGAACTTACGTTCATTCTGCCCTTCTCCAGTGGCACAAGTTACAATTTGGTCCAGTTTTTTGGGGTGTTTGCATCTTATAAGGACAAGACTGGTGTAATAAAATATACTTCTATAACACTTATGTTTAAAATTCTTAAAGCACTTTACAAATATTTTAATTTAATGAAGCTTCTAAATTCTCACTTTCCTAATGTCAAAGATTATTCCCCTTTTGCTGATCAGGAAACTGAAGTATAGAATAGTTACATGAATTACCTATGGTCACAAAGGAAACCTGTGTAGAGCTTGAAATAGAATCCAGATTTTTCTGATTCAGTCAGCTGGTTAGCCACAAGACTATCCTTTATGATTCAATAGTGCAGGCTTCATAGGCTGTGTCTACACCGCAAGTCACTGGTGGCATGCTGCAGTGAAAAGCAGGCTGCGTCCACACTGTGGTGTGTAGCTACATGTCAGTGAAAAGGCTCTAGCATTCTATAGGTTGCTAAAAATAGCACTGTAGGTGGGGGAGGCACTGCTTAGGCTTGTAAAGAGCTGTGTAGGGTAAGTACCCAGAGGGTTCAGGAATGTCTTTATGCAGTGCCTCACTGTCTCTGCAGCTGTTTATACCCATGCTAGGGGAACATGTAGTGTATGTACTTTACATACTGCCATAAGACGTATGCACTGTATACACACCCTTACGGGAGTTCTCATGTACAGAATGTTACTAACTTAACTACAAATGCAAATAATTGCCTTTATTTTTTGGGAGGGGGTGGGGGGGAAGGGGAGAGAAAGGAAAGCAGATTAATCAAGAGGTTTCTTCCCTGTGTGTAATCAGTCATATCTATTTTCTGACAAAAATAATCTTACTTATGATGGCCTAGCAGATCCAATATAGAGACGTGAAAGCAGCTAGATACAATTCTAGATTTGACCCATGCATCAAAATAATTGTTAAAAGTTCTGTTTGTATTTGTGAGAGCATGGGGATGGGGATCTGGAATCTGAAAGGCTAAATTTGACATTAGTTTGAAATATATGTAGACTGAGCAAAGTAGATCTGGAACACAAAGATACTAAACATTCTTCAGAGTGTAACTGCACTTCAATCCTGATTTAGTGTTCCAGTCATCAAGCTCTGCCCCATCTCCCTGATTCTGTCACAATAGGAGAAGAGTACTTCCTATAGAAAATGGCATAATAGGAAACAAAAGGTTCTCTTAGAAGTGCTATTTAACATTCCATTATCCAAATTTAACCTATTATCTATGCTACAAGATTACCATAACTGGAAAAAAAACCCCTTTTTCTTTTAAAGTTACTATGTGCATTTAACAGCACTCTCTGTGGCATCATTTTCACTGTTTTCCTATCTAGCTTTAAAAAAAAAAAAAATCTGAGGCAAGAAGGGGCCAGTAGTTTGTCTAGTCTGGCCTCCTGTATATCACAGCCCTTTAGTGTTCACCCAGTTCCCCTGTATTGAGGCCAATAACTTGTTTGCCTAAAGCATAACTTGCATTTAGCTATTGATAGATCATTTCCCCTGTTTATGCAGGTCTTTCACATAGCAACAGTGGGGAGAGAAACAGTATCTTTTTTTTTTTTTATTTTATTAATAAATAGTTACCTGTAACTTCTGGGGAGAAAGTACACAGTCATCAAGTTGGTACGGAGGGGGGGCAGAAGGAACAGTAGCTGTGGTATCTGAAACTCCCCTTGTGGTCTTCAATTGATTGTATCTCTCTTTAAGGTGTTTGGTATGTGAAACTTTTCTGAATTCTTAATCTTCACTCTGCTAGTTAATCCATGATTAACTTCCTATTTCACTTATGGAAACTCTGGTTCCTATGAAAAGCTTGAGAGCTGATGCATTCAATTATGATTTGAGTTTCTCTTTAGGTCTTATTACTGCATATTGTACATTGCAGCATTTGCAAAGAGAATTTACCAGAAGAACATCCTTCTTGTCTTAATACTGCGGTTAAAATGTCAAAAGAAAATCTGACTGTCTTCCATAAAGCAGAGTTTCTATCTAAAGAACAAACTAAAAATCCTAATGATCAGAATAGTAACTATACCTCTTTGAAGACCTCAAGATCTCCACCTTTGACTGACACACACAATGAAAAACAAAATGACTTGAAAAATGTCCACAAATCCTTTACCAAGCCAATGACAAACTTCCCAAAGGAGCATGTTCCTATAAAATCCATACAACATCTAGACAACTCTTCAAGAGCAGCATCCAGGCTTAATGGCACATCAGAATTGCAGAAAATCTTGGATTGTAAACCCTCAACATCAGATGCTTCTGCTATCCTTTTCACTGAGCATGAGATTAAATTACAAAGCAGTTGTAACCAGAGCAGCTGCAAAGGAAACAAGGCAGAAAACTCCTTTTCTGTGTGTTCCTCAGTCAGAAGAAACTCAAATGAGATTTCATGTGAGAGAAATGAAAACGAAGGCGCTAGGGCTGGGAGCACCAATAAAGTCCACAACAATGGCAAGTATATCTGGAGCTGATATATCAACAGAGAATTATTGTGTATATAAAGTTGCTTAGACATTTCAGAAAGATGTGTTAATAGGATAAGGAATCTTATGAAATTGCAGTCTTGATGTCTGAGTTAGTGAAACACCTAGATTTCATTTCTAGAATAGGAACTGAAGGAGTATGATGGGGCTCCTAAAATTTATACCCAATTTTCAGATTATGTATACAGAGTAAGTCTTGGGAAAAGATATAGTTAAGGTAATGGTAGGATTAGATATGCATGTCATAAGGAAAAAATACTTTTTCATCTTCGAAATCTAATCCAAACAAAATTCTGTTAGGCTAAATTTGGGAAGAAGGGTTGCAAAAGTGAGTATAACTCACTCATACTCCTTGGCATAATGGGACCAAATGCTGCAGCAACAATCCCTAAATTCTAAGGCAATGTTAATGTGGGGGGGACTCGATGAGCACTGGCCTGCTAAACCCAGGGTTGTGAGTTCAATCCTTGAGGGGGCCACTTAGGGATCTGGGGCAAAATTGGTCCTGCTAGTGAAGGCAGGGGGCTGGACTCGATGACCCTTCGGGGTCCCTTCCAGCTCTGAGATAGGTATATCTCCATATATTATTTATTATTATTAATTTATTCTACCTTTCATTTCTATCCCTCCACACACACTCATACAAGTCAAGCTTATAGTTGAAAATAATTCATTGACAAAATTAGTTGATGGGTTTTTTAGCTGTGCTTTCCAGGTGGCCCAGTTGCCACTCACTAGGGTCCTGTGATGTTCTTTAGAGGAACTTTCCTCTCTTTCCCACTCCTATGTGTGCCAGAGAATGGGGAAGCTTGTAGCTGGATTCAGTGACTCAGCTCCATGGACCTGGGCTGCTGCACTGTCCTCCAGGCAGCTTAGCTGATCGAGCTTGCAGTCAGACCACAGGAATCCAGCTCTGGTTCCCTGATCCTCTGCTGCCTGGCTTTGTGGAACAGGTCATGTAGCATCCACTGTGACTCAGTTCTCTATCTTGTGGGTAAAGGTGCAAAGCAAGCAACAATTGTAGGTGGATCCCAGCTGGTCATGAAGTCGGGGGGTGGGGGGAGGTGTCCTGAACACTTACTGCAGTAAAATATTAAATTCCATAATGCTTTTGAAAAATGTCTGACTGCAGCAGCAGAATCATGGAGTCCACGGGGATCTCACTGAGATGAATGGGGCAATTTATATCTCCCAAAAGTATTTCAGGCTCTTTGAAGACTCCAGAAGACATTGTTACATCAGTTTACGCTCTGATCTTGTGTTCAAGGTTGCAGCTAGCTATTATGCATGCAGAAACATAGTGTAAAAACAAACAAACAAAAGCTTAGGTTCTGGAATGCAGTTGTGTGGGAAGGGGTAAATTGCATGGCTGTAACAAAAAAATGGGGCCCTGACTATGAAAACTTCAAAAGAAGTTTATGCTCTGTAATAAGCAACCAACTTCAAAATATGTTAAGATTAATTTGAGGTATAGGGTGAAAAGTTAAAGTAACTTAACAAAAGCAGATAGAGATGCATAAGGTAAGCAAATGTGAGTCTGAGTGACTAGTTTAAGTTATTGTTTAACCTGCACTATTTAATTTTTTTCCCCCTGCAGTAATTATTCACAGGTCAGTTTTGACAGATGCTTGTAAAGTTAAGAAGCTGCAGCAAAGTGGGGAAGCTTTTGTGCAGGATGGTTCCTGCAATAACGTTGCACCTCACCTGCATAAGTGCAGGGAATGCCGCCTGGACAGCTACCGGAAAAACAAAGAGCAAAAAGACTCTACTGTCTTTTGCAGATTTTTTCACTTCAGGAGGTGAGATCAATTTTGAAAATATGTGGATGTTGATATTCCCAGCTGTACAAATAGATTTAAGATGACTCAATCAAAGACTTAAAAAAATAAAACCCTAAAGTTAGGCATAATTGGGCACCTGTCTGACTTAAAAAAAAAAAAAAAAAAGTGCAGAGTGCTCAGTAGTCCATCTTTAGCCTCTCTTTTAAATCTCGGCCTACAATGGCTTTGGAAATTGGCTATAGGATCTATCCCACAGCCAGTCACCTCTAAGTCACTGTTTCAAATGTATCTGAGATCAATTAATAACCTTGACAGCTGTCCAGTGGCAGTGTAGGATGGATTAATTTTAAATCAAGATAATTTAAATCACCAAGTGGAAAGTTTTAATTAAAATCAGTGATTTAAATCAATGTTTCATTTTGTACTTCTTTTTCTAAAGAAAGGTGCATTCTTATTGGGTTGATTAGAACATGTTTATTTACAATTAAATAAAGCCTTTACACTAGATTTGGTACATCTTTTTGCTATCTAGGAGGGTATGCTATAGCTAGAGTAAGTTTCCATGGATGAAGTCATAAATATTCATACTTGAGCCACTCAGAACTCAATTAGGGAGAAGCTATAAAATAGGAGTAAGAGACCACCCAGGTCAGCTCAATGGATGATCCTGAAGAGATACATGATAGTGTCTCCTGGAGTAAGAGGCTGGGTCCAAATGCCTGTGATGACTTTGCCAGTCTCTTGCACTCAATAGCACAGCTGCTGGGTCCCCCACAGGATCAAGCCCTTAATACAGTACATGACCTGTCATGCCATATTTATACAGCTTGACCTCATTAAATGCTTTTCTCCTGATTCTTTCTTTATATAGAAAAGCAACCATTAGCTCAGCAGATTTCGATAGAGGTTTAAACAATGTAATGAGTACAGCATTTCATGGGCTGTGTATTTTGATATTAAATTCAAATTACTTTATGCTTGTGCTGTACTTTGGATTTTTAATGATTATCAGTATTGACAAAACACATAGCTGCATCATAAAAGTTGGCCTATGCAGGTGGAATCAGAAAACTTTTGGCATTGAGATATGGTAAGTTTCAGCACTCAAGAGGTTTCAATGCCAACATCCATTTGAGATGATTAATGGGACAGTTCGCACTTCTCAGAGTTTTTGTGTCAGGTTGTCAGACTTGGGGAAAACTATATTTGACTTAAGCCTTTAAGGGGTGTTGGAACTGTAAGGGCTTGTCTATACTTACGGCTAGATCAGCACTGCTGTGATCAATGCAGTAGTGTTGATTTAGCAGGTCTGGTGAAGACCCCTGTGGTCGATGGCTGGGCACTCTTTCTTCCACTCCTGTACTCCAGCTCCCCAAGAAGAGTAAGATAAGTTGGTGGGAGAGCATCTCCTGTCGACACAGTGCGGTGTAGACTCCGCTTTAAGTCGACCTAAGTTATGTCGACTTCAGTTACGTAACGTGTATAACTGAAGTAGCATAACTTAGGTTGACTTACAGCTGTAGTGTAGACTAGCCCTAAGTAAAACCAAATGGGCACTGTGTGTGGTGTGACCGCCTCCAATGCCTGATCCAGAGAGGTTGAGTCTGTTACAGCTGCCTGCTTGGGAGCCTGACTCTTTTATCTCACGCTGTTGAGATTCATGCTTTTTCAGTTCCAGAGGTTCCTGATTCAGTACCCTGGGGTGTCCTCCATGAAGGTGGCTGTCAGGGACTAGAGAAATTATTTTTAAAGGACAGCTTAAATTTTGGAGTACAGTTGGGAGGGAAGGTATAGAATTTTTTTTTTTTTCTGCAGAAATGCAGACTATGCAAGGTCCCTGAACATATCCCTCCTTTTTCAAATCCTACATAAATCTCTCCCATTTCATGAAATCTTTCTACATTCATCTCATTCCCAATGAGTTTGTCACACCTGTCCTTACTAGTCTCGTTTTTCTTCTGTTAAACTTTACGGGGTATGGACTGTGTCATTCTTTTGTTGCATAAAATGACGCATATGTAGTGCTGTGTATAGAGAGCGCACTTTGTGATTAAATTTAAAAACAAACATTGAAGTCCTAGTCTCCTTGAATGAAGATATGGGGCTGGAAAAATTACAGGCTTAATTTCCTGCCCACCTTCTAGTGGAGGAAATATTACAGCTCTTATGAGCTGTTGGGGAGGGAAGATTGAAGGGGAGAAGTAAGGAAAAAAGTGTCACATGAGAACGAGACATTTAAGACCAATATTGCTAACTTGTGGTTTAATTTCAAAGAGTGACTTTAATGGTAAGGTGGCTTAATATTATGTCTGAAATACCTAGACTACACAAGACCACAGTTTTAAAACCAAGTCATGTTAACTCATCCCTTCAAGGTAGATGTTGAGATTGAGCTACATTAAAAATGGAGGTCCGATCTCCTCTGTGTGGATGTTAAAGATCCCACGGCACTCTTAATTCATGGGAAGAGTAACGGGTAGGTTTGTGGGTTTTTTTTGTTTTTTGGTGGTTTTTTCCCCTTGCTCTGATGTCCTTGGCCAAAACTTACTTTCCTGCCATTTTTATGCAGCATATTGAGCACTTGTTGATTGTTACTTTTCCACCTCAGAAACAGCTGTCTTTCACTGAGATTTCATGGATAGAGTTTGTAAAGGAGCCCTATTAATGAACACTTTTAGGGTGTGGCTTATAAAGTTTTCTTTAATATATTGCTTTTTCTGTGTTTTCAATAGTTAAATGTGTTTTCCCCCTTAGATTTTGCATTTAGATTTACCAGTAGGAAAACTTCTTGAAAGTAGATGTTCTTTTGTCTACTGACCTGCTTTCCAAGTTAGCCATAATTATGTTTTATTGGTTACGTTTAAGATATTCAGTTTCCTGCTGTCTTGGGGTTTGAATCAAGTTTGAGCTGTGTACTACTAATACAATGAAAAATCTTTGCTACAGCCCTAAAGTGCATGTCTCGTATTGCAAATGCATTTAAAATTCTCACTAATTGGATTCTTTAGATTTCCTGGCTTAAAATGTTAAGAGCACAACAAAAACTGAATTTCTTCCTCCATGAGCAGGGTTTAATCATGATTAACTGACATAATAGAGAACACAATTTATCCTGATCTATACTAACCATTAAATCATATTCAGCATTGTCAGTTATCCTGTTAATTTCTTGTATGGTTGTGTGCCAGTGTCTGGGTGACCATGAGCTAGTAGAGAACATTTGAGTTTTTTGTTTTTCTTATCCCCATCCTCTCTCCGCCACAGGCTGCAGTTCAATAGACATGGACTGCTGCGTGAAGAAGGTTTCTTAACCCCGGACAAGTACGACTCTGAGGCTATCAGCTTGTGGCTGCCTTTATCAAAAAATGTTGTGGGTCTCGATCTAGACACTGCAAAGTATATTCTAGCCAACATCGGAGACCATTTCTGCCAGCTGGTGATATCTGAAAAGGAGGTCATGTCCACAATAGAACCACACAGTAAGAGCAGCTCTTCTGAAATGTAAAATTTAGGACTTTTCAAAATAGGTCTTCATAGTTTGTTTCCTGCATGCAAATTGACTGCATACATTTGGTGTTGCCATTTAAAAATCTTTAGTAAATGTCCATTTTGATTCTTGGTGGTGGGAAGTAATAATATGTTTAAGCTTGTGGATGTGAACGTTAAGCAATTCTGTACTTTGGACCCTTATCAGGATTCAGCTCTGCTAGTTTCTATGGTGCACATGAGTCTCATACTCTGAATTGGCCTGACCTCTCCTCCCTTTCTAGAAAAAAGCTTGAAGTGCAGTTCTGTTACAGAAAGTGATGTAAAATGGTACTTTTTCTACTCTACATATCTGCTGCCTGTGTATATTCAGTCAGATCTACTAACAGTGACACAAGAAGTTTTTATTGCTTTCTGTTCTTGGTAGCAATAGGGGGCTAACACAGTTGAGTGATATGGCTTCTGTTCCTTTTTGTGTATCACGGGCCTGATCTTGCTTTGATTGAAGTCGATAATAGAACTCTCATTGTCTTCAGTGGTGCAGGATTGAGCCCCAACAGAATTGTTTAAGTTCCAATCAGTTGCACCTTTTTGAAACATCACTGATGGCAAAGGACTGAACAGGTGTTGCTGAAGGGATTAGTTTGTGGAACCTCTACTGGTGCAGAGGTGCACAAGGGAAAGAACTCGGTTCAAATTTCTGAGTCCATGCTGAGATTACAGGGCTGACAGCTAGAAAAAACTATTCTTATTTTACCTTAAACTAAGCACACTTTTAAATAGAAACCATGAAAAGACAACAAATATGGAACCCTATGACATTTTATACTATTACTCCTCAGTGTAGAATTGCAGTTTAAGCAATGTCTTTTTCCTGTAGCTATAATTGTATAGGCCAGGGGTTGGCAACCTATGGCACGCGTGCCGATTTTTAATGGCACGCTGCTGTCTGCTGGGGTCCCGCTCAGCCTGCTGCTGAACCCCGGCAGTGGGCTGAGCCCGACCCTGGCAGGCAGCAGCGTGCTGTTACAAATCCTGCCTGACCCAGCCTGCTCTTCTCCGCCCCCCGCCTACTGCTCTCTCTGGCGGGGGAACGGGGCAGAAGCAAGCTTGCTCCTGCCGGCTGCTGCTGTAGGGCAGGCTCCGCCAGCAGCCAAGCTTCCCCCTCCCCCGCCTCTTCTCCCAGCGTGCTGTGTGGAGCCCCGGCTCCTCTCCCTCCCTGCCGCCGATGGCCCTTGCGAGGGAGGGGAGAAGAGCAGCCCCAGCGCCCTCGCTGCTCAGACTGGTAAGGAGGCAGGGAAGGGAGGCGGGAAGGGGGGTAGGAGCGGGGCCTTGGGGAAGGGGGGTAGGAGTGGGGCGTATCCCTCCAGCCCCCTGTCGTGAGCTGCTCAGGGCAGGGGGCTGGGAGCACCCCCCTGATCCCGCCCTCTGCCCTGACCCATGCACCCCCTTGCACCCCAGCTCCCTGCATCCCCCCCACGACCCCATCCCTGACTCCTGCACCCTCCACACATACCCAGACCCCCCCCCACACACACCCTGCCCTGACTCCTGCACTCCCCCCACACACACACCCTGCCCTGACTCCTGCACCCTCCACACATACCCAGCCCCCCCCACACCCATTGCCCTGACTCTTGCACCCCCCACATCCCCACCCTGAGCACCAGGTTGGCAGCGGGCTGAGCGGGGCCGGCGGCTGGGACCCCAGCTGGCAAGGGCCTGGCAGCCAGAACCCCAGACCGGCAGCGGGCTGAGCGGGTCCGGCAGCCGGGACCCTGGCTGGCAGGAGCCAGCGGATGGAACCCCAGACCGGCAACGGGCTGAGCCGCTCGGCCCGCTGATGGTCTGGGGTGCCGGCCCCGCTCAGCCCACTGCCGGCCTGGGGTTCTGGCTGCCGGCCCCTTGCCAGCTGGGGTCCCAGCCGCCGGCCCCACTCAGCCCGCTGCCGGCCTAGGTGAATGGAACCCCAGGCCCACAGCGGGCTGAGCAGGCCGGCAGCTTAAGATCAGCATTTTAATTTAATTTTAAATGAAGCTTCTTAAACATTTTGAAAACCTTGTTTACTTTACATACAACAGTAGTTTATTTAGTTATATTATATATAGACTTATAGAGAGAGACCTTCTAAAAAACGTTAAAATGTATTACCGGCACGCGAAACCTTAAATTAAAGTGAATAAATGAAGACTTGGCACACCACTTCTGAAAGGTTGCCGACCCCTGGTATAGCCAGAGGTGCAGCATGGTTTAGAGGAATGGCTGCATTGTTTCTCTTTATACGCATATATGTGCACATGTGAGCAAGGCAAGGTGGTAGTATCCATATGATTACTCTTTATTGTGCACCTTTGACAGCCTTGTTTGCCCTCTGTCCACTAATCAGTCTTCCCAGGATATTTTCTTACATTCAAAACCTTGAATAGATTCAAACCTGCCTCTGAAGTTTCCTTGTCCTCCTCCAAACATGTAATTCTTCCTCTTAAAATTCTCCCTGAGATAGGGCAAGATTAATTCTTGAGCCATTGGGGGATATTTTATACCTAAAGTAATTAATTATTTTTAAAGTACATTAATTGAAACCCATAGGGCTGCAAGTTAACTCTTTAACTTTGACTAGTCTGTCAATTACCACAGGACAAGTAGCCTGGAAACGTGCAGTTCGAGGAGTTCGAGAAATGTGTGATGTGTGTGACACCACGATATTCAACCTTCACTGGGTTTGCCCCAAGTGTGGCTTTGGAGTGTGTGTAGATTGTTACAGGATGAAAAAGAAAAGCATACATGAAGGTGAGAATGTGTAGTGTCCCACTTTCTTAAAAATGACTTAAATTGTTGAACTATTGTGTTAATGAATGGATAGGCTTATTGTAAAGCTCTTTTTATAAACTTGTATTCTGAAATTATTGAAAGACAAAGTGGCTATTCAGAGACTGAATGAACACATTAACTAGTCATTTAAAATGATTGTTTGCAGATGATGCAGCTGATACTTTCTCCTGGCTTAAATGTGTGAAGGGTCAGTTACATGAACCGGAGAACTTAATGCCTACACAGATAATTCCTGGAAAAGGTATTCTAATAATTACTGTGGAAATATATGTGAACAGTACTAAGTGTTCTGTTGTTCACTTGTATAGGGCCTGATCCAATGCTTGTTGAATGAAAAAGATTCCACTGACTTCAGGGGGCATTGGATCTAGTCCAGAATGCTTCCCCACTGACTAGGATAAAATAAAATGATTTGAGTAATAAAATTGTTCAGCCAGTTTACCAAGAAGCAGTGTTTAAAGACTAACTCTGCATTTTGTTTTGCTGGTGTTACTTTCTGTACTTAATATTAAATACTTTACACAAATACCTTGATTTCTCTGAAGAAGTTAAATCTAATAAAACGTGAGTTAAACTGACGTATCACCATTTTGGAAATGCTTTTTCTCTTAACTGTCTTTTAGCTATGTAGTGTACTCACATTGAATCTTGATAGTCTGTATGTTTTAATTTTGATATGAGCTCATTACTGTTTCTTCTCATTTAGCTCTCTATGATGTTGGTGACACTGTTCACTCCGTAAGAGCAAAATGGGGAATAAAGGCAAACTGTCCTTGTGCGAATAAGCAGTTAAAGGCCCTATCAAAACCAATTCTGAAGGAGGATCCAAAACAGGTATTGCCACTGTCTCTCACTATATATACACCTAGTTTGAGAAACAACAATTGAGTCTTTCAAAAGTGCTCAATGTTGGCCTGACTCTGCTCCCATTAAAGTCTCAGTGATAACTGATTTCAATGGGTATGGAGTTAGGCCAACACTAACCACTTCTGAAATCCCATCCTATGGATCTGTGCAATATTTAATGTGTGTGCATATTCACTGATTCAACTTTCTTAAATATACTAGCAAAATGTTTAGGTGTCTATTTATAGGGATCCATTTTTTAAAATGTCCAATTTTTGAACAGCACTGAGCACTCTGTGGCTCTCTTCGACTGACTGCTAAAGGAAAAGGAGGATTGTACTGAAAAGATATTTTCAAGAAACTTCTAGACTGGAAGGATGAGAGAATGTGGTGGGGTGCAGAAAGAATAGAGGAAATTCTTTGAGTCCTGGAGACTTAATGACAAAATAATGCAACAAAGTAGGTTAAATCTAGAGAAAATAAGCAGTTCAGAGGAAATTTGGAGTTCTTAAAAATACTAAATCTGTTTAAATTCCTAGAAGATATGAAAATGTTTCTTCAAGGATTCTCGTATGCCTTATGAAACTCCAGTAATGGAGTCTCTAACAAGAATTTTAGACTAACTAGATAACGAATAAGTCTTAATGGCTATGATATAAGAGATATTGGGTGTGGAGATAGCTTTCCTATAATTAAAATATAGCTTCTGTTTATGAAAATGTAACCATCTTATTGTAAACAAAATCCAGAAAGCTAGAGACTTTTTAATTACATTATACAATTTTAGTCTAGTTTTGAAGTACTCTATTGGTAAGTTTTAAACACTTACAGGTACTTGGGAATAAATGAAATGCTTCCCTTTTGGCAGTGCCCTTCTGAAAGTTGAGTAATTTCCATACTACATATGAAATATTTAAATTTATCGTGTTTTTATTGCTAATTGGACTTGTGAAACAATTTCCCCCCTGTATATGTTACTTGGCAGGGTTGATGCTAGCATTAGTCTTCCCCATCCCACCCCACTCCCACCCCCAAAAAAAATTACCAAAGGCCAGCTCCACAAATGGTGTAAATCAGCATAGTTCCATTGATTTCAATGGGGTATCTGGCCTTTGGTTTTGAGGATGTGGTAGGCAGAAGACCATACTTAAATTATGGCTTCTGCAAGCAAGTAAGTATTTAAATTGGTCAGACTTTGGTTTTAAACTTAAAAGCGGTGTGAACTTCAAAAAATTATTTTAGCCTTAATACTCTAGGGAAATGTATTTGTTTTCTGTCTGGCCGGATAAGGTGATGTCCAAACCTTGGTGGGCCAAAGGGCTCCTCGGATGTTTGCACACTAGTAAAAGCATGTCAATTATTGATTTTTCTTTATGTTGTATAAGCAAATAATTAAGTGCCTGATTAAAAGTGTACCACTGTATGTTGAAGTGTATCAATAGGCTAACTTCCGTGTGTTTAAAATGTAAATGAAAAGTTTCTAAAATAAATGCAGGTGAAGTCCATTTATCTGTATGGCTTGAGGGACATCCAATAACTGGGTATTCAGATAAAGGAAATTATATTTTTAGCTGCAGTTTCACAGTGAAACTTTTTAGTTACCGATCTTAATGTTACTCTATTGGGAGTGGAAGCTTTGCACCCAGCTGAAGTGGAAATGTTTGATATTCAGTTAGCCAATAATCCTCATGATCTGAATGAGCATTGGGTCCTCCGTGCTCACTTGAGTATTCAGGATTTTGGGCCCTGAGGATGGAGGAGTAACTGCAGGAGAGAGGAGCCTCCCTGGTACAGTTTGAGCAGGGGGCAGTGTGGGAGGCCCAGGGAAGCAAGGGGTGACTCCCCCCGCAGAGCCTATCCTATCTCCTCCTCCCCCTGCCTGTGTCCAGCTCGTGCTCCCCTCTGGGAGCTGTGCTGTAAGTAAGGCCCTACTACTTAGCTCAGGGTCCACGCTGGGCTTCTATCCACTCCAGCCCTATGTTCCCCTGCCCACTTCTGGCTGCAGCATCCATGTACTGACCTGCCTCTGAGCCCCTCCTGCCCAGGCCTAGCACCTATGCGGTCAGAGGATACTTTGCAGCTGTGAAGGGAAAGCGGTTGCCTGTCAGGGGAGTATAGGTGCTGAAGCTGCAGGTGAGGACTTTCCGTTTGGTCCACTTGGCATCTATTCCTTCCTGCTCCCCACTAGGGGCTCTGTTGTAAAGGCATTCTCCTCCTGCCCCTGCCCCCATCCAGTTCACCCAAGCTTCTGGTGTCTTTGGCCCTAGTGCTACCTACCAGGCAGGCCCTTTTCCTCCCTGGCAGCTGAGGATCCTCCAAGCTGGCAGGTGCTGGCCTGAGATGCATATGCTCAGGTGGAACAGCAGGCGTTTAGCAGGGTGTGCTCAGAGGTGGGTCAGCATGGAGACATTGCAGCTGGGACTGGGCAGGGGAGCACATGGGCTGGAGCTGCTGGGAGCCCAGGGTGGAATTGGAGCAGAGTAGTGGGCTATCCTTAAAGCAGAGCCCTTAGTGGGGAACAGGGCAGAACTGCTGATGTCTGGCAGGCAGGCCAGTTGAAAACTGCTCTAAGGTGTCAATAACAGATGCAAAGAAAAAATATTAAGTAATGAGCTAGGCTGCGATCTCTGTTCCTCCATAGACTTCCTCTGGGACTTTGGGCAAGCCACTTAGGTACCTTTTGGTTTTTATAAGTCTTCAACTTGTCTTGCAGAGTTTAATCCCTGGAGAGAAATCCACACTTCAGCATAATTTTGTCCTAAACCCATTAGCCACTAGCTGTGATTCTCCTGTAAAACCAACACTTGGGAGTAAACCAGTCTCTTCAGTAAATACTTCTCCTTCCTTAAATTGGCTGGCTAACCTAACCAGTGGAAACGTGAATAAAGAAAATAAAGGTAAATGTCCTATATGAAAAACAACTTTTAACTGCTACTAGCTAATTGAAAATGTACAATATCAGACCCATCTGTGGAATGGGGTGGGGGTTATGCTGGCTGGCTACTGGTATAAGAGTTTACTAAACCAGGTAAAAAGACTTGTGTATTTATGGTAAAAATTTTAAAATGCCTAACTACATAAGTCACTTTTGAAAATGGAACCTAAGTTCCTAAGTCATTTAGGCATTTTTGAAAACTTCACCCATGACATTGGATTTTTCAAAACTGCCTAAGCACAGTAGGTACCTAACTTGCTTATATACTTGTGAAAATCCACTCGCTAGACTGTAGTACTCTGTATCAATACAGTGGAAGGAGGTAAAGAATGAAGACTTCTGAGGAATAAGTAAAAATTTGTCAATTCAAATATGTTGCCAGTTTGGGGAAGAGAACAGATCCCCCACAAAAGGCACAGTTTCAGATACTTTTAAGACATTAGGCTGACATTAAGACATTCAAGTCTGAAGAGTCTAATGATCCCGTTAGATTGGCAATGGGCAAAATATTTGTTGATACTGGACTTGTTTACATTTCACCCACAGAGTTTTGTCTGTCTGTGTTTAAATTTAAAACTACATAAGGGGGAAAATGTCTCCTCCAAAAAGGAACAGTATTTTTTTTAATTAATATAGTTGAAATGTAGTGTGACTCAAAGGTGATTTTAAACGGAATATATTGGCCATCTTCAAGTAATTTTTTTTAATTTATATAAAACTGCTTCAAACTCCAGAATACACCTGCCTTGGTTCAGTTTATCAGTGAAGGTTTTTTCCTCTCCATTTCAGATAAACTCCTCACGTCCACTTTAAAGAATGAAAACAAACCTCTTCAGACCCTCCACACTTTCACTAAACCCCCTACAACTCTGCAGACATTCAACAGTGCAATATTAACACCTGTGAGCAACAACAACAACACAGGTTTCTTGAGGAATCTGCTGAACTCTTCTGGAGGAAAGGTATATGAGGATTTTTGCAGTGCTTTTTCCTTACTGTGGTTTTAAAGCCAAACTGTGCTGGAAGTGTATAGTGAATAGGAACCATTTCACCAGGCATGTGCCAAATTAAATACACAACCATCAAAAATATTTTGTTGGGGAAGGCAGTTTCATTGTCTGGCTTCCATCAGAGGCATCCTTATGGAGGTGCCTAGTTATAGCCTACATGCAGTAGTGCCACAATGGCATAAGCTTGCCAGCTACCATTGCTATGTCTGCTGCAGCCCATACACCTGGAAGGATAGAGTCAGAGCATCCAGCAGATTTACTTCCCTGGTAGCCTCCAGGAGTGCTTCTAAAGGACCCCTAGCTAGAGTTTAAAGCTGCTGCTCCATCAAGTGATTTTTTTTTATTATTTTTTTTCCAGATGCATGGATTGCAAATTACTTCACCCTGTCCCCCCAGGTGTGAATTAAACCCAGTGTGTAACTAATTTTGAAATAGTGGGGGAAATATTTAACCTGGGCTTCAGAAATGCAATCTCACTGATTTCAGATCACTAACTTTAAATATAATCCTAACTAGGAGCCACGCTCCATCTTCTTCAGTGGGTTTGCACAAGTATAAATAACAGCAAGTCTTTCTACAGTATTTTAGTATAAAGCTATGTCACTTAATTAAGCATAAACTATAAGGAAGAGATTATCCCTACATAATATAAACGTGGACTGAAGTGAAAAGGAAACAGTTGGTGGCAAAAATATGTAATAGGAGTGTTGCATGACTTATTAAAACCTCTGCAGAACAAATGGCATCTTGACATATGACTGTAACAAAAGCATATATTAACATCCACTTTCTCTTCTCCCTCTTAAATTCAGACAGAATGTGAGCTCAAGAGCACTCCCAAAATCCTTGATGACATTTTTGCATCGTTGGTGCAAAGTAGAACTCTCACAGATTTGCCTAAGAAACCTCAAGGATTAACTATAAAGCCTACCATATTGGGCTTTGATACACCTCACTATTGGTTATGTGATAACCGCTTGCTGTGTCTTCAGGATCCCAACAATGCGAGTAACTGGAATGTCTTTAGAGAATGCTGGAAGCAGGGACAGGTATTTTCCTCAAGACGTTTTGTTTGTTTCCTGCACACTCACGTCTGTTAGAGGGGAATGATTATCCATAATTGCTTCCCTTACATGAGTGTTGAGTGAGTTCATTAGTGCTGAGCTCCTTGCATAGAACAGGATAAACTGTATAAAGTACTACTTCTGTGCATTTGAATACCTCTTGCTGGGATATATTGGTGGCTCCTATTGTGACTGGCTTTCTTGTACCAGATGGGAGCTGTCCATGACAACTTGTTTGATTTACAAAGACAGGACAGCACAGCAGTTGTCTCTAAAACTATATGTAAACCTTTATTGGGGAGTGGATTATACACCCGTAATATCCACCATGTCATGTTCATAAGCCTGGGAGTTGACACCCAAAGTCACTTATGAAAAACTGCTCATTTAGCAGCCGTGATCTCTGTCACTGTCTTGTGGCCAACTTTTATTTATTTATTTATTTATTTATTTTTGTCTTCTAACAGAACATACTTTTTCCAGTTGAGAGTTAAAATGTTATGTGAAAGATTTACTACTTCTGTTTTCCAGGCAACTTAATACATTTGAAGTTTTTGTAAGCTTTAGAAACTAAACTTAACTTCTGAAAGTACAGCATATGAATGAATTAGCAGTTTTGTTGCTACTGGTTCTTACTTCCCCCCCCCCCTCCCCTTCAAGTATGGATAAGATTTCAAACTACAAAGCAGCTTTTATTATAATATGTACAGACTTCGTAAATCTAGCATGGCAGCCTAAATAATGGAAAGGCATTCTCGGCTCTCTGAGCTGGGAGGTGAAAACATTATCTACTAAGTATATCTTCACGAGATACCCATGTCCTCAACAACACTATAAATAAGATGTTAGAGAAAAGGTATAGTTATTTTAAAAAATTTCAATTTTTTTCTTACTAAATTTGGTATAATCTCTGGCATTGCCATTATAATTCCTGTATGATGAGGCCCTGCAGAAATGCTTATTAAATCTTAAAATATTCTGTGTTAAAGAGGCTTTAATTTTCTCTAATTCATATTTGTCTTTTAGCCTGTGATGGTGTCCGGAGTGCATCACAAAATAAATGCAGAGCTTTGGAAACCTGAATCCTTCAGGAAGGAGTTCGGTCAACAGGAAGTAGATCTGGTTAATTGCAGAACCAATGAAATTATCACAGGAGCTACAGTAGGAGACTTCTGGGATGGATTTGAAGATATTCCAAGTATGCAATGTGAAGTCACTTATATTCTGTTTTGGCTAATGGATACTAAGAAATATGGCAAACAGAAGAAAATATCCTGCTTTCCATTCTTATTGCTTGCTTTACTACGGAATGGCAGACTTTTTTTTTATCTCTGACATCTCTGTAATGGGAATATGCTGTTCTCTCTGGCTTGGAACAGTTGGATTTCCCAGACTTTTCCAAGTTTCAGAGTTTGGCAAATGGTTCATCTCCCCCATGCTCCAGTGCAGCACGCCTGTCGGTGCTCTTTACAGGTGCACCTTGTGAAATGCACTGACATTGTTCCTAGCCCTCTGTACTAAGAGGCAGATGTTTCCTCAAAATTTCCTTTTGAGGGCTCTTTCTTCAGCATCTCTTTTTTTGTCTCTCTAGCAGAGAGTGTGTCTTTGGGGGGAACACTTCGAAGAAGTTTGTGTACTCCCATAGCCTAACGTACATCCTTCAACTGCTTTACCAGTTGAGTGGAATCTGGATGATAAAATACAGGATGGTTGAATTGGCTTTTTGAACCCCTAGAGAACATATTTTTATTCCACATGTTGCACTTCTAATTGGAATTACTTCTCTGAGAAGTGCAAGACAAGCTTTATATAATGGCTAACTTTTAATTTTTCAGTATTCCATAGTGATTAAGTTGTCCTGTGGCCTCATTGTGAATTGATACCAGAAGTAGTGTCTTGAATTCCTCATGAATCAGACTGTCATCTCCAGGTGTTCTTCCTAAAACCTCCTTCTCACCTGTGGGAAACTAGACTTATACATTAGATGTTAGAAGGTTTCAGGGGTCTTCTACTTTTGCTGTTTGAATAGGACTAAAGCAATTTAGAAAGCCATCTACGCTTTTAGTAGCCCTTAATCAGTGTAAAGGGAATGCATTTCCACTCAATACATCTAAAGTGCATTAGGCTGTAGGCTGGACATTGTTAAACACTGGTTAGTTTGCTCTGCTACAGGGGTGGACAAACTTTTTGGCCCGAGGGCCACATCTGGGTATAGAAATTGTATGGCGGGCCATGAATGCTCACAAAATTGGGGTTGGGGTGCAGGAGGGGGTGAGGGTTCTAGCTGGGGGTGTGGGCTCCAAGGTGGGGCCAGAAATGAGTTCAGGGTGCAGGAGGGGGCTCTGGGCTGGGGCAGGGGGTTGAGGCGTGGGGCGGGTGAGGGCTCCAGCTGGGGGTGCAGGTTCTGGGGTGGGGCTGGGGATGAGGAGTTTGGGCTGTAGGAGGATGCTTGGGCTGGGACTGAGGGGTTCGGAGGGTGGGAGGCGGATCAGGGCTGGGGCAGGGTGCAGGCTATAGGCAATGCCTACCTCAAGCAGCTCCCAGAAGCAGTGGCATGTCCCCCCTTCCCTCCCCCCCGCCTCCTATTAAGAGGCACGACCAGACGGCTCTACTGCATGTTGCCCCGTCCGCAGGCACTGCCCCTGCAGCTCCTATTGACTGCTATTCTTGGCCAATGGGAGCTGCGGGGGCAGCGCTTGGGGTGGGAGCAACATGCGGAGCGGACGGAGCCCCCTGGCTGCCCCAATGTGTAGGAGGTGGAGGGGGGACATGCCACAGTTTCCGGGAGCCGCGTGGACCGGCCCCTGACGCTGCTCCCCAGCTGGAGTGCCGGAGCAGGGCAAGCCCCAGACCCTGCTCCCCAGCAGGAGCTTGAGGGCTGGATTAAAATGGCTGGTGGGCCAGATGCGGCCCACGGTCTGTAGTTTGCTCACCCTTGCTCTACTAGAATTCAGGTTTCATCAGTGGTCTGCCTATATAATGTCTCCATCATAAAAATCCACAGGGCTGCTTGTCCGTCTGTCTGTCTCTCTCTGTGTCTCATCTAGAGCTGAGGGTTGCTTTGTGAGGATAGTTGTGCATTACTTGATTAAACTAGAACTCCTCAGAAAAGAGTTGTGCTGCTTGCTATCTTCCCACCAGTGGAAACATAGAGGCCACTTCAGAGAGAACTTTTAATTCCCATAATTGTTGTGGTTCTTAATGTGAAAATGCAGAATCTATCCACCTCCCCCCTCATCCGCAGAGTTAGATTCTCTCAGAACTGTGGCACTTGGGGGGGAAGAAACTTAAGCATTGGGAGCTGGACAGTACATTTCTAACCTCTGTTCAAAGTGTCTGATACTGGGAGAGGTTGCTGAGAGGTCACAATAGCCACTGATTTCCTGAAGATTCCTGAAATTAAATTGCAGCTGGGATTGGATGGATAGGGAGGACACACACAATTTCTGGAAGAACCAGTTGCTTTTGTAAGAAACTGCTTTTTCTGGGACACAAGTCAAGGAATTTTCCAGATGACAGTGTCATAGGAAAAAACAGGGCCCTGATTTTGCATAAATGTTTGTGGCTACAGTGTGCTTGTAATGTGAGACCACATACTTTTGGATGGATTTTCTATTATAAAAAGTACAAGTTACAAGTAACTGATACCTGTGAACTCTTAATCATAGGCCGTCTTAAAACAGAAGGAAGGGAGCCAATGGTGTTGAAGCTTAAGGACTGGCCTCCAGGAGAAGACTTCCGAGACATGATGCCATCTCGGTATGAACTTGTGAAAAAACTATTCCTTGCATGGTTGATGCACCAAAGAGATCACAGAAATCTCAAATGCTATTGCACTCTGAAACACCTGATTCAACTCTGAGCAGTGACTGTCATTTATGCATAAACTACATCTGTTTCTGAGAGATGCTCGTCATGGTTGGGTGTTTGAGAAATAAGTTTTGCTATAGATGCTCATGAAAATACAATAGGTTGCATTTGCATTTAAATAAATTAACTCTTTGCTGCTGATTGTTAAAGTTTAGACTTCAAAAAAGGAAAAAATCCATAACATTTCTCTTGGTTTTTAGGTTCTGTCAAAGCGTACGTTTTTTTTGCCAAGTTTAAGCTCTGGGCCAAATTTCTTCCATACCTTGCCTAACTTGCATACTGTACTTAGTGACAATAGAGATAATTGGCCAATTAGTTGACGTTAAGGGCTTCAGTGTTGTTCAGTATATTCGTAATGATACTAATGTACATCTTTAAATTTCACACATCTACTACGTTCCTATGTCTTATCTAGCTGTTTGTTCTCCTGTTTTCCCATTAGATTTAATGAGTGCATTGATGAAAGAATTATACCCCTTGCTGGGAAAGAAAATAATGTTGGTTGTAGTAATTTTAATAAATCTCTCCCTCGAATATTTTATACTGTTGCCTAATATTAATGGAGTTGTATTACCGTAGGTTTGATGACCTGATGAATAACATTCCACTGCCAGAGTACACTAGAAGAGATGGTAAACTCAACCTTGCCTCCAGACTTCCCAACTATTTTGTTCGACCAGATTTAGGTCCTAAAATGTACAATGCATATGGTAAGTAATCCTGTTAATTTTGTAGCTCATACTTTCCATATATTCCAGTAAATGTTAACTTCAGAATTAAGTGCAGACCTGTAATCACAGACAATCAGATTAGTCGTTCTGTCAATCCAAATTAGGTGTTTGATCTTGGTTCCCTTTTGTAAGAACTAACATTGCTCAGATAAGTTACTGTCAATATTCATCAGTTGATCTTTGTATTTAAGTAGTCAGTTTTGTCCTTAGTTCTCAAGAACCTCTGTGCATTCATTCCACTGTCCTTTTAACAACACATCTGACTGTTCTCTTTGTTACTTTATTGCAGCTCTCCATGGATATTTGCTTGTTCTACTTGTGCCCACTACTTCGGCCCAATCTTTTTGGAACTCTTTTTCCTCTGAGCCATAGCCTCCTTTTTTAATCTCTCTGAGCCCTTCTTTCCTTGACGTGTGTTAAAACAGATATGGTTCTTTCAGAGCCATGCTTGACAAATTTTTAATTATGGGGGTTGCTAGTATAGCCACCATACTTAATGGGAACTGGATTGTTTCTGAGACTCATACTGGCCTACATGGCTATAGAAACCCTGTACTAGTAAGTCTTGAGCATGGCTTCTGTACATTTTAGTCATGTTAGGCATGAAGGCAACAGTTAGTGTGTTAGGCTATAAGTCTATTTTGAAAATGTATTTTTTTACGATTATAAGTCAATAGACCAGTCTGGAATTCTGACCCTCTGGAGAAAAAACTTTGATACTGTAATCATGTTAAAAAACATTGTAAACATTGCTTTTCAAATACAACTGCTTCTTATAGTGCATATTTCATTATTGGCCTATAAATATGTTGCATATATCTAAATTTTCCAGGTTTAATTACACCAGAAGATAGGAAGTATGGCACAACAAACCTCCATTTAGATGTGTCTGATGCAGCTAATGTTATGGTTTATGTGGGCATACCAAAAGGGCAGGTCAATCAAGAAGAAGGTAAAACATTTGCTCATTGAGATCATCTGTGTGTAATCAGAGGCAAAGCCCTTCAGTGTAATTATGCGTTCACTCTTTGTTTTATAACAGAAGTGCTTAAAACTATACAAGATGGCGATTCTGATGAGTTGACAATTAAGCGTTTTATAGAAAGTCGAGAGAAACCTGGTGCTCTATGGCACATTTATGCTGCTAAAGATACAGAGAAGATCCGGGAATTGCTTAAAAAGGTAGGTTAATGTTATGCTTAGAAACAAACTTACACATGGGGAACAGAAATTTGATGATAGAGAGCTCTTCAATCTAACAAAACTCTAACAAGATCCAATGGCTGGAAGTGGAAGCCAGACAAAACTAAGGTTAAAAAGAAATGCAAATTTTAATTGAGAGTAACTAATAGAACTGGGTAGAGAACTCCCTTTCATGGAGAATTTTGATATTTTGAAAGTGAATGCTTGGTTTAGTTTCAATTTGGAACCCAAACAAACACTTGGAAATATTCTGCAAGAGGGAATGGAGCCTTGGCTCTGAGGCAGCCAACCTGCTGGGAGCCCTGGTGTCCAACCCCAAGGCAGTCTATATGGCAGGTTGCAAAGGAGCAGGAATGTCGGCAGGTTCTGTAGAACTTCATAATCAAACTCTTTTTTTCTCCGCAAAATAGCTGGATTTTGTTAAAGCATCAAATTCTGATGAAAAACTGCTTCATCAGACTTTTTCCAAAGTCTAGTAATTAACCTTTGGAACAACTTAACTGAGGGTTGTAGTGGATTATTGATTACTGAGAATTTTAAAATCAAGACTTAGAATAATATCCAAAGAGATGCTGTCGTTCAACTACAGCTGAATCAGTAATTGATTCAGGGAAGTCCTATAGCCTGTTATGCAGAAGGTTAAACTAGATCACAATTTTCCTTTCTGGCCTTAATCTAAAATTCATTTCATGTGGCATGTGCTGCAGGGGCTTTTGCACCAAGAATGGCCAGATTGTGTGATGAGTTAGAAGAATCTGGTGGTAGATGAGTAGTGGGGGCAGAGGGGAGAGTAGAAACTAGCCCAGGAGGTAAGATAAAGGAAATCTGAGTGTTTTTTGTCTTTTTGTGTTTTTAAACCATGTTTTCAGTGGATCCTGAATTTATGGCATTGTGCGAGGATGCAGATATGATCTTAAATGGACACTCTAGGCAAGAGTTTCAGTAGTCAGGCTCCACCCTCCTGACTACTACAGTGTGGCTTGAATACATTATAAACTTTAAGCATCTTAAAAACTGATCAACTTTTAAGTCTGCCATTAGCTGATGTGTAAAGGATTAAAACTGGAGAGAGGGGCGTTTGTAGCTGTCAGTCCCAGACCCTGCCAGAAAAACAGATGCAAAACCTGCACACACATCTCCACTGCTACAATGATCCACGCACCCCCACAACACACCTTTCAAGATCCATGGGTCCTGCACATGCCTATCCCAACACAGGGTGTATCTCATCCAGTGAACTAAATGTTCCAATAGCAACTATGTGGGTGAAACCAGACAGTCACTATGCTCTTGAATGAACTCCCACAGGAAAACGATAAAACACAAAAACACCCTATCACCTGTGGGGGAACACNGAGTGTTAACGTGCCCCTTCACCTTGAATGGTCCCTTGAAATATGTTAACTACTTGTGTTAAACAGTCTGTTCTGCCTTGTATTAAGCTTCGACACTGAATGAGGCCAGGTCTACACTACACACTTATTTCGGCATAACTACGTTGCTCAAGGGTGTGAAAAATCCACACCCCTGAGCGATGTAGTTATACTGACCTTAACCCCCCATTTTGAAAGCTCTATGTTGGCGGGAGAGCTTATCCCGCCGACCTAGCTACCGCCTCTTGTGGAGGTGGAGTTGAGCCAACAGGAGAGCGCTTAGAGCATCTTCACGAGAAGCTATAGTGGCACAACTGCAAGTTTGTAGTGTAGACCTGCTCTATGTTTCCCATAGCTGAAGAAGAGCATTGTGTAAGCTCAAAAGCTTCTCTCACCAACAAAAGATAGACATGAGGTGGGTGAGGTATTAACACTGGAAGGGATAATTAAATTATGCAGACTGAAGAACTTTGTTTCTGCATATCAGGACTTTGTGTAGGCCTTGCAAGACGGCTTAATTAGTGGGCTCAATTCCAAGTGTAGTCCTGTTTGGTAATGGGAATAAAAGTAAACCAGATGCAAAGCATTTAAAAGGGAGGTGGTTGAGTCAGCCAAGCGATTGGAAAGTGTATGTCTTGGGGGAAAAAGACCTTGGAAGAGTGAAACTTCCAAATTCTGATGATGGTTCTAGGCTGTTCTCTTGGACAAATAAACTGCTGATAAACCTACACACTGTCTTATTCATAAGAGATGTGAATGTGGGGATCTCTGACAGGCTTATTGGTAGGGATTAGAGGGCTGGTACAACAGCCAGGTTTAAGGGATGTTAATGGCAAATAAGTACACTGCTTCTACCTGGGAAGTTAATACTTCAACTTTGTTTCAAAACAGTGCATTGCTCTACCTTAAATATTTGTATGAGAAGACCAAAGAGAGGTAGATTACAGTACATAATATCTTACTTTGTAGTACAAAACCTCTAATCCCATTGCTGTACTGGTTCCCTCTGTGGCCTTGTGCAAGTCACTTGAAGGACGCAGAGGGGCTTTCTGTAAATGAGATACTTGTCCTTGTCACAGAAGCATAGTGAAGATCATTAGCAAATGCTTGCAAAGTGCCATAAGAATACCAAATATTCTGTATTATTAAACAGACTATGGTAATAACCTTTAGAGCTCTTAAAGTACTGGATGATGAAACTTCCATTTTCATTAGTGTTTATAGCTAGTACTGTAATTGAACACAGAAATACACAGGTCAACTACTCAATGGTCTGGCTTTGTCTGTCAAATATAAGAAGTGCACATTGATACAGTATTTGACATCTTTTTGGATAGTCACTGTCATATTGTGACTATTTTTTTAGGTCTCGGAAGAGCAGGGTCAAGAGAACCCCGTCGATCATGATCCAATTCATGATCAGAGTTGGTACTTGGACAGATCTTTGCGAAAACGTCTTCATCAAGAATATGGAGTTCAAGGATGGGCTATCGTGCAGTTTCTAGGAGATGTAGTTTTCATTCCAGCAGGAGCACCGCATCAGGCAAGAACCAATGACGCTATTATTGATGGATAATTTCAGACTTTTAGACATGTGACTGATATCTTTTGTTCTCTCTCAGGTTCATAACTTATACAGTTGTATTAAAGTAGCAGAAGATTTTGTTTCTCCGGAGCATGTCAAACATTGCTTTTGGCTCACTCAGGAATTCAGATATCTGTCACATACGCATACGAACCATGAAGATAAACTGCAGGTAACTTACCAATTTTTAGTTAAAAAAAAATATATATATATATATATATATATATATATATATTAATTAAACTGCATATGTAGGGTTTAGTAGCAACTGCATATTAATGTTGTGTTGAGTGGCACTAGGGGTGGGCAAACTATGGCCCGGGGGCTGCATCCGGCCCTCCAGACATTTTAATTCAGCCCTCGAGCTCGCGCTGGGCAGCGGGGTTGGGGGTTTGCCTCGCTCTGTGTGGCTCCCGGAAGCAGTGGCATGTCCCCCATCTGGCTCCTACACATAGGGGCAGCCAGGAAGCTCCGCACACTGTCCCCACCCCAAGCGCTGCCCCCGCAGCTCCCATTGGCCAGGAACCACAGCCAACGGGAGCTGAAGAGGTGGCGCCTGCAGATGGGGCAGCGCGCAGAGCCACCTGGCTGCGCCTCCACGTAGGAGCCGGAGAGGGGACATGCCACTGCATCTGGGAGCTGCTTGAGGTAAGCAACCCCCGGAGCCTGCACTCCTGGGCCCCAGTCCCAGCCCTGATTCCCCTCCCATTCTCCGAACCCCACAGTCCCAGCCCAGAGCACCCTCCTGCATTCCCAGCCCGACCGCAGAGCCTGCCCCCACCCGGAGCCCCCTCCCACACCCTGAACTCTTTTTTCTAGCCCCACCCCAGAGCCCACACCCCCTTTCGCACCCCCAACCCCCAATTTTGTGAGCACTTATGGCCCGCCATACAATTTCCATACCCAGATGTGGCCCTCGGGCCAAAACTTTTGCCCACCCCTGACTTAACACATGTTAACAGAATGGTTTTAATTGATTTTTTTAAATCAAATTCTGAAGAATAACTTCAGAAGTAATTGAATTTTCTGTCTAACTTTTAGTAAAACCTTTACTAAGTGGGTTTTTTTTTGTTTGTGGAGGAAGCTTTTTAAAATTTTGCCCTGTTCCTCATTTCTTTGGTTTCATGTAGCTAAAGAACTATAGTCTCTCCCCTAATTCCAAACTTGTCTCTCACCAAACTCACATTTTGTGATACGATCATAAGCCAGTCTTGAACTTTTAAAAATGACAGGTTATTTCTCTAGTTTGAAATAACCTAATGGAGTCGCACTGAGATTAACCAATGGAACTGTCGTGGGGGAGACCTGGGGTCTCTGGAAGAGGACATACAGCATTGATAGAATTATTAAACCTGGGACATTTCCACACTCAAGAACTTTAACTCGAAGTAATGGTTGCTAGGTTGCACTGCACAACACAACTCTGAAAATCAGTTATAATTCAACTGCACCTACGCTCCTTTCATCAGTTGCCATCTGTCTGAACTGTTCCCCCTCCACCATCCATAGCCTGTATACCTCCACCCTCATGCTGAACAAGCACTACGCAGCCTTAACTCTGGCCATACCTACAATACACCATTGGGTTCACGTGCGGATTCAGTTCAGTACCATACATAACTAGGTAAGCCAAAATATAGAACAGTCATTAACATGGATCATCCAGTCATTGTTTGATACTTAGGAAAATATCTCAAGTAGCCACTTATACCTGATGCCATACCTCACTTAATTGCACACACCAATACATAGCCACATACGGAAGTATGTAGAATGGACTTTATTAAAGCTACACCAACCTTCAGTTAATTGTTGAAACTGTGAACATACAACCTTAAACATGGTTGGAGTTCATGGATGCCTCTTATTTTGGAAAAAGTCAGTTTTTCACTCTACAAGAATCTAAATGTAGAATCTTCCAGACTGACTAGATAAGTGCTTTAGCTTTGACTCTTTAAAGTGGCTAACTTCTTGTTTTTCTTTTAGGTGAAGAATGTCATATACCATGCTGTTAAAGATGCAGTTGGGATATTGAGAGCTAATGAATCCAGCCCTAGCAAACCATCAGGTGGAAAGCCTTAACCATGAACTATGAAACTGAAAAATATTGGCAGCAGTGTAAACTATTCCATCAGGACCTCCTGTGGATGCTGAGATTTATTAATGTTACCTCATCTTCCTTTCAGCAGTACCAGAGGATCATGGTACTTTGTTCTATGTATTCGTCTAATGTTTACAAACTTGAGATGTATATGTAGTAATATTAACAGACTCTGACATACTGTGAATGCTCATTTGCAATAGAATTTTATAAGGAGAAACTCTCCAAGCTGTACAAAGATACCTTCTGTAGACCTTACTCGGGAAAATATGTACACTGGAAATTTCCAAATTATTCATTTGAAAAATGTTAAGACATGATGTAAAGCTCATCAACTTTTGTAATTTGCTTTGGGGGGGGAGGGGACAGGAGGAAGTATGAAGTTTTGATTTAATAGCCAACAGTAAGTGTACTGAGAGTGCAGTTCTTATGTTTTTACATTAACACAGAACTAGCATCAAAAATAGTATTAAAACTAGTGTATATTGACAAGGATGGGGATTAATCATCTTCAGTTAAATGAGTTTACATTTCTAAATGTAAAATGAAAAGGGCATTTTTTTCATTAAAAATTCCCATATTGAAACTTTCATTTCCAGCTTAAACTGGTATTTGCACTCTTCTGTAACTCTAGGTTCTAATAGTGAATACCCTACATATAGCACTTACTTCTGTTTTAAGAGTGTATACCTTTTCCAACCTCTAAACTGACTACTCTGATACAATGCTATTAAGTTAAAAACAACAAGGGCATACAAAAGCAAGGTGTTTCAGGGTAGAAACTGCTATCTTGTGCTTAAAGAAGAGGTCTGAACTAAAAGCCTAGGCAACTGGAAATTAAATTGCATTGAATAGCACTTTTACAAACTTGATTCACTGAAGTTTAACTACTCTTAAGTTCTTATTCCAATACTGTTACTGTAGTCTCTGCATTAGAATGCAATCCGAATTCTCTCTCCCACTCTCGATCATGTCAAAGTGATTTTCAGGGCTGTATTTAAAAGAGCAGGCAGTCTCATGAGGTATGTCCACACAGCAAAGAACCCGCAGCGGGCCCAGGCTGCAAGGCTGGTTCATTGCTGTGTAGACTTCTGGGCTTGGGCTGGAGCTCAGGCTTTGGGCCCCTACTACCAATTGCTTGATCCCTCTTCTTCCATGCAACCTTTCAGCTACTCAACCTCACTGTTCATAATGCTTCTCTACTAAGGTTCTCACTACTTTGTCCAATAATTCCTTCCCCTCTCCTCATTTAACCCTGCATCTTCTGCCAACAGGTTTTTTTTGGTGGTAGAAAAAAATATGGCACTAATACCTATTGTCACCCTGATCTGTCTCTATATTGGATCCCTTTTCCCAACCTGTTTTGATCTCAGATTGTAAACTCTTTGGAATATGAACTACATGTACCGCTCCTAACATTTTTTTCTTCAAGTGCTTGTCAGTGCATATATATTCCAGTCTTGATGCACCTGTACCCTATGCACTGAGGTGATCATGAAATGACAGATCTCCTGAGTCTATTGAAGGAAGGAGTGAGAGCAACAGACTATGAAAATGGACTTTATAAAGATGATTTTAACAGACAAACTGGTAGGTTTTTTTTCTTGCCATGTGACCTTAGGGAAAAAGGAGGGCAGGAGAACTGTCAGTTTCTCAGAGATAATGTTGGACACAACAGTAAACTAGCCTCCTGCAAAGGACAGGTAGTGGCCTCTTACTGTTCTTCCTGTGGCTCCATCAGGAACTTTTTAATGACCGGAAAATCAAAAACAAATTCTACAGAAAATGGAAACATGGATAAATTTGGTCCGACTGAGTACCAAAGAATTGCACAAGCAGCTAGAGACCAACTCAAACTTAGTCTTGTACAGCTATAATGTATTTGATTTTGTGTGTGTTGGAATTAATATTGACTTTGCCTTGCTCAAAATCAGCCCCAGCCAATGAGATTGAACAAAGTGGACCTGGAGGGGGCAGTTTTTTTGGACTTGCCCGTCGTCTAGCCAATTGTTTAAGTATGGGAAGATGTGAATTCCCAGCCTCGAGAGAGGCTGCCACTACTGTGTCATGCAGTTAGTAAACAGCCCAAAGATGAGAACTGTATATTGATGATGCTGACCTGACTCTCTGAATCTGAAACTTCCTGTAGTTCAGGAAAATTGCCACACAAAAATAGGTATCCTGAAGATCAAGAGCAGCAAACCGTTCGGAGGGGTGTGTGTGTGTGGAGGGGAATTGTAGCTAATATTCTTCGAGTGGTGGTCCTATTGTATTCCTCTGAAGGTTAGGATGCATGTGGCTGGAGCTTTTTCAAAATAGTATTACTCAGTGGTCCATGCATGCGCCTTTGTATTGCCTCATGGTTAGGATTTTATTGGGGTGTTTTTCGTTGTACTTTGGTAACTCCTAGTAGTTTTTTTATAATTAAGGATTTGTGACCCCCACCTCAACAGTTTTCCCTGCCAAACAATCTTTTCCCCCGCTTAACTCCCAGGTCAGGGTAGTGGATTATTCCAAAGATGCCAGGATTCAAAGTTTGTGCTTCCTACCCTTATTCATTTTCCATCAATGACTAACGCCAACGCTGTTTGTCCTGTTTTTGAGGGAAGCCCACATCATCTCTTGGTGCAGTATCTGCCTCTCCTTCCCTGCTCATTACAGGGGAAGGCCAAAGGTCAGATTCTGGATAGGGAACCCCCCCTGTACATCGGCCTGAGGACTCCCCCTACCATGGAGTCTCCATCCATATCCACCGGTACCAGTGCTACGGACCATGGAAGTAAGTCTGTCTCTAAATCCAAGAGGGATGCTGCACCGTCCACTGGTTCAGGCCACAGAGGAGCTACGCACTCCAAGGTGCACAGGAGTGATAGGCCATACCGCTTGCCAGATCTGCTGGTCCTGGCGCCAAATCTGTGTACCCCTCCTGCCTTGGCTCTGCCGGATTCCTGTGATTTGTCAGACAGGTGCTTTTACTGGTTCTGGTCCTGTCAATAGACTGGATACCATTGACTCTGGGGAAAATTGGAAGTGCTCTCAGCCCTCATGAACTGTTTGCCCTGAAAGGAGTGAGGTCTCCTTATGTTCCAGTGCACTCACCTCTGCAGAGGGCTCCATCTCCTGCCTTGCATCTACCTCCTGCTGGCCATACCTCTCAACGCATCCTGTTCCAACTGCTCTGTCGGCACTGCCATTCACACAAGACTCCAACTCCTGAATACAAGGACCCAGACGTTCAGCACAGTCCACCTCTTCCATTTCAGAAACACAACTACCAGAGGGTTCCAAGGCCTCCGTGGCAATTTCCTCCTTTGCCTTACTCAAGAAGCTGGTATCCGGCTCCTTCTGCTGTTGTACTTGTGCTGCTGGATCAACCGGGTTGGCCATATTGGAGTTCATAGCCCCAATATTTGCCTTCAGAACAGTCTCCTTTGGCTAGGGAGAACTCCCCTGTTTCACTGCTCCACTCTTCATCTGGTAGATGTTCAGAAGTAGTTAGACAATGCACCAATCAGCCCAGCTCCAACAGTACTTCACGGGGAGACTTTGGCAAACCAGTAAAGTGCCTGAAACCACTATTGCTTATTGCTAACAGTAGCCAATTCAGCAGGCTGTAAATTGGCCATGCAGCGGCCTTAGCTTAACCAAGGCAGGAGGAGAAGGGAGTTTTGGGTGCCACAGAAAGGGCAGCTTGACCCCGTGTCCTTCCTGCTAAGAATGTTGAAATTGCTGATATATGTATTTTAGAAAAACAGGAAGCTTGTCTATAATGTACTCTCAGGAATGTGTCTGTCAGGGCCTCAAGCCATGCACACGCTGAAAAAACCATATCTGGTTAATTAATGACCATAAGGAAACCTCTTGCTTGACCTTAAAAAAAATAATAAAATAATAATAATAATAATAATAAAAAAACCCTTGCTAAGTAAGCAATTTTAAAAAGTGATGTCATATTACTAATGTATAAATAAGGGGGAAAAGTTTGAAGTAGTGGGACTCTTCGGGAGGATTTCTTCAGGGACGCTCCCGCTGAATGCATCTTGGAGTCCCCACGGGCAGACAGAAGTTTGGCCAATGGAAACCTGTTGCTGTGCCATTCGAAAGCCATGCTCCGCTTTGGTCATTATTAAGGGTTGGGGGTGTTTTACTAACCTGTTGTGGACGTGTGTAAGTGCTTGAGACTAAAGTTTAGCTTTAAGTGAAAGCACTCCTGTGTTGCTCTGTTTGTGCCAGCCATCTATTGGTCGGATGGCCATCTCTCAATTTATTTCCTGACACCACCTCGCACAGAGTAAAAGTTACCAAGAGCTTTGGGTTGAAAGAACCCCGGGTAATAGTACCAGCTCATCTGGAGAGATTCCCTTTGTCTCCAGACACAGCTGTCTCAGACACCTTCCTCCTAGCCAGATGACTCTGTTTCAAGAAAGCCTATGGAGAATAGCCAATGCTCTTGAGATCCCACTGGAAGAGGCACAGTTACTAGAGATTCTGCACACATCGGCACCAGCAAGTGGCCTTACCAATCTGATGCCATTCTTCAACTGGCACGCACCATGTGCCATACTCCAGCCATGTGAGTACCAACCCCAAAGGGGGCTGAGAAAAGGTACTATATCCACCCTCCCCTCCCAAAGGTTAAGAATTTTTATTTTCACCCCCCACTCCTCCAACTCCTTTGTAATACAGGATGCATTGGAGTGGACCAAACATCACCCACGCTGCACCCCAGCAGACAGGGAGGGTAAGAGACTGGACTTCATTGGTCGAAAGGTCTTCTCGGCCGGACTACAGTTCTAGATCTCTTACTACTTGGCACTGATGGCCAAGTATGATTTTATAAGCTATGGCCGTCTGGAAGAAGTTGCAGATATACCTCAGCAGGATCATACCCTATTCTAATCAATTTTACAGGAAGGCAAGTTGGTTGCCAGGTCCACAGTTCAGGCTGCAATTGATTCAGCAGATGTACTCGTATGTGTTGGTGACTGGAATTGTCATGAGGAGGGAATCCTGATTACACTCCTTAGGTTTCCCTAGTGAGTGCAGATAACAAGCATGGACCTTCCCTTTGACGAATCACATCTCTTCAACCAGAAAATCAATGATTCTTCAGACTCAGATTCTAGAGCCACCTTACAATTCTTGGGGATATATTCACTGGCACCAAAGAGAAATTTTATCGCCTACTGCCAGTCTAATGCTACAGAACTCACTTCTGCCACCAACGGGCCTACAAACCTCCTTAGAAGCGCCCTAAAATACACAGAGCCCATCCACCTGTTTCGGCAGCGCAGCCCTCTGCACAACACACGGTCGTAGCAAAAACAGTTTTGAGTGAGCCTAGAGATCAACCATTTCATACACCAGCATTCCTACCTTCCAGGGTTGTCTGAAACGTTCTACCAACTTGGAGAGCTATAACAGACAAGTGGGTCAGCACAGCTACACCATAGATTTTGTTGACACCTCCATATCTCCTGCCCTGGCAGCCGCTGCCTCCCCCTTGAGATCCCTTTCACAACAGTATTCTTACCCTAGAGATGGACTTCCTCCTACAGAGAGGTGCAATGGAGCCAGTCCCTGCAGCCTTTCCGGGCACAGGGTTCTATTCCAATTATTTCCTAGTACCCAAGAAGAAAGGGGGATGAAGACCAATCTTGCATCTCTGACAGCTCAACTGCTCGATTTGGAGGGAAGAAAAAAAAAAAAAAAAGGCGTGGTTTATGGCTCTTGACACGCAAGACTTCTACTTCCATGTTGACGTACATCTGACCTGAGGTTCAGAAGGTTGCTGAGATTCAAAGTGGGTCAGTGACACTTCCAATACAGGATTCTCCCATTCAGACCTATCACTGTCCATGAGTTTTTACAAAGATTTTTCTCTGTGGTAGCGGCTCACCTATGGCATCAGGGAATCCTTGTCTTTCTATACCTGGGTGACTGACAAGTGGCAGCACAGTCCAAGAGGATGCTTGAGCATCAACATCCCAGTTTCTTCTTCTCTCCTCCCTAAGAGTGAGCATCAGTGTTGAAAAATCAACTTTGCTCTCTACTCGGTCCTTGGGATTCATAGAAGCACACATCGATTTGACCTACACATAAGCCTTCTCTACAAACTCCAACGGGAGAGAGCAATGGCCATACTGATTGCTCCATTCTGGCCTTGCTTATTCTAGTTCCCTCCTCTTCTCCGCATGTCAAAACAATCTCTGCTCCAGCAATTTCTGGAACTGCTGACACACAACAGCAGACTCGGGCCTCTAGACCCCTGGATGCTACACCTGACATTATGGTTTTTGGATGGACCCTCCATTAGCACAAGAATGCTCATTGGTGGTGCAAGCCATCCTCTCCAGTAGCTGGAAGGACTCAACGAGGCAGTCCTATCAGGCTTTACCTTGTGGGCCCAACAGCAAGGACTTGCTCCCGAAGCTGTGGGCATCCCCGTGCTCTTAAACTACTTCCTCCCCCTGAAAACCTCAGAGTGCGTGCAGCCCCCATTAGTGCTTTCCATCCTCCAGTGGAAGGGTATTAGATTTTTATGCATCCCTTGATGTGCCCCTTGAGGACCTATGTAAGGCAGCTACATGGAGTTCGGTACACACCTTTTCCTCCCTCTATGCTCTGGTATATGATTCTGCAACAGATACCTCATTTGGCACAGCAGTCCTGGGTTCTCCCATCTTCATTGCACCCTCCTTCTCTACGTACTGCTTGTCAAATCACCCCCAGTGGAATACACTAGAGACCATCACTCAAAAAAAGGTGATTTACCTGTAACTAGAAGTTCTTTAATAGGCAGGGTCCTTATCTGTATTCCAATCCTACCCTCCTTCCCCTCTGCTGCAGCTCTGCAATGGCCTAGGAACTGGAGATGCAGACAATGGACCCTGCCCTTTATCACCTCGGGCGAAACAGGCAATACAAGGGTGCATGCATGGACCGCTGAGCAATACTACTTTGAAAAGCTCTGGGTATATGTGCATAACTCTCTGTGGAATACACATAGGGACCATATATCTCTAAGAACCTCCACTTACAGGTAATTAACCTCCATTACCACCATATGGAAGCTGATATATGATGTATTTGTTGAGGCCTCCACGGTACAGAATGGGTCTGAGCCTACCTGTGGATTTGGATTGGCAAGTACTGAGAGTAGAATCCTCTGCTATAGCTTTTGAAGAAGGCAGACTCTGGAACTGCTGAAAGAGCAGTGACTTGCAAGAGCGGTCCCTGAAATTTGATGGGGGTAGAGCTAGGTGGGAAGGAGGAATGGACAGGAATTAGCTGGTATGCGATCCCACAATGCTTAAGTTACACTTGTCCAAGACTATTGCTTCCCAAGCACTAGAAGTGGGAGAGCTGTCTCCAAATGGAGGAGATATGACTGAGAAGGTCACAACTATGATGCTGTCAAATTGGCTGCTTTTCCAAAGCTGACAGAGGAGTGGCTGGTTGGTTGAAATTGGACCAGAAGGCAGCTACCTTTGTGACGTGTCTTCCTGGAGAAGACCTGCTCTCTAACTGGATACTTTGACTGCCAGAAATACTAGTGGGAATGCTGCTGGTATCAACCTCCATAATGACATTGTCTTAGGGCAGTGGTATAAACTCTGTGTATGAAAAGTATTTCAACTGTCTTTAAAATAATGCAATACCTTTTTTTTTTCCCCCAGGGGGGCTGCCAAAATAAACCAGAGAGCAGGGCCAGCATTAGAGGCAGAAAGCCAAAACCTGAGCCCTGCTGTTCAGAGCTGAAGCCTCAGCAACTTAGCTTTATGGGACCCCAGGCTCTTGCCCTGCTTGCTACCCCCTAATGCTGGTCCTGGCTTTTAATTTACTGGCTATGCAGAAAAACAGTTGTGGCACAGGTGGGCCATGGAGTTTTTATAGCATGACATGGGGGAGGGGGGACTCGAAGCTTGAGAACCCCTGCTTTGTTGGACTTCAGGCGCTAGGCCAAAGTTCTGTAATCCTGAAGCTCTTCTCAGTATTGCATCTGAGGCTATAACCCTTAAGGAGAGGTGTCCACCATATCCAGGGCCAATTGTAGTGGCCTCTTTACCACTAGACTGTCTTCTACAATGTAAATGTTTCCTTGGTGGATTCTGGTACTTATGTCCAAATTTCTGGATAAGCTTTCCAACTTACAAAATCCATCGCCTATGCTTGGCTACTTCAGTCTTAGATTCCAGTGCAAAGGAACTGAGGGGGGGAGGTGGCACCACCCGCAGGTACAGCTAAGCAAAGTTTTCTCTTTTTGGTGTGCTGGCCATATGCACACCTCAGTGGAATACATGGTTGCACCCATATCTTGAACAGTACAGCAAAGATTCTTCCTTTTGTAGAACTACTGTTAAGCTTTTCATTTACAGTTGTTATCCAGGCTGCTCCAGGCCTGCTTTTAGCAGTTACAAGCCCCATTACTTGTGTTGTAAAGTAGGAGTTTGTCTACCTTAAGGCAGCCATACAATCCTGTGTCAGGCTCCAGCCATCCTCCCTGCTTAATTTTGTTTTAAAGTAAGGGTGGGGATTGGTGAGAGGAGAGAGTGATTTGTATTCAAGCCAGAGGGGAAGAGTATCAATTGTAGCCTATCAGGAACTTTAACAGCTATTCATACATATGGAATACTGGGAGGAAACAAGGAGCAGGGTGAAACAGGGGAGGCCACTTGATTCATACTGAAAAAGGGCAATCGCCTAGTTACCTTAGGTGCCTGTACACAAACGCAAGAAGCCTGGAAAACAAGCAGGAAGAATGGGAAGTCCTGACACAACACAGACGTGGTAGGGTAAGTCATATGCCTGGAGTACTGTCATGGATGGGTATAAACTGTTCAGGAAGGACAGGCGAGGGAGACAAAGGGTAACTCCTCCACCTTTTAAGAGCAGTATGATTGCTCAGAGTTCCAGTATGAAACATGAGAAAAGCCTGTTGAGTCTTTGGGTTAAGTTTAGAGGTGAGAGCAACAAAGCTGAGGTCATGCTGGGCGTCTGCTATAGACCACCAGACCAGGAGGATGAGGTAGAATGAGGCTTTCTTCAGACAACTAACAAGTTTCCAGGTCATAAGCCCTAGTTCTCATGGGGGACTTAAAGCACCCTGACATCTTCCGCGAGAGCAGTGCACAGACAATCCAGGAAGTTCTTGGAGTATGTTGAGGACAACTTCATGGGGCAAGTGTTGCAGGAACCAACTGGGGGCTGTGCTCCTCTTCACCTGCTACTCAAACAGGGAACAATTGGTAGGGGAAGTAGAAGTGGGTGGCAACCTGGGCAGCAGTGACCATGAGATGGTCGAGTTCAGGTTCCTAACACAGAAGAGCGAGCAGCAGAATACAGACCCTGGACTTTAGAAAAACAGGATCTTACTCCCTCAAGGAACTGATGGGCAGGATCCCCTGGGAGGCTAATATGAGGGGGAAGGGAGTCCAGGAGAGCTGGCTGTGTGTTCCTGCACCCACAAAGGCTTCTTTAATAAACTATCCCAATGTGCAGAAAGAATAGTAAATATGGCAGGCGACCAGCTTGGCTTAACAGAAATCTTCGGTGAGCTTAAACATAAAAAGGAAGCTTGCACAGATGACTAGGCAGAAGTATAAAAGTATGGCTTGAGCATACAGGGGGGCAATCACGAAGGCCAAAGCACACCGAGTTGCAGCTAGCAAGGGATGTGAAGGGTAACGAAGGGTTTCTACAGGTATGTTAGCAACAAGAAAATGGTCAGGGAAAGTGTGGGACCCTTACTGAATGGGGGAGGCAACCTAGTGACAGATGATGTGGAAAAAGCTGAAGTACTACTAAATGCGTTTTCTGCCTCGGTCTTCACAGACAAGGTCAGCTCACAGACTGCTGCACTGGGCAGCACAGTATGGGGAGGAGATGAGCAGCCCTCAGTGGTGAAAGAACAGGTTAAGGACTATTTAGAAAAGCTGGACGTGCACAAGTCCATGGGGCCGGATGCAATGCATCCGAAGGGTGCTGAGGGAACTGGCTGATGTGATTGCAAATCATTGGCCATTATCTTTGAAAACTCTCGGCGATTGGGGGAGGTCCCAGACGACTGGAAAAAGGCAAATATAGTGCCCATCTTTAAAAAAGGGAAGAAGGAGAATCCAGGGAACTACAGACCAGTCAGCCTCATCTTAGTCTCTGGAAAAATCATGGAGCAGGTCCTCAAGGGATCCATTTTGAAGCACTTGAAGGAGAGGATGGTGATCAGGAACAGTCAACATGGATTCACCAAAGGCAAGTCATGCCTGACCAACCTGATTGCCTTTCATGATGAGAACTGGCTCTGTGGATATGGGGGAAAACAGCAGAGGTGATATACTTTGACTTTAGGAAAGCTTTTGATATGGTCTCCCACAGTATTCTTGCCAGCAAGTTAAAAGAAGATGGATTGGATGAACGGACTATAAATTGGATACAAAGCTGGCTGGATCGTCGGGCTCAATGGGCAGTGATCAATGGCTTGATGGCTAGTTGGCAGCCGGTATCAAGTGGAGTGCCCTAGGGGTTGGTCCTGGGGCTGGTTTTGTTCAACATCTTCATTAATGATCTGGGTGATGAGATGGATTGCACCCTCAGCAAGTTCAGATGACACTAAGCTGGGGGGAGATGGTAGGGATAGGGTCCAGAGTAACCTAGACAAATTAGAGGATTGGGCCAAAAGAAATCTCCATTTGTCCTTGTTGAACCTCAGAGTCCTGCACTTAGGACGGAAGAATCCCAGGCAGTGCTAC
Source organism: Platysternon megacephalum (assembly GCA_003942145.1). NCBI lineage: Eukaryota > Metazoa > Chordata > Testudines > Platysternidae > Platysternon > Platysternon megacephalum. The sequence goes on from QXTE01000046.1 coordinate 10,903,837, forward strand.
AGGCTGGGGACCAACTGGCTAAGCGGCAGTTCTGTAGAAAAAGACCTGGGGATTAGAGTGGACGAGAAGCTGGATACGAGTCCCTTGTTGCCAAGACAGCTAACGGTATATTGGGCTGCATTAGTAGGAGCATTGCCAGCAGCTTGAGGGAAGTGATTATTCCCCTCTATTCAGCACTGGTGAGGCCAAATCTGGAGTATTGCGTCCAGTTTTGGGCCCCCCACTACAGAAAGGATGTGGACAATGTACAGAGAGTCCAGCAGAGGGCAATGAAAATGATTAGGGGGCTGGGGCACATGACTTAGGAGGAGAGGCTGTGGGAACTGAAGAGAAAAGAGTGAGGGGGGGATTTGATAGCTTTCAACTACCTGAAGGGGGGTTCCAAAGAGGATGGAGCTAGGCTGTTCTCGGTGGTGGCACATGACGGAACAAGAAGTAATGGTCTCAAATTGCAGTGCGGAGGTCTAGGTTGGATATTAGGAAAAATTATTTCACTAGCAGGGTGGTGAAGCACCAGAATGGGTTAGCTATGGAGGTGGTGGAATCGCCATCCCTAGAGGTTTTTAAGGTCTGGCTTGACAAAGCCCTGGCCGGGATGATTTAGTTGGGGTTGGTCTTGCTTTGGGCAGGGGGTTGGACTAGATGACCTCAAGGTCTCTTCCAACCCTAATTTTCTATGATTCTATGAATATATTTAGTACCCAACTCCTTAAAAATAGAGCTCCCTTCACTTGTTTCTTGAACTCTCCACAGAGGTAGGCTTCATCCTCCTTTTATCAAGCACCAGTCTCACTTCTGAAGAAATACACTGTCCTGATAAAGGGTTTGCTAAAAAGGGACAGTAGGAAAACATGCTTCAGTAACATTTGTTAAAAATTGAACAGCTACAGCCTAAAGCAAAGGACTGTTACAGGTGTAGTCAAATGTTCTTTACAGCTCAGTTTTCCCGTTTGTGCACTGGAAGGGAAAATAGCTACTGTTGAAGGCTGGGTGGATTAGTCTGTATTTGTACAATGCTCGATCTTTGGATGAAAGGGGCTGCTAGAAATAGCTTTGAGAAAGAAACTAAATGCTTCAGCGTCGACTGACCATTGAACAAAACTGCCCTTTCCTCACCAGTGTTATCAGCTTGAATACAACGTTTAGAATAGACTCTTAAAAGATGCAAGCTAAACAGACCCAAGAGGAGCAAGTGTTAAACCAGAAGTTTATTAAAATCCATTCGTAGTGTTTCAGGAAAATGTACAGACACTTAATAGTTAAGGGATTTTTTGGTAGCAGCTTAAGCCAATACAAGTACTTTGTTAGAGGAAGACCCGACCTTGCTACAAATAATATTTTTGAAAGATTTTTATATCTGAAAATACATTACACCCACCATTTCCCTATAGCCTACATTATCTGCGAAAGATTAACAGAAAAATGGCAAAAATAACCTTTATAGCACACGAGCCCCAGGAAAAATGTATATTACAGGAAGTATTTTCACAAACAAAGTTTTACATTTTATAGGAGGGATAGAACATCCCAGAGCGGAAAAAAACCAAAAACCAAAAAAAACCCAAGCTGTACATGTGAACTTAATATCTAGCTACGGAGTGTAGCTAACCGTGACTGCATTGCTTCAATATCTTCTTCCTCTTCTTCATCAGCTATACCAGCAGCCCCTATGGGTTCAGTTTCTGGAAGAGCATCTGTAACTTTGCTAGGTGCTTTACCCAATGCCCCTGCAAACAAGCAAGATAATGTCCATAAACATTGTTAAATACAGACCACTGACTGATTAATAAAGGGACAAGTTCTCAGGTAGCTGCACACTGTAGAGGTTTAAAAGTAATAGAACTCAGCCACTGCTGTATGGTTGAGATAGTATGTTGGAAATTTAGAGACAAGTGATTAGGCAATAACTACTCATGCTCAATTCTTCCTAGTGTGTACCATACAGTATTTTGCCTATTTTAAAGTGTCTAGAGCACTGTATTCTGACTCCAAGGGCCCTGGGGAAAGATAGCAGGGGACTCATGCTGTGACACTAAAGCGACCCTGCTCCCTGCACTCCTGTGGCCCCAGGCAAAACAGATTAAAAGTAGCCTGCCTTCCTGCTTTATTCCTCTGAGGCTCTTAACAGTTGTGAATGGGAAGAGCTCCTTGTTACAGGGCAGCTGCACTTCTGTTCTCATGGTACTCAGCTGTGAGAGCATCTATGGCCAATCCATAAACCCAAATGCTGGAGAGTATTACGCATCTTTTGGCAAGTGAGCAGAGGGTTGATGAGTATTTTTAAAAAGGAAAAGAAATGTGAGGCAAGGAAAGAGGGGGACAAAAAAAAAAAGGGGTGAGAGAACTGGACACAAGGAGACATGGCAAAGTATGGGGCAGGGAACCTAATTCACCCATAGGGCCTGGCCAATAAGGAGGCTGGGACCTGAAGCTGCCCTATAGCCCTTCAGATAATAGTCTACAGTCAGAGACTTCTGAATTAATATTTTATAGTCAAAGCACTTTTACAAATTGTAGATTTTCCAATTATTCAGCCTAGATTTTACTTAAAGGGACAGAGTCAAGTAGTTCAGGGCCAATTGTTGTGGTGTTATTTAAGCCGCATAAGACCCAACAGAGATTTTCATTTTTTCAAAAATTGGAGAATAGGGGAAATAGTTCAACTAAAGCGTGTTTGGCCCAAACAGTATAGCAGCCGGTGACCCTGACTAGATGAGAATCAAAAGCAACACAGTCTCTGCTATTGTTGCTGTACAAGATGAGAGAAACACACAGTAACTAAACTGCATCAAGTATGAATGTATTTAAATTCTGGCTTAAGGGGTATTAGTACCAAAGGAAAGTGACTTTTTAAAAGAAGGTGATAACCTGACACTGTCTCTGAGTTCTGTGCATTCCTCCTATTTATACTTTTTAGAACCACCCCAACGAGTTCTTTCCTGCCTCAGTATTCACGATTATCAGCTACAGTACGTCTGTTCCATCTCTGAGGACCCCATCTTGTGAAGTGCTGAGCACTCCCTGCTGCCACTAAAGCGAAGGGCATTCAACACTTTGCACAATTGGGCCCCCAGACATTTAGCCCAGGTATATACAGAGGGTCTAATTCTGCAATCGGAATCAATGAATTTTGCCATTTAATCCATTGGGAACAGGACCATGTTCTTAGTCCTCATAATCCATATCTGTAACAGGCTCATGCACTCACCAGCTGTAATCTCAAACAGGATTTTATCGATTTCCAACTCTGCTTCCTCTTCCATTTCCTCTTGGTCTTCCATATTTTCAAAAGTATCCTCTAACATTTCTTCTATGATACCAGCCTATAGCGAAATAGAAGGTAACAGATCCCATTTCTAGGACTTCCATACAGCCAGCAGCACAGCACTCTCAGGAAAGTATACTCGGCGCCCTCAATTTCGCAATAGTCCAGATTATGCCTGCCGCTATCACACCCATCAAAGGGCTCAGCCTTGCTTCCAATAATAGCCTTATCTACCATCCTTACACGTTCCTGATAGTTCTGTCATTAGGCATGCAGTGGAGCTGGTTGAGCATGTGGGTTATTTTTAACACACAGACCCTTTGAATGTTTTCACTGCAACAGAATGACACTTTATTGCACACTTGCTGTGAGGAAAGAATGATTGACAAGAGTAGGGTAAACCCAAGAATTAAACGGCAGTGTTGTCTTATTCACACCTTAGTATATCAAATTTATTGCCCTATATTTAATCAAATGCAACTACAACTGGTAACACTGAGACCTTTGAAAAGCCAGCCTGTCAGTCTCACACAGTTATGTTTGCCCAAATTATATTCTGTAATCAACTAAAAATGTTGGAAGATTTTTCTATAAATTCCATTGGGAACACTTTCTTTAAAAAAAAAAAATCCCCCTGCAGGGCTTGGAACCCAAACATTGCAAAATTATGCTAGTGCATATCACATGCACACAGTAAAATGGATTAGAAAGTTTTAGTAATCTAGAGTATTAACGCAAGAAAATTATTTAAAAGTGTGTTTTTAACTTGAGTATTGCTTTAATGGCAGCAGAGGAAGACTCTGGAACCTGTGTCTTGTGTATATTGTAAGCTCTTCAAGGAAGGGACTGTTTTACTATGCGTTTGCACAGTGCTGAACAATGGGACCCCATCTCACTTGGAATGTCTAAGTGCTATTGTAATACACAATAATATATTTCAGAACTTACCTTCATCATTTCTTTGGACAATTCCCTCATCGTTGCTTGAATTTCAGGGATTTTTATTAGATTTTGCATGGCTTTCATGACCTCTGTGCTCTTCTGTAACGAACCTGCCACTCTGAGGACAGCTGCCAAGAGAAGGCATGGAAAGGCTTTAGAATGAAGCCAGCACAGGGGAACAAAACTGACGGAGAATCCTGCTTGTACAGATTATCATCATTTTGGAATCTAGGAAAGTGCATATAAGAAAAAAGATTGTCCATTTACTTAATCACCTTCTAAACGTAAAGTTGTCGGTTTTAGAAGAGGGGAAAAATCTGACTTTCCCTGTTTCTGAAAGATTGAAGAGTTTTAGTGGAGATACTGCTCCAATTAACTGCAGTTGAGCCATGCCAACAGATCTAGATTCCACCCCACCCGCAGTTTGATTCAGAAAAGGAAAACTTCCTGTTTGCTCTTCTCAGGTGGGAAGTTGATGAGCATGGAATAAAACCTACGCAGAAAGTCTTACTGACGTTTTCATGCTGGTCAAGCGAGCAAGACTATGTATCCATATATCTGATTATTCATGAAATTAGTACCCTAATGTGAAGCCACCCTTGTAGTCTGACATTTTGGGAGATTTAGAAATTCTCTCTCACTGTCAGGAAGTCATTTCACATCACTGGATTGTTGGAAAGCCATTTAATATTGAATTAGATAACTGACAATTGCCCCTTTTTGAACAAGAAATAAAAACAATTAAAATATAGCCTACATTGGGTTTCTATCAATATTTTTTGCAGTAGCTAATTAACAGTCCTGGGCAACATCCAAAGATGTCTGTGAAGCTAATTATTAGAATGGTGCTTAAATGTTACTTGAATGTCAAATCCTGAATAAAGATCAAGTTGAGAAATAACAGCATATCTTTATAATAGTGGAGAGTTCCCATGTTTTAAACGGCACTCCTGAATTAAGGGGATGAACTGCACATGCTACTTTTCATTTCAACACTCCTAGCTTACAAGTGTTTAACGTCAGGCCCGAATAATAAGGAGAAGGTACAGGAATATCAAAAAATCGCAATTGTATTGATAGTCAAAGTTTTTCAAGCCAATTAGGGGTCTAATAAAAATACAAGCCAGAATCCCAACTTCCTTTCTGCCTCTGATAAAATAATGGCTAGAATATCACTATTACTGTGGTGGTATTGGTAGTAACGCTAAGTGAAAAACTGAAGGCAGTCGTCACTGTAAAGGAGGATTAAAATCCCTCTAGCGCATAGTTCATTGATTGAATTTAGTTCCCAGATTTACCATTACTATTGTTCAGATTAGTTTTCTAGGACCCTTTGTTGGGTAAAATTGTTACTAAATTCTCCAGCGAAGATAACTACTAAATCAATGAAGTCTGATGCTGAGGTCTCCTTGTAGCTAAGCCATCACAGTCCCCACAAACTAAAAACTTCTTACACACACATCTATTATCATGGCATCCTGGAGAACAGGCACTTTGGAAATCTCAGAATTAGAAACAAAAGTGATTCCTCTTAATTATAACTAAGGCTACATTTTAATCATGGGTATTTTTAGTAAAAGTTATGGACAGGTCACAGGCAGTAAACAAAAATAAATGGCCCATGACCTGTCCATGACTTTTACTATATACCCCAACTAAAACGTGGGGGGGGAGGGGGTGTGGCACCACGGGAGCTGGCATGGCCTGGGGGGGCACCGTGGGCGGGGTGGGGGCTCAGCCCATGGAAGCGCGGCAGGTGCTCGGGGTGGGGTGTTGGTGGGGCTGGGGCAGGTTCCCTNCATCATGGCATCCTGGACAACAGGCACTTTGGAAATCTGAGAATTAGAAACAAAAGTGATTCCTCTTAATTATAACTAAGGCTACATTTTAATCATGGGTATTTTTAGTAAAAGTTATGGACAGGTCACGGGCAGTAAACAAAAATAAACGGCCCATGACCTGTCCATGACTTTTACTATATACCCAACTAAAACATGTGTGGAGGGGGTGGGGGGTGGCGCCACGGGAGCACCACGGGTGCTGGCATAGCCTGGGGGGGCACCGTGGGCGGGGTGGGGGCTCAGCCCATGGAAGCGCGGCAGGTGCTCGGGGTGGGGTGTTGGTGGGGCTGGAGCAGGTTCCCTACCCAGCTCCTGGGAAGTGGCGACCCTAGCTCCATGTGCTGCCTCCGCTCTGCCCCAAGCCCTGGTTCTGCAGCTCCCATTGGCTGGGAACCACGGCCAATGGGAGCTGCGGAGGCAGTGCCTGCGGGTGGAGGCAGCACATGGAGCTAGGAGCTGAGGGAGGGGAGTTCCTGTCAGCCTTCCGGGGAGCTCCCCCCAGGTAAGCACTGCCCCGCCCCACCCCCCAGCCCCACACACCCAAACTCCTGCTGTTGGGGGGCAGGAGGGCCGAGACTGCCCCAGCAGCAGTCAGTGTGACTGGCCCAGGGACTGCCCAAGCTGCTCAGGCGGCTCCTGGGCCAGCTGCACCGGGCTGCTGCAGAAGTCACAGAAAGTCACGGAATCCGTGACTTCCATGACAAACACGGAGCCTTAATTATAACCATTTGCATGGACCATACAGCAAGAGCCAACAGCTGGATCAGTATCTGTCTTCGCTTACTGTCTTCCAATCCTGCCTCCCTCGTTCTGCTGCCCAGCCAACTTGTTGGGGAGCCTCCTCCCCTTGCCCAGCTTTTCAGCCTAGCACCTCAGTTTTTTGGTGGGTGGCTGGTCGTTCTTTCTGGAAGCTGCTCACACACCCAGCCAGTCCATGACCCCGCTTTTCTCTACACCTCTTCCAATGCATTTCTCCCCTCATCCCCAATCCACCTGATAAGTCATAGTGGGTCTCCTCCTAGCAAACAGATGTGATATGATTAAATCAGACTGTGGCTCCTGTTGTGGACTAAAGAAGGTTTGCCAGATGAAGAATGTGCCTCCACTGCAGAGCTATGAGCTCCTCCTCATTTTGTTCTGTGTTTGTACAACACCACAGGGTCCTGGTCCATGACTAGGTGCTACGATAATACACATTAATAATAAGGCAACTGCTTGCAAGTCTTCCCCTCCCTATCCTTGGATCCCTTTTCTCCCTGCTGCTGCTAGGAGCTGCGGTGTGGTGAGTTATCAGTGATAGACCAGCCAGAAAGTGCATTTTAAAGGACAATTTCAATATGGACAACAAGGCTTGTAGATGGTCAAGAAGGGGGGGAAATTCTAAGAGTAGGGGAGGCATGGAAAAAGGTCTCCGTAAGGGATTGTCAAATGCTTTGACAGATGAAAAATGGTGTAAGTGCTAAATATTAAGCCATTGGGCAAATTGCTCCTCTTCTCTATCAAGCGTGGGCTTTGATGCTTTGATGCTTCACAGTGCAGGACTCTTGCTTTAAAAACACAGGAATTCATGCAAGATGACACAGGGTGCTCTGACAAATGAAATACCCCTTGGATACACAGCCTGTCAAAAAACAACCCACCCCAGTAACAGAATGTGATCAAGCTCTTCTTGTAATGCTAGAATCTTTCTTACAAGGGGCTGTGGAAGCAGCCAGCATTAGTCATATTCTCGCTATTTTAGAAACACTCAAAGAAAAACAAATACGCAGCACATCACGAGAGGAAAGACTACCTTTTGGAGCAGATGACTTAAGTGTAAATACATCCTGCAGGCTTGGACTCATTTGAGATAGGCCCAAATCATCCTAAACTTTGACAGAATTTTACTTCAATTTTGAAATGTGCAGCTCAGGGCCAACCTCTACAGTTAATCTAAAACAGTTGTTGTATTTAGGCGCAACGATGTTCTTACCAAGCTGGTTCTTCATCCCCATGAGCACAGAGTTCATGTGTGCTTTGGATGCATAGAGTTTGCTCACAGCCTTCCGAGAGCGGATCATCTCCTTTGCCAAAACCACACACACGTCTTTTTGCCCCTTTTTGGCAGCATCTTTTACTGACCGCTTTACCTTTTCTTCTTCTCTTTGGATATCTGGGTTACAAAGGACAAACAAGTGAGGACAAGTCATCAGAAATGGCTGGAGGCTAGGAGCAGAGATTCCTTGCTTATTGGAGTGCATTTTCAAAAGCAACAGTTCATCATTAAAACTTTCCACTTCAATAATGCCTTTCATTTAAGCATGAATCCAGCCATTGAAGACTGAACAGGGTATTCTGGTTTGTGCATCACCAACAGATTAGTTAACTAAAGTTCTAATAGCAAAATATCTATTTCTAGCATAGCACACCCAGTTCTATGATTTCCCTTACATCAGTCTGTGTCAGCATTACCTCCAAGTTTTCCAAGCACCCGGCTGAGATCAGCTCCTTTATGAAGCTAAACCAGGGATAGGCAACCTATGGCAAGGGTGCCGAAGGCAGCACACAAGCTGATTTTCAGTGGCACTCACACTGCCTGGGTCCTGGCCACCGGTCTGGGGGGCTCTGCATTTTAATTTAATTTTAAATGAAGCTTCTTAAACATTTTGAAACTTTATTTACTTTACATACAATAGTTTAGTTATATATTATAGACTTACAGAAAGAGACCTTCTAAAAACGTTAAAATGTATTACTGGCATGCGAAACCTTAGGGTACGTCTACACTACAGGATTAGTCCGAATTTACGGAATTCGATTTTATGAAACCGATTTTTTAAATTCGATGGTACGCGGCCACAGTAAGCGGATTAATTCGGCGGTGCGCGTCCATGCAGAAAAGACTAGCGTCGAATTCCAGAGCGTTGCACTGTGGGTAGCTATCCCAGAGTTCCCGCAGTCCCCCCCGCCCATTGGAATTCTGGGTCGATATCCCAATGCCTGATGGGACAAAAAACATTGTCGCGGGCGGTTCTGGGAACATCCTCCCCCTCCCTACGTGAAAACAACGGAAGACAACCATTTCGCGCCTTTTTTCCTTGTTGAACTGAGCGGACGCCGTACCTCGGCAAGGATGGATCCCGCTCAGCTCAAGTTTGCAGTCATGAACATTGTAAACACCACGCGCATTATAGTGCAGTTTATGCTCAACCAGGACCAGAAAAGCCAGGCGAGGAGGAGGCGGCTACGGCAGCGCGGCGACGAGAGTGATGCGGACATGGACATGGACACAGAATTGTCTCGCGCCACGGGCCCCGGCGCTTTGGAGATCATGTTGGCAATGGGGCAGCTTCTTGCTGTGGAACGCCGATTCTGGGCCCGGGAAACAAGCACTGACTGGTGGGACCGCATAGTGCTGCAGGTGTGGGACGATTCCCAGTGGCTGCGAAACTTTCGCATGCGTAAGGGCACTTTCCTGGAACTTTGTGACTTGCTTTCCCCTGCCCTGACGCGCCAGAACACCAAGATGAGAGCAGCCCTCACAGTTGAGAAGCGAGTGGCGATAGCCCTGTGGAAGCTTGCAACACCGGACAGCTACCGGTCAGTCGGTAATCAGTTCGGAGTGGGAAAATCTACCGTGGGGGCTGCTGTCATGCAAGTAGCCAAAGCAATCGTTGAGCTGCTGCTAAAAAAGGTAGTGACGCTGGGAGATGTGCAGCTCATTGTGGATGGCTTTGCTGCAATGGGATTCCCTAACTGTGGTGGGGCGATAGATGGAACCCATATCCCGATCTTGGCACCGGAGCACCAGGGCAGCCAGTACATAAACCGCAAGGGGTACTTTTCTATGGTGCTGCAAGCAATGGTGGATCACAAGGGACGTTTCACCAACATCAACGTGGGATGGCCGGGAAGGGTTCATGACGCCCGCGTCTTCAGGAACACTAGTCTGTTTAAACGGCTGCAACAAGGGATTTACTTTCCAGACCGGAAAATTACCATTGGGGATGTTGAGATGCCCATCGTTATCCTTGGGGACCCAGCCTACCCCTTAATGCCGTGGCTCATGAAGCCATACACAGGCAGCCTGGACAGTACTCAGGAGCGGTTCAACTACAGGCTGAGCAAGTGCAGGATGGTGGTAGAGTGTGCCTTTGGACGTTTAAAAGGTCGCTGGCGCTCGTTACTGACTCGCTCGGACCTCAGCCAAACCAACATCCCCATTGCTATTGCAGCTTGCTGTGTGCTCCACAATCTCTGTGAGAGCAAGGGGGAGACCTTTATGGCGGGGTGGGAGGCTGAGGCAAACCGCCTGGCCGCTGATTACGCGCAGCCAGACACCAGGGCGATTAGAAGAGCACACCAGGAAGCGGTGCGCATCAGAGAAGCTCTGAAAACAAGTTTCAGTGCTGCCCAGGCTCCTGTGTGAAAGTTATGTTTGTTTGTCCCTGTTGAAAACCCGCCCACTTGATTCACTCATTCCCTGTAAGCAACCCACCCTTCCCCCTTCCCCCTTCGATCCCAGTTTTATTTAAAAAAAAATAAAGTCAGTGTCGTTTTCAAATTACAAATCAAGAACTTTTTATTAACGGGGGGTAATGAACATAGGGAGAGAAATAACCAGGTAGTCCGGGTGGGGTTTGGGAGGAGGGTAGGAGTGAAGGAACAGGGCAGGAACAACATTCAAAATAATGAGAGCCTTTTGCTCGGGCTCTCTAATGGGGTGGACTGGCAGGTTGCACGGAGCTTCCCCCCCCGCGTTCTTACACGTCGGGGTGAGGAGGCTACGGGACTTGGGGAGGGGGGAGGGCGGTTATAGAGGGGCTGCAGCGGCACCCGGTAATCCGGCAGCTGCCGTTCCTGGAGCTCCACCAGACGCCGGAGCATGTCTGTCTGATCACGCAGCAGCCCCAGCGTTGCATCCCGCCACTTCTCCTCTCGGGCGTCCCTCCTCTCCTCGCGTTCGTCCCTTCTCTCCTCACGTTCATCCCTTTTCTCCTCCCGTTGGTCCCTCATGTCCTCCCGCTGGTCCCTCTTCTCCTCACGGTCACTGGCCTCTTGACGGAATTTCAATACAGTCTCCTTCCAATCGTTAAAATTAGCTCTCTCATCCCGGGTCGACTGCATTATTTCCGAGAACATATCGTCTCGGGTGCGCCTCTTTCGCCTCCTTATCTGGGAGAGCCTTCGTGCTGGGGGCGGGAGGATGGAAGAATTTGCAGCTGCAGTAGGAGGGAAAAAAAGGAGAGAAGTATGTAAAAAGATACATTTTATAGAACAATGCTTATACTCTTTCACGGTGAACACTTTTCACATTACATAGCAATGTACAAGGTCGCTTTTTGCATCTTATATTGAGTGCCCGCGGCTTTGGTGTTAGAGATCACAGCAGACGCAGGGCCGGGCAACAGATTTCGGCTTGTATGCAGCCATGGTAAGCCATTGTCCTGCTGCTTCTGCATTAAATCAGCGCCCTCCTTTCCCATAGCAAGCAAAGCCCTTTACGTGCTGCGGTTTCCCTGTTACCGTGCAGCATCAGATAACATAACAACCACCCCCCACCCACCCATTCAATTCTGTGGGATGACCCCCTCCCCCCACCACGTGGCTGGTACCATGGAAGATCCATGCAGATCGCAAACTAGCCCCCCCATCCACTTCTGTGGGATGATCGCGTTACCCCTCCCCCCACCACGTGGCTGGTATCAGGGAAGACCCCTGCTAGCCAAACGCGAAAAACTCAGCGACATTATCCACCCCCTCCCCCCCGCCCGCTTGGCTAACTGCAGGGAAAGATTTCTTTTCAGCTACAGGCAAACAGCCCAGTAGGAACGGGGCCACCTCTGTCCCCCTAATTACATTCCCATATCTCAAACAGGTTACCCTGAACGATATCACTCTCCTGAGGATAACACAGCAAGATAAAGAGCGGATGTTGCTTGAATGCCAGCAAACACCGGGACCATACGCTGCCAAGCTTTGTCAAGCAATGATACCGGATTACTTGCTGCTAGCATGGCGCGGTCAAGTGTCCTACCATGGAGGACGGAATAAGGCTGCCCTGCCCAGAAACCTTCTGGAAAAGCTTTTGGAGTACCTCCAGGAGAGTTTCATGGAGATGTCCCTGGAGGATTTCAACTCCATCCCCAGACACGTTAACAGACTTTTCCAGTAGCTGTACTGGCCGCGAATGCATCCCAAGTCCCCAGGGCAAATTAATCATTAAACAAATACTTGTTTTAAACCATGTTTGAGATATTTGAAAAGGTTCACTCACCAGAGGTCCCTTCCAGGGGGTCTGCGATGCCGCCTTGGGAGGGTTCGGAGGGCACCTCTGTCAGGGTCAGAAAGAGCTCCTGGCTGTCGGGGAGAATGGAGCGCTGTGTGCTCTCCACAAGTTCGTCGTCCTCCTCCTCCTCCTCTTCCCCGTCCGCAGATTCGTCATGCAACGAAGACATTAACCCCTCCTCGGAGTCCACGCTCAGGGGTGGGGTAGTGGTGGCGGCCCCTCCGAGAATTGCATGCAGCTCATCGTAAAAGCGGCATGTCTGCGGCTCTGCCCCGGACCGTCCGTTGGCCTCCTTCGTCTTCTGATAGGCCTGTCGGAGCTCCTTCACCTTTATACGGCACTGAATGGAGTCCCGATTGTGGCCTCTCTCCATCATCCCCTTCGAGATCTTGTCAAAGATCTTTGCATTCCGTCTCTTGGAACGCAGTTCTGCGAGCACTGAATCCTCTCCCCATATGGCGATCAGATCCAGTATCTCGCGTGTGGTCCATGCTGGTGCTCGTTTGCGGTTGTCGGCCTGCATCGCTACCTGTGCTGTTCAGCTCTGTGTGGTCACCTGTGCTCACCAGGCTGGGCAGACAGGAAATGAAATTCAAAAGTTCGCGGGGCTTTTCCTGTCCAACTGCCCAGAGCATCCGAGTTTCGATTGCTGTCCAGAGCGGTCACAATGGTGCACTGTGGGATACCTCCCGGAGGCCAATACCTTCGAATTCCGTCCACACTAACCCTACTTCGAACCAGCAAGTTCGAATTCAGCGCTACTCCCCTCGTCGGAGAGGAGTACAGAAACCGATTTTAAGAGCCCTTTAAGTCGAAATAAATGGCCTCGTTGTGTGGACGGGTACAAGGTTAATTCGGTATAACGCTGCTAAATTCGAACTAACATCGTAGTGTAGACCAGGCCTTAGATTAGAGTGAATAAATGAAGACTCGGCACACCACTTCTGAAAGGTTGCCGACCCCGGAGCTAAACCCTGATGAGGGTGAAATAATCCTGGCCAGAAGATGGAAGCACTTTGAACCACTCACCTCCTCCATTACAACTGCCATCATCAAAGGCAGCCACATTCACATTGTTAGATTGGTTTACAGCAGGGTTCTCAAACTTTTGTATTGGTGACCCCTTTCACACAGCAAGCCTCTGAGTCTGACCCCCCCATATCAATTAAAAACATTTTTTATATTTAACGCTATTATAAATGCTGGAAGTGAAGCAGGGTTTGGGGGGTGGAGCCTGACAGCTCACAAACCCTCAGTAATAACCTTGCAACCCCCTGAGGGGTCACGACCCCCCATTTGAGAATCCCTGGTTTACAGCAAGCTGATTGCATTAGATGCTGCGATGCGCTCAGATAGCCAGACAGTTGTGGTGGCAATGAATGCCCATTTCCATCTACAACTGGTCAGGGAACTACACTCAGTCCTATCAGAGACAGATCCAACCATGATGAGACACGTTTATAACCTCTAATCCTACTTATTGTAATTCCTTATACCTATGAAGTCAGTGCCCTAAAGGAAGCTACATCTGTTGAGATGCCAACCTTGCTCATACTTTTAGGGATGCTTATGAAAAAGTTAGGAAGGATGCTTGGACCTCTTCCCCCCCTTCCCTCTGGAGAAACTGGGACCTCTTGTCCCTCCCCTCCACTGGCTGGGGGGGCTGGATTCCCCTCACTCCCCTATTTGTTGACCTCCACCCCAAAAGAGAAAGAAGGATCAGCCCTAGGAAAGGTGCCCTCCTATGCTGCCTCGGGCCCTTAATTACTTTGGCCATTCCTGGCCTGGAACTCCTTGCCGGGATGATCCTCCTCCTCTACCACTGCTGCCTTCTCCTCCTGCCCTTCACCTCCCCTGCAGACTGGGCAGTGAGGTCTGATAGGAGGCAAACCATGGCAGCTGTCAGTGGGGCTCAGGGTGGTGCTGGATTCATTGCCCAACCCACAGGCTGTGCATGAATTGCCTCGGGTGGACCCTGGTGGAGAGCTCTAGTACCTACAGAATGTTGACAAAGTCCAGCATGGCCCACTTGGGGCAGTTAAAGCGCAACACGCAGCCTGTGGCTTGGGCAGTGAATCCAGCAGCACCTCAACCCATTCAAAATCACCACATCTTGCCTCCTTTCCGACCCTCATGGTGCAGTCTGTGCACGTGTCATACTACAGTGGAGAAAAAAGCCACAACGCTATTTGTTGTGTTTGTTGGACCCCAGTGGTGGTGAGTGACACATAAATAAAATGTATGTGACAGAGACAAAATTAGTAGATTTAAACCTAAAATAGTAATTTTGTAATTCCATGTACAAATTCAGGAGGAGTACTGAAAGTTAGGAACGCTGCATCTGGTTCAGAACACAGCAATTTGCCTTCTCACTAAGACAGGTCACTGGGAATGCATCATCCTGATTCCCCAGGCCCTGCACTGGCTCCCTCTCAAACACCTAGAGGTCAAGGATGCTGTTCTGACTTTCAACAGCTTGCATGATATCAGCCCCCACTAACTACCTGAGAGACACCTTTCTTGTGATAACCTCAGCTCCACACCACTGGAAAAGATGAAGTGGCCAAGAAAGAGGGGAAAACTAGTAGCCAAAGAAAACGGAAATTTCCTAGGACCTGCACCAAGATTACGGAAATCACTGCCAGATGAAATAGGAATGACTGCCAGCCTCATCACATTCAGAACTCCATGCTAAATCCATCTGTCTGATATAGCTTTCCCACAATAACGTTCTCAGTCACATTATCACTCACATTTAAATCCCTAAAATCTTGTTTGTTCCTGCCAACTGGGCTGGGAAATAAAGATTTGTGGAAGGTGTTCACACACCATTATGATGGGTGATCTCACAAAAATGTAGATGATATAGATTCATTCTGCTTCTTCAGGAAGCAGAAATCTCATCTATTTAGACCCCATACACATGTTGTAAATAAATGGCTCAACTTCGCAACTAGCTTTGCAAGTTATTTTAGAATCAAATTTATTACCCAAAATCTTTAATCTTGCAGGTGGGATAATCACTTACTTTGTCAGACACAGTTCATTAAATAATGAAGCTTTGACTTGCTTCCCTGCCAGGTTTATACACTTTCACTGGCATTTAATGAACAAGGCTTAGAAGCAATTCATAATATTGCACCTGGTGCATTAACTTTTAAATGTAAAATGGTACATTCAAAATGTATCCATTTGAAACAGCTGTATGGCCACTGTTGATGTCATTGATAATGTTATATTAGAGAAGCCCTTTATTCTGGAAACATTCAGTAACATTGATAGACTTAGGAACACCTGAATGGCCTAACTCAACCTTAGTTTAGTCTCCAGCTTCACTCCCAGCATTTGATGTAGGGTGACCACATGTCCCAATATTATCTGGACTGTCCCGATATTAGGGGCTTTCTTTTATATACGCAACTATATTTCCCTCACCCCCGCCCCCCCAAAAAAGAAAGTGTCCTGATTTTTCACAGTTGCTAATTTGATGTCCATGTACTAGATGTGAGGAAGAACATATATTGTACTGAATAGTGTCTGCGCAAAATGAATTCCAGTCTTTTAGCTTTAAAGTTAAGGTGCTGTGCAATGCTCAGTTTAGAAAAGAAACTACTAAGGGGGGATATGATAGAGATCTATAAAATCATGACTGGTATGGAGAAAGTAAATAAGTGTTATTCACTCCTTCCCATAACACAAGAAGTAGGGGTCACCAAATGAAATTAATAGCAGATTTTAAACAAACAAAAGTAAGTATTTTTTCACACAATGCACAGTCAACCTGTGGAACTCCTTGCCAGAGGATGCTGTGAAGGCCATGATTATAACAGGGTTAAAAAAAGAACTAGGTAAGTTCATGGAAGATAGGTCCATCAATGGCTATTAGCCAGGATGGGCAGGGACAGTGTCCCTAGCCTCTGTTTGCCAGAAGTTGGGAATGGGTGACAGGAGATGGATCACTTGATGATTACCTGTCCTGTTCAATCCCTCTGGGGCACCTGGCATTGGCCACTGTCGGAAGACAGGATACTGGGCTAGATGGACCTTTGGTCTGACCCAGTATGGCCATTCTTATGTTCTTATGCATAAGCTTCCTGAAATAATCAAGGCCCCTCCTTTTAGAAAAGGATTTTAAGTGAGTAAAATGCAGAGATTTTAAACTATCTTGAAGGGATAATGGTGGCTATGCACAGCAAAAAAACCAAGGCACCTGAAAAATATTTTCAGGTAAGAGACATATGCACACAAAAGAATAAGGAGTTAAAAACTGGGTTTCTATTCTCCTGGCCAGAAATAAAGCTTCTATTGCAAAGCGAGATGGCCGAAAACTAGCTTGCAAGAAAAAGACGATAACACCATTTGAACCCATCCAGCTATATTAACATTTAGAGATATTACTGACAGAAGAGTTCAGTGAAATTGCCTTATAAAGCAAGCAAGCATACTGTATGCAGTGATTTTTATTATTTTCAAAAGCTCACTGATTTACACAGCCAGAAATTTTACACCAGAATGATTCAGAATTTGGCAGGTTATAAAAATAAATCCATCAAAATAGCATTCTGCGTTTTGGCACTCGCAGGCCCAATATGAATTGGAGACATCAATGCAAATTCTCCTGTGGGAGTTAATGAATCTTTTGGAGAATGACTCACCCAGAATAAGTGTCATTCAGCAGCAGATAACCTAAGAAATCTCTATCAGCCAGTCCACTGGGACAAAGAGTGCCCTACCCTCCAAAAGACTATTTTCCTTTAGAAGAGTCTGGGTAAGTGGTGTTTTCCTCTTATGACCCACAAGAAACACCATATGCTTACAAGATGCTGAAACCATTTCTTCAGCACGACTAACTATGCACTTTACAGGCCATGGGAATAGTTAAAAATCCCTGCTCCAAAGAGCGTACAATACAACTAGGACAAATACCCTAAGTGAAACAACAGTTCAGGCATGAGAAAGTGCTAAAATCAATCCATTGTGCACAAAGCCTTCCTACACTGACCATTTATTAGCTCCCCAGAGGCAACAGGAAGGAAAGTAACCAACACCAGGTGGGGTGTCAAACAACCCATTGTCCAGCAAGGACGCTACAATGCAATGACTCACCTGCATGAGGCCACCCCAGGGGAATTGCTCAATCTTGCTTGGAGAGACTCAGCAATGCCCCCCAGACATGCCTGGACTTGTGCTCCCCAGGCACATGGACTGAGGGTATAAAACAGACAGAGTGGACACATACTGGGCCATTCTCCTGCCCCCACTGTCGCTGCAAGCAACTACACCGAGAAGACAAGACAAGACTCCAACAGAGGAGATTGGCCCAGGTTTAAGGAACAAACCTGTATATTAAGGACTGCAATATCCCGTGGGGTGAGAAAAACTGCTTAATCTAGATGTTGCCCAGTCTAATAGGGTTGAGAGTTTAGACTGCGTGCTTATATAATTTTATTTTATTTTGGTAACCACTCTGACTTTTTGCCTCTCTTAATATCACTTAAAAGCTACCTTTTATAGTCAATAAATTTGTTTAATTGTTTATCTTCACCAGTGAGTTTGTACGAAGTGTGGGGCAAATTTGCTCAGGTTGGCAAAGGCTGGTGTATGTCCACTTTCCATTGTTGAAGTGGTGAAACCAATTAATAAATTTGCACTGCCCATCTTGAGCAGTGCAAGACGGTATATTCCTGGGGTACAGTGCTGAGAGCTGAGGGGATTTGGCTGGTGCCTTTCTCTGTGTGATTGATGAGTGGCTCTGGGAGCATTCGTGCAATCTAGCTGGATGTGGGGCGCCACATGCACTTGTGCTGAGTGATCACAGCTCCTGGAGGGGTTGCTACTGGTCACTAGCAAGGCATTGTGAGAGATAGCCCAGGCTGGGGAGAGTTCAGAGGGCACAGTCCCAAGCTGCACCCCAAGGGGATCCTGTCATAGGCACATTCTGCTCAATGGCTAATAATAAACTGAATGGTTTTGTTGAAGTCTGACCTACTCCAATTTTTCTAGATTGAGCATAATCATGATATGTGCACTTTATTATAGGATATGCATTACTGTGATTTGGCAATTGACTATTTATTTATTTATTTTTGGAAGGCGTTGCTTTGCAAGGGATCAAAGGCTACGATGAGAAAGCATGGAGTTCCACAGAAGTCTTTGGAGGATGGTACCACCTGCCAGTCTCCAGTAAACCAAACTCAGTACATTGGTCCCTCTTCTATGACCCAGTGGCTTGGTGACAGTGCTGTGCATGATAGCACACTATGGCTCTGTTAAAGGGCACTGTGTTGTGCCTCTCAAGAGCCATCAGATGAAAGATTCTATGTGGTGCAAAGCATTCTATTGCTCCCAAAACCCATTCTAGAAATCAGAATGGACACATTTTGTTTATTTGAACAGAAGCACTTGAAACAACATTCAGCGATACAGCAATTTTCACAGTAACAACTTCATATTTCAACCAGAATTCATAAGTTATACAGACAGATTGTCCAAATTGTCATACTTCTATAGCACCATCCACAGAGAGTTCAAAACAGTTTACAAATGTAATTGGTCTCAACGCCCCTACAGGATGCACAGACACTGTCCCATTTTAAAGATGAGGACAGACAGGTTAAGTCAAGGCTTAAAAATGCAGCACACACCTAATAGTCAGAGACCAATACAAAAGGTCCTCCTGGAATTTGTTCATAGAGCAAAACCCTGGTGAGAAGTCCATCCCCTCACCCAATCCCAGCTGCTGGGAATGTGGGAAGAAGGGGATGTAGCAGAAAAATCTACTAATAGTATGGTGTAAGATCAAACAACTCCCCTCCTTTCCGCAAAAAAACCCATACAGTAGTCAATCCTGTGCCCACAGAAATTGAAGTCCAAACTCCCATTAACAGAAGTCAAACTTCACCTCTTATATCCAGTTCTCCTATTTGTCACTTTCCCAAATATACCTCCCTTTACCTATCTGACATGTTAGTTATACTTTTTGCATATTCCCTGCAAGTCAGTGCACATCGTAACCTCTTGCAACTAAACTGTAATTTACATGGCTGAAGTTGCTGGTTAATTTGACCTAATGGGCACTTTTGAAAATTTTACAAGTGTCTTATGACCTTAAATGCCTAAATCATTTTAGAAAATGGGATTCTGGAGATTAATTCACATTGAAAGTGTATGGGACTTGGTACTTTTGAAAATTTTACCCCTAGAGACTTCTATGGGAGTTTCATGGTTACAAAAGATATAAATCCCTAGGACTGTACTGTTCTTTTCATACAGTCACAATTCTGTACCTCTAAAATGCGGCGTAAACTCATTATTCTGTGGCTCCACACACTACACAGGTCTCTGGCCGCTCTCACAATCTGCCCCCACCTCTTTCGGGCAAGGGCATTTTTCCCCTCCATTGATGGTAATTCACAATAAGAGCTCTTAGGTCTTGCTCAATATTATCCCATCTTCTCCTTGGTCAGCCATGAAGTTGCCACCCTAAGGATGTCCTATCCATCTTCCATAGGGTGACCAGACAGCAAATGTGAAAAATCGGGACAGGGAAGGGGGGGGGGGGCGCAATAGGAGCCTATATAAGAAAAAGACCCAAACATCAGGACTGTCCCTATAAAATTGGGAGATCTGGTCACCCTAATCTTCCACCATCCTACCTACATGCCCTGCCCACTGAAGTCCTTCGGATTTCACTACATTTACTATAGTTGGCTCTCCACAGACTTTCTGCAATTCCCTATTAAGAAGTTACCTAAAATTTCATTTTTTTCTTTTGTATTTTGATATAAACCAGCATATATACACACAGAGAAGAAGTCTGAGAAAATGTGAAAAAACACAAACCTCTGATCTGTCTATCAATTACTCTCATTTCTTTCCTCATCTTTAGCGACCATTCATTCACCTAAAAATAAAGACAGGAAAAAGAGAAAGCATAAAAGATACCATAACTAAAACGGACTTGTAATACAATATATTCCCAGTTGTCCAAATTCCCTTCATCCAAAAATCCTACTTATCTGAATCCATAGTGCATCCTCTCTCTGCAAACAGCATCCACCTCCCAGGGAATTGCAGGGTTCAAGGAAGCCAATTTACAGCAATGCTTCTAATTCATGCTACACCAGTGCAACAATGTATTCACTCAAATTATGATGAAGGCTACGTGTTAGTCATGGGTATTTTTAGTAAAGGTCATGGACAGGTCACGGGCAGTAAACAAAAATTCATGGCCCATGACCTGTCCATGACTTTTACTATATACCCCAACTAAAATTTGGGCGGGGGACCACAGGTGTTCTGGGAGGGGCGGTCTGGGGGCGCCATAGGTGCTGGGAGAGGTGGCCTAGGCAGTGGAGGGGCTAGGGGGCTCCGCACACTGCTCCCGTCAAAACGCCAGCTGCACAGCTCCCATTGGCCGGGAACTGCAGCCAATGGGAGGTGGGGGCCTGCAGGTGTGGACAGCACACGGCACCTCCTGGCCCCTCTGTCTAGGAACTGCAGTGCCTTGCCAGTGGGACCCGGGGAGCCTCCCACCCCGAGGTAAGCACCCTCCCCGCACCTCCCAACCCCCTAGCCCTGAGCCCCCTCCCACACACCCAAACTGCTGCTGCTGGCCCAGGGGCTGCCCGAGCTGGCCAAGGGGCAGCCCGTAAGCCAGCACCAGCCGCTGCAGAAGTCACAGAATCCTTGACTTCCGTGACCTCCATGACAGACTCGCAGCCTTAATTATGGTTCCATGGCTGCAACATTGTGGCCAGTTCAAAGTGCAGCTCACAATAACTAGTTGTATCCATAGCGGCATCTCTAGTCAGCACTCATCTCTGACCGCACAATCCAGGAAACAGCCCATCCCAGTGATCAGCAGGCAGGGGTCACATTGACACTGCAACTACCACTGAGGGGCCATATCTAGCCACAGCCCAGGGCAGGCAGCCTGGGCACTAGGACAGCCACAGGGCGGGCGGGGTGTGCAGGGGCTGACAGGTAGAGTGCGGCCATTCATTGGCTTGTAGCCCAGAATAGTAACAACAGCACACAATCGGGTAAAGCAATGCCTCTGAGACTCTTTAGCCCACCCAGCTGTATCTGGACCTTTACGGCCTCCCAGCCCATACCTACAACCTACCTCAAAGTAGCACTTCCATTTGTCCGAATGGCTAGTTAGCTGAAAGTTTCAGGTGTCCACCAGGCCATTCAGATAAACAGGGGCGCACTTTATTTTTAAAAAGTGGTTCCTTTATGTAGCTTTTAGATGCATATTTTCAGAATCAATGCTTCAGAAATGCAACACACCTCTTTCCCCAGGGGCACAAATATCCTGCACTGATATATTCACGTTTGGTATGCATGACCCAAGAACCTCTTCATGCCAGCTGGCAAAGGGGCACAGATGGGGTGCATCGAGGTTACAAAAATGTCTTAATTCTGGCACGTACATCCTGGTTCACCAAAGAATGTAATGCAAGGTATCAAAGGAAAGCCTGGTCACGCTGGTTATGAATATCGTGAAATGTATGTATTGCTACAACGTAAGGAGCTATGTATATGTAATAGAAACATGTTCCTACAGTTTGTATCACTGTGTTAACCCCCAACAGAAGTGAAAAAAAAAAGTGTGATGGGGAGTTCACCCCACACCAATCCTGAAGGGGTTAAGATGGCTCAGAAAGGGCCAATTAGGCCACATTTGGGGAAAAGCCAGAGACTGGGAAGGCTAATTGATGATGAAGCTTAGCTGGACAGAGGCATGCTGAGCTCCTATAAAGCCAGAAAGTTTGCCGCAGCAGGAGACTTCATAATATTCAGACACTTTAACAGTCATAATGAGCTATGGGGAAGAAAGAAAACTGTCCTAAATAGTAAATGCTTGCAACAATTTATTGATATGCATAAGTTGGTAATATTGAATACAGGAGCACCTAGTAGATTTAATTCTGTGGATAGATCCTTTTCTGTTTTAGATTTGGGAATTGCAACAAATAATATAGGTAGTAAAAGCAACTGGGAAATACATAAAGATGACAATGTAGGGAAGTGATCACTTCCCTAAACTTATTGAGTACCAAGGTTGAGGAGATGTCAAAACACAAAGAGAGTTCCTAAACTGGAATTTTTGAATAGCTGATTGGGGCCTTTTCAAGATTGTTATGTATATTTATGTAGTAACTGTACAACTGACAACCTAGGAGAATTATATAACAATCTAATAAAAGGAAATACAACAACAGCTGATCTGGTCATCTACAAAACATCAAATTGCCACTAGCTTAGAAATCTAGTTCCCTGGGGGAATAAGGATTGCAAATTAACAATAAAGAAAAGGCATACAAGCAAGCAAAATATGCAATGAATAGTAAAGACCTAAAGAATTCTAAAAGATGTAAGGCGGCCGCACAAAGGATTATCAAAAAGACAAAAAGTTGGAGAAATTTCTGTGGGAAACTGAATAAAGATTCAAAGCTTTCAGAAATATATAAACCAATTCAAAGAATGAATGCAAGTTAAAGTGTATACCTGGTGTTATAGTAAACAATGAAATTGAGGTCTCCAATTTAGGAAAGGCAGACATTTTAGCAAAATAATTCCAAAAGGACAGTAGTGAAATGAATCAAAGCAATGAGTTTGGGGGGGGGAGGGGGAGGGGAGGGGGTTTATTGAGGAAAACCGAATTATTAAATGGCTGGAGAGAATATACTGATTATGCATTAAACAAAATTTTAGTATACAAGGGCTTTATTGCAGCCAACAAAAATACAGCTCCAGGTAAAGATAACGTAAGTAATGAAATGCTCTAGCGTTTGTCAGAAGGGAGTCTAAAGATTCTATTGTGGTTATATAATAATACTGTATGGGGGGTGCTGGGGAGGAAGGACTGCTGTCAGTAGAATGGAAACAAGCATTGGTGATAGCAATTTGGAAACCAGGCAAGGTACATACAAGACCTGATACACCTCTACCCCGATATAACGCGACCCGATATAACACAAATTCGAATATAATGCGGTAAAGCAGCGCTCCGCGCTCCGGCGGATCGAAGCAAGTTCGATATAACACAGTTTCACCTATAACGCGGTAAGGTTTTTTGGCTCCCGAGGACAGTGTTATATCGGGGTAGAGGTGTACTTACAGGCCTATTGCCCTCACATCATGTGTAGGGAAAATCATGGAGAAAAAAGGATATATGGAAGACTAGTGGAATACTTGGAGAAAAGTGATATAACTGAGGTGCAAAATGGTTTCAGAAAAGGAAGATGCACGGTTACAGTGAGACTAGAAACAGAGATACAAAAAATCATAAGGACTAAGAACTTTATAATAAGTCTTCCTGAACATTGAAAAAGCAGGACATGCTATGGAGGTAAGGCCTCCTATATGAACTAGCCAAAATTGGAATAAAATGGAGAATCTTTTGGTGGATAGCGACAGAGCTATACAGTCCAAATGGGAACAGCTTTATCAAAAACCTATAGCTTACAAATGAAACTCCACGAGGGAGTATTATTAGCCCTATTTTGTTTCCCATTATGATAAATAATCTCCCGGAAAGTACGCAGATGGAAGTATTTCCCTTTTCACAGACAACTGTACTATATGGACTAAGCATAAAAGACAAAGTAGCCAGGAGAAGACAAATGAAGCATTCCAGAAAATTTCCAAGTGTAGAAATGATTGGAGATTTAAATTCTGACTTGTAAATACTTAAGGGTATGCTTTTAACCAAGAAGAAAGTTAGAGAAGGCTGGGACTTATTCTTTATGGTGAAAAAATTCAGATATTTCAAAAGTTTGTGTTCCTAGGAGTAATGTTTGATAATAAAATAACTTGGAAAGGTCACAGATAGTATCATAGAAAAGTGTAAAAGTAGGATGAACTTAAAGTGTAGCGGGAATCAAATGGGATGCAGATAAGGAGGCATTGATGGTATGAGAGCATTGATAAGACCAGTTTTAGAGTTTGGACGACAAGCTTTTGGTTCAGTCTCAAAACTCTTAGAAACCTGGAACTGCTCAAGGCCCATGCTCTGTGATTGGCTGTGCATGTGCTGCAAATACCCACTAGAGAAGCATCTATACATCTAAGGATGAAACTATTAGATCTAACCTTTTGGGCAAAGGTAAAAAGGAATCATGAAAATAGAAGTACACAGATTTGTGCGGGCTGCTGGGAGCTTAGTACAAAAATTATATGAATTGCCAAAGACTTCCTCATGCTATCGGGGTCAAAAATGGGTAAAGGAGATATGTAAAAAAATTGAGAGAACTAAAACATTTTAGCCATGGGAAATTAAATTACCGCAGGACAGTTATTTGTGGATTTGGAACTGTATGGAACCAAGGGAAGGGAAAAAACCCACACACTATGGCCAATGAAATTTCTGAATTTCTTTATGAAAAATGGGGCCAGCTTTGCCAAGTCTGTACAGACAAATAAAAAGATGGCAGCACAGGTAGAGTGGGAACAGCCTTCTGTGCTTCTAGACTTGGAATCCAGAACTCTGAAATGCTACCGAATTACATGACTGTACAAACAGCTGAACAGATGGGGATAATGTTGGCACTAGCCTGGGAAAGAGATGTGCAACAGGCTGCAGCTGTAATTTTATCTGATTGTCAGGCATTATGACAATCAAAACAGGGACTTCAGAAAGCAGAAATGACAAGTGAAATAACGTTCCTAACTATGGAAATAATGCAAGCAGGTAGGGAATACCTAGAAATGAGGGCTAATAAAGCAGCCAAACATGCTCTAAAAAAGGTGGATATTAAGATACCTTTAAGTAGACAAGAATTTAAAAGTGTGGTCATGAAGGACCTTGCAAAGGAATGGAAAAATTATGGAGTAAAGAAACAAAAGCACAAAGGTTTTACGATGTATGCTGAAATCCTGGAGAGCGGAAAAGCCACAGGCAAGCGAGCGACGGAAGGAGGTGCTAGACTGGACAAGAGATGATCCTCAGACTCACCCACAAGGAGGCACCACAGCAGTGAGTGTACCCCATTACAAACTGGTTTTCTGCGAGACCAGAGATATTTATCCATCTGTCTTTTGAAATGTAAATTGAGTGTTGTTTAATTCACAATAATCACCCTGAGCTAAATGCAGATGAAGGATTGAGAGATTTAACTGGAAGAAACAGCAGAGGGAAAGAGCCTTATCTGGAGGGTACACTTCAAAGGTTTACTGGACTATAACTGGGAGACAAGGGATGCACCCTGTTATCCTGCACTAAGGAAGTTAATGGACAGTGTATTTACATTCATGAAAATGGGAACACAACCAGCCTTGGTTGGAAATGATACAAAAGGCTTTGTATCCCCATGCTTATTTCCCCCCTCCCCCCCCAGTTCCTCATATCTCCTTGTCAATTGCTGGAAATGGGCCATTTTCATTACCACTACAAACAGTTCTTTTTCTCTCCTGCTGCTAAAAGCTCACCTTAACTGATCACTATCCTTATAGTGTGTATGGTAACATCCATTGTTTCATGTTCTCTGTGTATATATATATCTTCCTACTGTATTTTCCACTACATGCATCCGATGAAGTGGGCTGTAGCCCACGAAAGCTTATGCTCAAATAAATTTGTTAGTCTCTACGGTGCCACAAGTACTCCTGTTCTTTTTGCGGATACAGACTAACACGGCTGCTACTCTGAAAAAAGGCTTTGGCTGAGCTAAGACAGCTTTATTTATTCTGTTTTTAGTCTCCAGGAATGTTATGATTTTGTTTTCTAGGTAACCCTTCTGTTTCCATTCTCCTTACTCTCTCTCCCAAATCTAGATCTTTGATAATAAAATTATGAATGTTTTCACTATAAATATATATATAATGCCACAGCACAGATAACAAGCTGATCCGGTATTGAATCAAATAAGCTGGGGTGTACACAGCAAACCTGGTATTTCTGAGAGTATTCACTGGATAAGGGGCTGGACACTACATCAGAACACTTCCGAGGGGCTCAGGGACTGGGGTGTATCTATTGTTAACCTGAACGGTAAAGTAAAGGCTGGTATAGCGCAGAGGAGGGGGACTGGATGGCTAACAGACTGGAGGTGTCAGAGCTGACACCCAGTTAGGCACCAGCAAGTCTCTCTCTCGCTGGAGGCAGGTAGGTAACAAGGTGACTCAGTCCTGGGCATCCTGAGAACTGTCACAGTATGGTACCCAAAAATATTTTAAGATCAAGATCCTCTCTCCAGTACACAGTACACACTACACACATACAAAAAAAAGAGAGTACATTCAAGAGTTCTAGCTGGCTCATGGAACAGTTCTGCATGGAACAATGGCTCTGATGCTTAAGTACAGCAGATCCCTATCAATCCAAAAAGAATATGGAATTTAGTCCAGTAAACCAAGCAACAGAATTGTGAAGAGGCATTCCACTATAGTTGCTACAGTGTCATCTGCTGAAAAACGCTCAGAGCCAGGTTCTGATACCCTTACCAAAGTTAAACATTCCCTTACTGTATGACTATTCCCAGTAAAGACGCTACTCACTGCAAGTCAAGATATCAGAATCTGGCCTTTGAGTACCACAGAAAAGAGTCTGCTGCCTGCTTCTTCTCAGTAGCCAGCACTGTGTAAAACCTGTTGCATCAAACTAGTTCTATCTGGACATCATGATAATTGCAGCACATGGAACAATTTTAAAATAAGGGCATAAATTCACAAATCAGGGGAGCTTGGACATTTTTACAGTGTTTTAGAAGAATGCTAGCAGTTTTCAGTTACAAGTTTTGCTTATATTTAAAATATTTCCTTAAATGATTGCTCTCTGCTTATATCTTCTTTTAAGTAGTGGCATAATCTTCTTGAGATGTAAGATAATAAATGTACAGATAACAGAGTGGCAAAACCAAGAAATGTATAAAGCACATTTCGGTGCCGGTGAGTCCCATATATTCTGCTGCTGTGGGAATGATGATCTGGTCTTTTATGGTCTTTATGCCATGTCTTTTTGATTTTTCATCCACTGGTTCCCACATCTGCACTCATTTTAGGATACTGCCCTCAAACTCTTACTTTTAAAAAAAAAAAAAAAAAATCCAAAGAAGAACTCAATCAGATGTACTGTAAAAGAAATCCATCCCATGTTTTTTCACTGTTGTAACCCTCTTCCCTCCTACCCACTGTCTGTTGTTATGAGAGTTGTGTCATGTTCAAGGCTAAGATTTTGTCATGGTTATTTTTAGTAAAAGTCACGGACAGATCACAGGGAATAAACAAAAATTCACGGAAGCCGTGACCTGTCTGTGACTTTTGTTCCTCTGGCTCCATGGTTTCCCCTGCCACCGTGATGGCTAGGAGCTGTGGGGTTCCCCCTCCGCCCGCAGCAGCTGGAAGCTTCAGGGGGCCCCCCCATCCACCCACAGCAGCTGGGAGCTTCAGGGTGACTATATTTCCCAAAAAGAAAACAGGACCTCCCCAGCCGCTTGCCCGAGTCCCACCCCCACGAGGCTGTTGCCCCTCACTGGAACCCTGAGGAGGGCTCCCTCAGGAGTCTGTCACCTGTCGCTGGAACCCTGCCAGGGCGCCGCTGGCTACCAGCTCCAGAGTCCTGCTGCCCCTGGGGCTAAAGCACAAAACTTCAGGGAGGTCTCTGGAAGTCATGGATTCCATGACTTCCATGACCTCCGTGACATAAACGTAGCCTTAGTCATGTCTAATTTAGGACCAGACTGAGAGATGATGAACACATATTCCCACTGAAATGAAAGGAATTGTATGTGTTGGGATTTGGCCTTTAGATTGTGAGCTCCTCTAGGAAAGGACCTGTTCTTTGTTTTTAATTTGTCTGTAGACAGCCACGCATTGAAGCATCGTATGAATGATCTTTTTTGTCTGCCACTATATACATGTGGATAGACAAGATCAAACAGCAGGCACTGCTCCATAATGAATGGAAGTCTGAAGCCCCCTGCACATCTGTTCTGTTGCGATTTTTACCATGGGATAAAAAAAAAAAAAAAAAAAAAAAAAGGAGTGGGGCAGAGGCATAGAATTATTGGGCCTCAGGAGACATGGGCCTTAGTCTAACCCTCAGCTTGATAGCAAGATGCTTAGAAGGTTCCCCTCTTGGGTATGTCTTGGGTAGGATTTTTGTTTTTTTTTAAACTGACAGCTGACAACTAACGTGAGGTAATTGGCAGACACGTATACAGTTCCAACACTGGTGTCATGGAACAAGCCAACATTTATGGAGTGTGTAGACTAGCATGTACACACCTGTCAGCTAACTGGGTGCAGAAAAACCCTTTGTCTCAATTCCTGCTGCTATACAGAAGCAACTTAGTGGCCACATAGAAATGTTCACATTAGTGCAGAACTGGGTTCCACTGCACTTCCTGTCCTATCCATTGTTAAGATGATGGACTGAGATGCAGGAGATCTGGTCCCAGCTCTGCCACAGATTTCCTATGTGACCTAGGACAAGTCACTTAATGCCTGCATGCCGTGGTTTCTCATCTGTAAAGCGTGGATTATATTTCTCTATTTTACAATGGGCGAGACAAGGGAAAGGCACAGCAGGCCTGCCTACTCAACCAAGTAGATACACCCCAACTGCTGAGATTCATATTTGGGGTTCCATTGTTGACACCTCTACTTCTCTGAGTGAGGAGAAGGGACCACTGCAGCTGCAAGCAAAGAGAGTAGGACACCATGCTGTTGACTCTGGGGTGGGAGAATGGGGCCTGCCACCATCACTCCAAATAGGAGACAGAGCCACAGGGGATCCATCTCAATGTGAGCAGCCTTAATCCAGCCCTGTGTTCACCTACTGTACAGCACTGCTTATACTTAGAATCCATAGAAAACACTTCAAATTTGGGTGCCCAAGTTTCCTTTCTGAAATGGTTGCACAATTCCACACTTCTAGCCACGTGTTACTTTACTGCTGTATCTAAAATAGTCTCTGTCCAACCTAGAGTCAGAACTTCACATCATATTTGCAGCATTTTTCCCCCCGTGCTGATTGGTAGTCACTGATCCCACACAGGGCAACAGAAGTTTTAGACCTGCTTCCCTCTGCTCAGCACAGTGCAATTCACAAGCATCAGTGTCTGCTTTTTAAATAATGTCTGTAGCACCACAGAGGTGCATGGTATATAAAGGCAAGGAACTGAAGAATCGGAGCTAAATTACACAAGGTTCAGCCAAAGGAGGAAGAGGAATGGATTACACACCCACTTGCGTCAGTTTAACTAAAAGTATTTTTAAACTGATCTAGTTAAGCCAGTGCAAATTTTTATGCAGACAGTCTTTGTTCAGTTTAAGAGTGCCCT
Organism: Platysternon megacephalum; assembly: GCA_003942145.1. Lineage (NCBI taxonomy): Eukaryota > Metazoa > Chordata > Testudines > Platysternidae > Platysternon > Platysternon megacephalum. Next base: position 10,933,444 of record QXTE01000046.1, read on the forward strand.
ATTTTAATTTGGTAAAGAGACTGATAAGCTAAACTGAAATAAACTATCCAAAACAAAATAGAAGTAACTACATAGTGTTTTGCATTGGCTTAACCAAATCAGTTTAAAAACTGAGTTAAATGAAACTGCTTCATCTTCTGCATGTAGACAAGGCCAAAGTAATGTGTGAATGTATTGTTAAGGACTGGTACAAGGCTTGACAATTTTGCCAGACATCTTTTAGCCATAAAATTAGACAGGGTTCAGTACATTAGATGGTCCAGCGGTAATGTCTTGGTGAGAAGCCCAATTTCACTCTCAACACCACCCAACTTCTAGGAAAAAGATGAGCATTGAGATTCTTACTAGGCTACCATCCCCGGACCCAGCTCAGTAGCTATATCTTTTGTGTTAGCCACTAGCACACATCTGATACATTTGAAGCTGTCCACCACTTTCTGGAAGGCAGAAGGAACTCCCACTGTCTTCCTCTTCCCTCTACAGCAGGGGTTCTCAAACTTCATTGCACTGCAACACCCTTCTGGCAACAAAAATTGATACATGACCCCAGGAGGGGGGACTGAAGCCTGAGCCTGCCCAAGCCCTGCCACCCTGGGGGGAGGGAGTCCAAAGTCAAAGCCCAATGCCCGGGGGAGAGGAGGGGGAGCCAAAGCCCAAGGGCTTCAGCCCCAGACAGGGACCTGTAATCTGAGACCACTGCCCAAGGCTGAAGCAGGAGTGACTCAGCCCCAGGCAGTGGGGTTTGGGGTTTGGCATCGGCCCCTGGCCCCAGCAAGTTTAAGCCAACCCTGGCGACCCCATTAAAATGGGGTCCCGACCCACTTTGGGGTCCTGACCCACAGTTTGAGAACAGCTGCTCTACAGCTTTCTGACTGTGGGGAGTGTGGTCAAGGAATCTATTACTGTACCTGTCACCCAATCTCCTGGCTACTATGAGGGGAGTGATGAAAAGGCCTTTCTTCTACTCTTCTCTGACTCCCAGCATCCAGATGTTGTGAGCAGGACAGCTCTCTCTGCTCCTCTACCCAATTCCTAGAGCCTCCTGGCTGCTGGAAGGAGATGGGAGATGTCTCTGCTACTCTAGTTTTCGTTCCCCGTTTTTTCTTTTCTTTTTTGGGGGGGCGGAAAGGGGGATGGGAGGGTGGAAGCGGCAGCTTTCTTCGAGTACCTCTAATGCATCTGCTACTGCTCATAACTTTTCCAAACAGTAAGAGTAAAAATGACCCAATTCTTGACTATTGCACTGCTGCCCAAAGGGTTCTGAAAACCAGCAGTGAAACCATCCAGAATTTGCTTATTTCACTCTGTTACTGGGTAAGAAAGCTACTAGCAGCAGCAGCACAATCAGGTCCTAGTACAGCCTGCTTGCAATCTCGGCAAAACAGTACTGCATCCATTCACACTTGTGTTGCAAAGATAATCATGCAAGGCACAGAAGCTTTATTCCCCCCTCCTCAGATTTGGGGGTCTTCAGAGGCTGATGGCTTTCTATTCACCAGGGAAAGAAGCCACTGGGAAGTGGACTCTTTGAGATCTGTTGCCCAGCTCCCTCTGAGAGAGAGAGCCTCCAGAGGAGATACATTCCAGCATGCAATACCCCTTCCTTCTTGATCAGTACAACTCAAACTGATAGAAGCAGGAGTCCTGGAGCCTAAAGGCTTTACCACCCAGGGAAATTGACCAGAGTAGCTATTGCAGAATAGCTCCCCATTTAGCTACACTTATGCTTTAATAAGAGTGTCCACTCAGGAAGTTATTCTGGAACAGCTATAGTCATTTACATTCATACATCCCCTTTCCAAAATAACTTCCCCTTATTGACAAGTCCTAATGCTCCATCTCTATCCAGGGGACAACCCAAAGGCCCCAGAATGCTCCAAGCCATCTCCATCCCAGTAGAAGTTAGTCAATGAAGATAGCCCACAAGGGATTGGAGCTGGTATCTCGACGGCAAGCAATCAGTGACAGCCTGTTGCCTCCATGGGCCGCACCAACAGGAGTACTGGAGACAGGCCCCCATTAGAGCCCCCACCCATCCCAGGGGGCCAGCGGCAACACGGACACCCCTCAGCATGTAGGAACCTGGCCCGGTGGGACCTGTGCACCAGCCCGGAGATGTTGGGGGCTCTGATCCTCTCGGCAGCCAGCCCCACTCCCTCAGCGTTCAACCCAGCCCCATGGCACCCCCCCTTCACTCCCCTCCCCACCCCCTTCAGCATTACCCGCCTTACCCCCGAATCCCGGGCCCCATGGCGGCCACCCCCACCCCCCGCGTCCTCCCCCCGCAAAGCCCCCCTCAGCATAGCCCCCAACCCGGGGGCAGCGGCCCCTTCACCCCCCACACCCCGCCCCACTCTCAGAGTCTCCCCCCCAGCAGGGTGTTCGCCCCTTCACTCCCCCCCCGNCCCACCCCCTTCAGCATTACCCGCCTTACCCCCGAATCCCGGGCCCCATGGCGGCCACCCCGACCCCCCCGCGTCCTCCCCCCGCAAAGCCCCCCTCAGCATAGCCCCCAACCCCGGGGCAGCGGCCCCCTCACCCCCCCACCCCGCCCCACTCTCAGAGTCTCCCCCCACAGCAGGGTGTTCGCCTCTTCACTCCCCCCCCCGCAGAGTCCCTAGCCCCACCCCTTCAGCGGGGGCCCTGCCCCTAATGCGCCCTTGTCCCCCACCTCCCGGGGGGCTCGAGAACGCGCCTTCTCCCCCTGGTGCTCCCCGCCCCGGGCCATTACCAGCTCCTTGGGCGGCTTCTCCGGCGTTTTCCCGAAAAGACCCATCGCTGACCAACAAAACAGTGACTTCTGGCCCTTCCGGCTTCCCGTCCCCTCCTCCACACGCGGGCGGGGGGCCAGCAACAAACATTACGCAGGCGCAGCTTACCTCCTTCCTCCTGCCTTGTGACGCGAGGCTCATTTGCTTACCACTGCGCGTGCGGCCACAACACCGCTGCCTCCTCTAAGGGAGAAAAAACCCACAAGCTCCTGCCTTTGCGCATGCGTCCCTTTTCCTTTCCCCCGCCCTCCCTCCGGGACGTCTCGGAGGCGGCACTGCGCGTGCGTCCCTCCTTCCCCTGCCTGGGCTGGTGATAGGGCCGTTCTGTTCCTCCCCTCGGCCGCCAGGGGGCGTTAGCCCAGGCTGCGGATGAAAGTAGAAAATCATGATGGAACGAAGGGTGGGTGTGGAGAAGGGAGAGGAGGTGGACAGCAGAGGCCGCACGTGGGTGATGCAATGACCCACTTCTCCCCACCCGTGTCAGCCCCATAGCCAGGGCTGCAGAGCTGACACAGAATTTTCCATATGTCCAGGGCTGTTAAGTCCCACGGTGATGACCTGGCCTCAGGCAGGTGGTCACACCCTGCTGCCCACGCTTCTGAATTGTTACATCCCCCTAAGCAGCTTTCACAGTTCAAGGCACCTGCATTCCCCTCTAGGGTCCTGCAAAGTCCCCCGTCTCAGACTGCAGCCTCTCCCCTTGTCACATCACTCGGGTGGAGGACGTGTGTCTCTCTCCTGCCTGCTCAGGATTTTTTCCAGGCTGCACAGTTCCCTGCCTACACTGAATTCCCCAGCAAGTCAGACTGCTGAAGACGACCTGTTTTGGCTTCTGAGCACCTATAAAATAGCTAATTGCCCACAGTTAAGCTACCACACAGCCCTTGCTAGGCAAGTACATTTATTCTTAAGGGAAAAGCATTACAGAGAAAGTATATCAAAACAATAAAAGAAGCTATATGCATACTAATAAGCTTTCCAGGGATCAACCCAACTTCAACAAGGCCACAAGCTTATAACAGCTGTTAGCTCAAACAAAACACACCCCTAACCTGTGAGTGACTCCTTTATACAGTTTGGGTGGCATATGCAAATGTAATCCAAAGAATTCAGCCTTTTGAAGCTTCACCCTGAGGCAGGGACCTTTGTCTGCTGATCACCTATTACATGTGGACAGCTACTGCAATTCTCACTGGGGCTCATTTAGCCCCAAGATGTAGGGTTGCCAACCTCCAAGATTAATTCCTGGAGACTCCAGGACAAAGATTAGATCATGTGATGAAACCTCAAGGAACACATCCAACCAAAATTGGCAACCTTATTTGTGGGGAGGGAAAGAGAAACAAGCTCAGCCTCCAACCCCCAGCAGGCTGCCCACAGCATCACGACCTGTGTTGATATGAACGGCCTGTATCAAACACTAGCTTACAAACAGTAAAAACACATACAAGCAAGCATTGGATGTATTGTAGCCTTAAATTTTAAAATATAAACTACCTTACATGGCTCCCACGATTTTGTTCATTCTTCCCTCTTTCCTGAAGGCCTCTGCCACATCCCCACACCTCTGTGTCCCCCTTCCAATACACATCTTCTACCTTGTGTATTCCCTATGGGGTCCTACCAATCATAGGACTTGTGTCTGTTCTTCCCCTCTACCCTCCCCCCATCCCTGCATTCCACACTAGAGCCTACTGCCATCCACCCCTTCTATGATAGCAACTCTCTGTGTTCAACACCACTTCTGTGCCAGGGGCTTCTTACATCTATCTACCCTCCCTTCTGCTTCCCCCGTAGGCTCTGTGTCCCCCTCTCCTGACCACTGGCTGTTTATGACCCTTCTTTGTCTCTCCACCCAGGGAGAGTCAATATCCCTAAGCAGACAAGTGTCTTCTACCTTTAATCTCCTCCCATCCCCTGCCCCAAAGCCTATAGTGCTTGCATTTATTTATCATGCACCTCAATTTAGTTTATATAAATATTAGATTGTATATAATGGGGCTGCATTATAATCTAAACCTAATCCTAGTGCTGTGGTGCTGGTTCTCTGTTCTATCCTGCACCCGAACACCATTATTTGTCATTGAATGATGATGCCTACATTTAGGGAAGAATCCTGTTGTCTTTAGTTACAGATGTAGTCCATTAACAGCAGTTGGACTACTTGTTTAAGGAATAGTGAAAAAACCAGTACCTGTAGCATTGTTTATACAGCACTACGCTAGTTACTGTAAAAGACCACTGCTAGCAAAATGGCGATGTTCCTGAAGTAACTTACAACCTGCTCCTGCCATTGCTCCAGCACCTGTGTTGCCTCTTGCGTGCAGTCTCCTTTACTTTCAATACAGTCTTGCAAAATTATTCTCAGAGCCAGTAACTTTAACAGACAATAAAATCTCATTAGTGTTTTCATTACCATCCACCATCATGAGGAAGCACAGGCAAGTGTATAGAGCAGTAAATTTTGATTTTTTTTCCCCCCACTTCAAAGAGAATGGACCAAATTCTCCCCTCAGTTGCACTGGGGCAAGTCCATAGAGGCAACCTGAATTGTCCCAGTTTAAATTAGAGCAAAATTTGGGATATTGCTTTTGAAGAGATGCTGTTAGGATAGGTCTCTTATTATGGTGTTGGGAAAGGTACCTGGGGCAAATCCGCATCCTTGCATCAGTCCCTTTAAGCCACATAAAACGGACCCAGCACAGCATAACAGAGACTGTAGAAGCCCCATGTCTGTCTGGGAGGGGCTTAGGATCAGGCCTCACTTATTGTGTATATGCTGAGGTGGCATATCAGCTAAAATAATTTGCTCACTAGATGGTGGATGTGGGTGTTTATATCCTTCTAGATGTCTTATGGTTGAATAAGAAAGAAAACGTTAGCCATCACCTTACCCTCTTTTCCATAGCTCTAATCTAACTTGAATTGGACAAAGTTGCACAATTAAAATATTACATTTACTGTATATATCACTTATCCAGAGACTGTACTGTGCTTTACAAGACAGGCTAGGACTAGTCCTATTTCACTAATGTGGAAAATGAGGTACCAAAGGGTTAAAGTGACTTGCCTGAAATTAAACAAGTTAATGACAGAGTTGGGAATGGAAACCAGGATTTCCTAGTGGCCAGGGCCCTTACTCTAACCCCTAGAGCAGGCTTTTTATCATTGTATTTCCTCAAGGAATCTTTGTACAAGAGAGAGCGAGGTTTGGTCATATTTGACCCATTTTCTATCTCCACTACAATAGCTAAAGCAGTGTATTCTGAGGAGCTGACCTGTGTCTTCCTACCTACTTTAGGGTTTTACACTACAGCAGTAACTGAGTACCTTCTGCATAAAACAGAGTGATTATAGCAAAGTCTCTAGTGGACTAGTAAATTTGATCATTTACTTAATACCTATGCACATACCAGAAATACATGATAGGGATGGTACAAAGGTTTTAACACCACGAGTTTGTCATGGGTACATTGCTCACACAAAGCAAATGCTAGGAGTCAGTTATGCAGCTGATCCCAGTTGAGTGCAATAAAACCTTCAGGCCACACCATCATGTATTCTGTATATGCCACACGTATTACAGATGAGCTACTTAGGAATATTTTGATTCATTCAGACTTGTACGGGAGCTTAGGGTATCCCTCCTTTGGAATTAAAATCACACACTTTACATTTTAAATAATTTTCTCTGTTAACCTGTATGTAGACCCAGATTGTGTGGCTTGGTGGGAAAACCCATGGAAGGACTACATTAAAACCATGCAATTGGCACAGTAGTATTTTGTACCCATAGAGTGAGCAGGGGAAGTAGTCCTCCTAATCTTCAAGATGGCAGGGCATCCTCAGGAAGCCATGCTGCCATGGCCTCTGCTGTGTATGCCTGACCCTACTGCCCCTCCTCAGTAGGGGGCTGACACCCAATGGGAGTTGGTTTAAAATTAGTGGTTCTCAACCAGAGGCACACATACCCCGGGGATACACAGAGTTCTTCCAGGGGGTACATCAACTCATCGAGATATTTGCCTAGTTTTACAACTAGTAAGTGAAGTCACTACAAACTAAAATTTCATGCAGACAATAGCTTCTTATACTGCTCTATATACTAGACACTGAAATGTAAATACAATATTTATATTCCACTTATTTTATAATTATATGGTAAAAAATGCGAAGGTAACAGTAAGCAATTTTTCAGAAATAGTGCACTGTGACACTTGTATTTTTATGTCTGATTTTGTAAGCAAGTAGTTTTTTAAGTGAGGTGAAACTTAGGGTACACAATCCTGAAGGGGGTACAGTAGTCTAGAAAATTTGAGAGACACTGGTTTAAATTAACACAGATAGTTTAGAGTTCTCACATTGCTCTGCCACTGATTTTCTGTGTGGCCTTGGGCAGGTCACTTCACCTCTCCGCCTTAGTTTATCTGTAAACTGGGGAATACCTACCAAGATCACGGCATGGTAGAGACTGGTGGTTGGGAGAATTAGTTAATGACTGTAGAAGGGTTTGACCATGTAAAGCAATACACAAGGGCTAAGTATTACTAAGCAGTGTAGTGAAGCAATACAGGATTTTTGGAACAAGGTAAAAGAAAAGGGCATTAACCATCCTACTCTAATTACAGTAGCTACATATCATTATACTTACCTTCATTATTTAATTCGCAGAACAAGACCATTTAACACTTACAAATATTTATCGTTCATCTCAGTCTCCTTCCTAAATCTTACCCAGTATGAGCAGGTATTTTCTAGAGAAGAGTTCTGTTCATTGTTAGGAGTATTATTTATTCCAGTGCATCCGACATTCTCTCTTGAAGTCTCTTGCACCTCATTAAGCCTATTGACTGAGTAGCTCAAAGTTGGTCATTTTGCATTTTCACTTGTTGAACTCTCAGACCAGCCTCTTTCAGACTATAGAGAATAGGACACTGCACTTCTAAGACCCTTTTCACCCAAGGATTTCAAGACACTTTACAAATATTAATGAAATCCAACTGAACAAAATACTTAACTACCCAAATTGTGCCAATCTTATTTGTTTTATATTCTCAGCCTTTCGTCTGTTCTTGTGTCTTTTAGATTGTAAACACTGGGATAGGGAGTGTCTCTGTGTTTGTATAGCATGCAGCATAATAGACTCAATCCTGACTGCAGCCTTTGGGTGCTACTGTAACAAGAGTTTAAGATAATAAATGCACCCCACTGCCATTGCTTCTCAGCTGAAACGGTCAACAAGGATACCAAATGCGGTGGTTTCTGAAATAGACACGTGTCCACTATGAACTAGACTGAGACTATTAATTTCACATTGGCATCTGATGTCTGTTTGGTTGCCTAAGACTTGAGTCACTACCTACTGCTCATGATCTAGAGACCTACAGCAGCAAGACTTTCTCTCATTACCATAAGTCATCCTAGTAAAACTAGTGTGTCTGTGTCCTCTATATGCCGCCTTCTGACTGTCCAAACTATTGGCTTATTTCTCAAATAGAAATAGATTTATACAGCAACCGTGAGCATTAGAACAATCCTTGGCTGAAATGGACATCCACTCACTATTGCTTGCAAATCAAGGACAGTGCCCCTCCTCCAACAAATATTGGCCTCAGTTTTCACATTACATGACAACTTTCTGTAACCCACAGTGTACACTTAGTCCAAAGGTGCACTCGGCCTGACCATTACTGTAGTAGTGTTGTATAGAACTGTTCATTTTAGGAAAGAGATTACTAAGGAGGGATATGATAGAGGGCTATAAAATCCATTAATGACGTGAAGTAAGTGTTATTTATCCCTTCACATATCACAAGAACCAAAGGTCACCCAAAGAAATCAACAGGCAGCACATTTAAAACAAACAAAAGGAAGTACTTCATCACACAACACAGTCAACCTGTGGAACTTGTGGTCATGTGATTTTGTGAAGGCCAAAGCATAACTGGGTTCAAAAAAGAATTAGATAAGTTCATAGAGGATAGGTCCCCCAATGGCTATTAGCCAACATGGTCAGGGACATAACCCCATGCTCTGGGTGTCCCTAAACCTCCAACTGCCAGAAGCTGAGACTGCACAACAGAGGATGGAAAAACGGTTACCCACCTTTTTGTAACACTTGTTCTTCGAGATGTGTTGCTCACATCCTTTCCATTGCAGGTGTACAGGTCTGTCGCATCTTAGGCGCATTTAACATGCGCGATTTCAGCTTTACGCGGTCGGCAAAAACCAAACAAAAAACAACAAAAAAGAGAAAAATAACAATTTAAATACTGTTTCTGTAGTGCGGGCGCTGACTGCGGAACGTAACCCCAGCGTAAGATGAGACAGACCTGTACACGCACCCACGACACAGCCGGAGACTTTTGCCTTAGCAGTACCCGTAGGGCCGTCTGTGGTGCCCTCTGGAGTGCCGCGCTCATGTCGTGGTATATCAGGTGCCGCTGGTCCTGTGCCCTCTTGGTTCCTTCTTGCCGACAACTCCGACAGAGGGGCAGGAGGGCGGGTAATGAAATGGACATGAGCAACACATCTCGAAGAACAACAATTACAAAAAGGTGGGTAACCATTTTTTCTTCTTCGAGTGCTTGCTCATGTCGATTCCATTGTAGGTGACTCACAACCTGCCGTGAAACAGACCTGCCGTGAAACAGAGGATGAAAAGCCAAAATGGCCACCAGGTGCCTCTTGACTGAAGACAGCGACAGGCCCTGGAGCTTCAGGTGTAACAAAAATAGTCCAGGACCTCTTGCAAGGAGCCCTCTTCCGCCCAGATGTGGCGATCCGAGGCCCAACACACGAACTGCTTTCATTTTGCTATGTAGGTAGCCCTGGTGGAGGGCTTCCTGCTGCCCAGCAGGACCTGCTGGATACCAGCGGAACTCTGCCGTTCCTCCCCACTCAGCCATGCAGAAACCAGGCCGTCAGGTGCAGCGCTGCCAGGTTCGGATGCAGCAGGTTCCCATGGTTCTGGGACAGCAGCTCCAGCTGAAGAGGCAGCTGCAACAGGGTGGCTGCTGAAAGACTCGGCGCATGGTGAACCAGTGCTGATGAGGCCATGCTGGGCCTACAAGGATGACAGTTGCTTTGTCTTGCTTCACCTTGAGCAGGACTCTGTGGATTAGTGGCACTGGCGGGAAGGCGCACATGAGCGCTCCCAACCACGGGATCAGGAATGTGTTCGACAGGGAGCCCTTGTCCCTGCCCAGCAGAGAACAGAACACGTGGCACTTCCTGTTCTGTCTGGATGCAAACAGGTCCACCTGGGGAGTCCCCCACCTGCGGAAAACTAGGCTGACCACCTCCAGATGGAGCGACCATTTGTGGTGAGATGAGAAGGTCCTGCTGAGGCAATTCGCCAGGACGTTCTTGGCAGCAGGCAGGTGGGCAGCCACCAAATGAATGGCGTGCCGCACACAAAAATCCCAGAGGCTGAGCGCTTCCCAACAGAGGGCTGAAGACCTGGCGCCACCCTGCCTGTTGATGTAGTACATTGCGGCTGTACTGTCCATCAGGACCTGCACACCTTGCCTACCAGGTGGGGCAAGAAAGCTTGGCATGCCAGGCTAACCCTCTGAGCTCCCTGACATTGATATGAAGGGCTAGGTCATGTTGCAGCCAACGGCCCTGGGTGTTGAGATCGCCCCGATGGGTACTTAATATAGGGAACGGGTTCTCAAACTGGGGGTGGTCATGAGGTTATTACATGGGGGGTCGTGAGCTGTCAGCCTCCACCCCAAACCCCGCTTCACTTCCAGCATTTATAACAGTGTCAAATATATATATATAAAAAAAGTGTTTTTAATTTATAAGGGGGGGGAGGATCGCACTTAGAGGCTTGCTGTGTGACAGGGGTCACCAATACAAAAGTTTGAGAACCACTGACATAGGGTGACCATATTTCCCTATGGTGAATACGGGACACCTGGTAAAATTAGTCGTATTCAAGCAAGTTCAACAGCATTCAATCAGAACTATGCAGTACAAATGTTCAAATTAACATCAAGTTGACTGAGTCCCTGTTAAAAAGAAATACTGCATAGTTGGATTCTTTTTATTTACCTTCTTATCAAAAGTTATCTTTTGCACTGAAAGTTTCCATGCTGGATTTTCAGCTAGATGATTTTTGACACGTGTAAACAAAATACCTTCATCCATTTTATGCATCAAGGTCGTAACACATACTATGCCACTATATTAAGCACCCATCCTCCTCACTGCTGCCCACACTGTACACACAGGAAATAAGAAACAGTTGGACTTTGAAATCTCAAACTTGTTATTTAAATAAACAGTGTTATAAACGTTGTTTTAGTCATTATGTGACAATGCTATGCCACCTAGAACAGTGGATCTCATACTAAGCTCCACATGCCCTTATGGCTGGCTGCAGAATGAGACACAAAGGACCAAGCAATGGAGGGTTATGAGGGGAGAGCGGGAGATCCTCAGTCATAGACCTTTTACAAAGTGGTCTGCAGAATGAACTGCAGAACCACTCGTCTAGCAGAACAGCACACAACAGCAAAAAGCAGGCTCAGAAATGCTTACAACCGAGAACTCTTCAAGCCAGGGACACATTGTCTTCCAGTGTTTGGCAAGTGTCTAGCACATTTTTGGAACTACCACAATAAAACAAATTATTCCACCACCAGAAAGATGATCTATAGGTCTAGCTCCAAGTCTGAAATAGTAATGAGTTTAAATGGCTGAGTGAGATAAGGAGTTGTACTTACTGATTTTTGCATTTCTTCTGTATACAGAGACAAAAGTTTGTATTACATTTTTATTTGTCTTCACAGCTATGTAAGACTGGTGACATCTGTAGCCACACGCACAGGATATTTATCAAAAATAATATTACAAATCTGCAGCCTTCTCCTTTTAAAATAATTTATTTTACGGATTTATTTTTAAATGGTACTGTCATAACATACATTATTCAACAAAGGTGTGCTGAGCAGACTCTAAAAGAAGAAACTCAAATTATGCAATTATCTCAGATTAGAATTTCAAATGTTCACCCAAACCCTAACTTGTAAACTTTTGCTGGAATACACTTTTGTTGTAGGCTTGATCTTTGTGCTTACAAAAACTGCATTAAATTTCCAAATGTTGTAAAGGAAAAAATAATTAATTGTATAATAAGTATGCATTCAGTTTCAACATACAAGGCAACCAAATGATTCTGTCATTAACATTACCATCATGTATATTTTAGTTCACTGCACTAACATTTAAACTAAAACGTCAAACCACAAAATCTTTAAGTGACTAACATTTAAAAGGCAAGCTGTAATATACTGAAAGCTTACAAAGGACATTAGTACACAGCTAAGATGGGGTATCATTTGACAAAGGCTGATGATGTGTATATGGCTGCTTTTTCTTATAAGAAGCCCATCTACAAACTGGGCAGCAATGTCGCCCCCCAGCTAACCACATCACGATGCAATTCTGATGAAACACATGACCACATGGTAAACCCATTAGCAGACATCCATTTTCAAAATTCTCTAGACATACAACACATTCTGTACAGTGCAACATATTAGAGGGCCAGGCTGACCAATCTGGTTCCATGTCTTCTGTAGTGCTATATGATCCATACGACCTCGCTTTCCTTTCAGACGGCTCGTTATGACAATTTTTATTGGCACATGAACAGATCTCAGCATTGCACTGAGGCTCTCCTTCACTGGGACTGACACTTCGCTCAGCCTCAGATACTTCTTTTTCACCACTCAAGACATCTTTGCTTTCACTGTCTGAGTCACTTTCACTTTCTTGAGAGGCTTCCAACATTTCCTCTTCAGAATGGATGCCAAGACATTTAAACCTCCACATTGGTAAACTTTTTATATAATCAGTTGGTATCAGAGGGTGAAGCCATAAATCAGGGAAAGCTAATCGCTCTAAGAACAAATCTGGGTCTTCGTCCCAATCTGATTCATAGGGGAAGTGTTGAAAAGAAGCAATTGGGTGGAACAAGTAGCTGGTGTACCAGTCCCACAGACTTGACAGCCATTCCAAGTTATTGGCATTTATTTCATCATTGTTGTTCCGTCGTCTTTTTTTCTCAAAGTAATCTACTAGTAAGCCATGACCCAGGTAAGTGCTGAGGAATAGGGCTGGGTGTGATGAGTAGAACATCCAGTCAGCTCTCACCCATGAAGCCAGAGTAGTTGTATTAGAATACCTGAAGAGTTTTAAACTATACTCATAAAAGCTATCTAAGTAAGGTAACTGCAAAAAGCCCAACACAGGTAGCCAAGAAATAATTAAGAGAGAATTATAAGTCCCTAAAGTGCTTATAAGAACCACAAAACGCTTTATAGTAGCACCTTGTGTGATAAATAGGTCCATCCAAGCCATCAGATTAACCAATACTAAGCTTAAAACAAATAAATCATTAACTTCAGGTTGTATTGAGCGCAAGAAGGAATCCATGGCCCGTAGGGATATAAATTCACCAGTGTTATTCCCATACCTGTAAATTCCCTCTGGAGTTCTAAGTATGTAGGATGGTGTCTTATAGATACCAATCTCCGCCATATGACTCTTGTTGTCCCAGTTTTCTACATTCACAAAAATAAACTCAACTCTTCCAGTAAACTTTACACTTAGTGCAGAGAAGAAAGCTGGAGGCTGATCAAGGTTAGCAAACAGGTATATTTTCACCCGATACTGGTCACTTTTGTTCCATTCTTCTTTTAAATGTTCAGAGTTGTAGATAGTTTTGATCCGAGAAGCTGCATGGGCTGTTATCCACTTGAAAATGTGCTCAGCTTCAATTTTGCGTCCACTGTATTCTTTAAGCATCACTTTCCCCTTGGAGGTACTGGTTTGTGGGACTGACATAATTAGTGTGGATCTCACCCAGCCTCTTCTCCTGCAGTATCTGCAAAGAAAACAGTGGATAAGACTATGCAGTTTTATATTTCTAGGACAGCAGTCCTTAAATTTTGAATGCAAGTTTGATGATTATCAGAGGCGCTGAGTACCTGCACACTGCGAAATAAATGGGAGGTGTGTGCGCTCAACACCCATGGAAACCTTTCCCCACTACTAGAACCTGCTGTTATAATTCTTCTACTTTCCTACCTACTTCACAAGGGTGCTGTGGGGTCTTGAGAGGATGCGTAAAGCATTGTTGATGAGGAAAGTGCTAAATAAGGGTTTATTATAGGTAATAAAGTCATGTATCACTGATATCAAAGTTCTTACAGTAGAACTTGAAAAAAAAAACATGCTCACTTTCAAGTGGTAAGTAGAAAACTTTAATTTTAGAAGTGATTACGTTCCTAGGCCTTCCAGTTGTAGAGATAACCGTTACAATGCAAACAGATGCAGCCCTGCTTTCTTGACTCTGCAAACTAACCTCCCGGGCGCTTCTGTTATTCATAGCTTTGTCAAGCAGTAGCAGAGTGAAGTTAGCAAGATTCTGGTCTGTTTCACTGCTGCTTTGAAGAGAGAAGAATCATGTAATTTCACTCTTTGGCTTCTTGGCATAGCTATGAGCCACAGAGGCAGGTACTGAAGCTATTCAGTGGGGTGGAAGACATAAAAAGAAGCACTGTTAAGGGAAAAGGAGCAGAGGCATTCTGCCAGGAGGTTCTGGATTGAAGTTCTACAGGAGAAACTCTCTCTTCCCTTCCTTGAGCCAACTGGAAAGCAGAGAAGCTGACTTCAAACAAACACCTATTAGCCCAAGTTTGATAAAGACTAAGCTCCCAAGAGGGTCCACAGACAACTCCCTGGCAGATTTCCAAGAACCTTTTCTAATCCCAGCAACTGTGGGGCTGGGCTGGTCAGCCAGGTGTTGTTCCTGGAACTCACTGGTGACCTCTTCCCCTACAAACCTTTTGTATCAGCCTATGACTAATCAGTTTACTTAGCAGGTGTCTGATAAAATTTTCAGGACATCTTAAAAACCAACAATAACTATAAACACAGCCATCTGCCTCTCTTTCCAAACCTGACAAAAGTTCTGCAAAGGAATAAAAGCAGGAAGACTGGCTCACCATCCAAATAATCTATTCCCTTTCTATCTGTAGTCATAGTTTTGAGCAATTATTTTTAAATTTCCCATATAAAAAAAATTAATTGCTGCCACCACAAAAAGAAGTTAACATTAATTTTGGAAAGGGCCACAAGATATTATGCCAATAGCAAAAGAATCTTAACTGATGATGATGCTGGTGCTTTTAGTGGGAGTTTCAACTGTTGTCTGATGAAAATTATTCATGAGCATTTATTCAGCAAGACAAAAAAGCCTAAAATACAATATTATTTTTAAATAAAATCTAACTTAAAGAAACAAAACTAATATTTGATCACAATGTGAAGACTAGTCAGAAATTACGTACACAACTAGATGATCTAATGGTCTCTTCTGGCCTTAAACTCTATGAATCTCTGAATGCTGCCTCTCATTTTTAAGATGTTTAAAGTTAAAAAAAAATCATACAATATTAGCTTGCATAAACATTTATAATCTAAAATTTCTCTCATCCTATTCAGTTTAATACTTCTGTAAACTTTTAGGATTAAGACCATATAAGAATCATGCACACATATACTACTCTTCCTGTACATACTACTGAAATTCATGGCAAGTTTGTCTGTCCTCTGAAGGAAGTGACCACTGATGCCTGCTAAGTGATAAGGATTTTATTGGTTTTGCAACAGCAAAGCAATAGCTACTGCTGAAGCAGCTGAAACAGATTCTTCGGAGATTCTTCCATTTACAGTGATGTTCAAGAATCAGAGAGTCTCTGGCACATTTAAGAGCTTCGGTTACATTACGTCTACTTTCCAACAGGAATATGTTGTTAAAAAGGTGTGTTCATATTTACACATGTATATACACACATTCCTCATGCTCAGAGGGAACAATATCCTGCATACATTCTTCTGAGAATAGGGTACTATTGTCAAGGTTCAAACAAAGGGCTTGTCTACACATGGAAGTCAGTGCACAGTAAGCTAGGATGTGAGCTTAAAGCACACTAGCTACTCCACACTAACTCCCCATGTGGACATTCTTACTGAGCACTTTTTCCAATGTGCAGTGGCAGTCAAAAAAACTAACAATGTTGGGAATCATTATGAAAGGGATAGATAATAAGACAGAAAATATCCTATTGCCTCTATATAAATCCATGGTATGCCCACATCTTGAGTACTGCGTGCGGATCTGGTCACCCCATCTCAAAAAAGATATATTAGAATTTAAAAAGGTATAGAAAAGTGCAACAAAATGATTAGGGATATCGAAAAGCTTCCATATGAGTACAGATTAATAAGACTGGGACTTTTCAGCTTGGAAAAGAGACAACTAAAAGGGGGGATATGATAGAGGTCTATAAAATAATGATTGGTGTGGAGAAAGTAAATAAGGAAGTGTTATTTACTCCTTCTCATAACACAAGAACTAATAGGCAGGAGGTTTAATTCAAACAAAAGGAAGTATTTCTTCACACAACGCACAGTCAACCTGTGGAACTCTTTACCAGAGGATGTTGTGAAGGCCAAGACTATACCAGGGTTCAAAAAATAACTAGATAAGTTCATGGAGGATAGGTCCATCAATGGCTATTAGCCAGAATGGGCAGGGATGCAAAACCATGCTCTGAAGTATCCCTAGCCTCTGTTTGCCAGAAGCTGGGAATGGGTGACAGGGGATGGATCATTTAATGATTACCTGTTCTGTTCATTCCCTCTGAAGCACCTGGCATTGGCCATTGTCGGAAGACAAGATACTGGTCTAGATGGACCTTTGGTCTGACCCAGTATGGCCATTCTTATGAGCACTAAGAGTGCCTTTGGGCAGTTTAGCTTAATGCACTTCCAAAGTACATTAAGCTAATGTGCACAAAGGCACTATTGGTGCACAGTAAGAGAGTGTCCACACAGGGAGTTAGTGTGGAGTAGCTAGCGTGTAGAGCTCCAGTGGACTTTCCCCCCGCCATTTGGACAACCCCACAGTTAAAACACGGTGGCCATAAAACATATACATTTTGCTCCCCTTTTCAGACTAAGATTTAGAGAGTCTTGTAACTAATAAACGCATCCAACATGGGCCAAATTCAGCCAGGCCATAAGTGAGCACAATTCCCATTAACTTCAGTCATGGCTATAAAGCCAACAGATTAATTTAGTCATCTTTTCACACTGCTGTAAATATATATTTCTCTGACGCTGCTTTTAGTAGCAGCAATTTTATGGGTAATTTATGAAAATCAGAATGGAGAGTTTTGAACATACTTTAGTGGAGATAAAAACCTGTAGGTAGCAGCCTTTTGTCGTGGCTACCTTTACAACAGAAGGCATTCCAGTTAGAATCCAACTGTACTTTAAGACATCCTATGGATTTAAATCACCCTTTAAAGAACATACCTGGGGTCACTGGAGCAGTTAAAAGTGCCTGTCCGTATGCCAAACCTTGATACTTTCTTCACCATTTTTTCCCAATGGACTTTACCCACGAGAGGACTTCTATCATTCGCTATCACCTATTGCCAAAGGGGAGGAAAAAAGCTTTAGTGCCAGAAACAAACTTAATCAACATTTTACGACATCTGCTCTCCTACAATTAAGTTCATTTTTAATGAAAACAGAAACCGGTTCATCCTCAATATTTCATTTCCTCCAGAATATACTAAAGATTTCATTCTGAAGTTTTGTCTATCCCTAGCTAAATGACTGTGTTTGGTAAGTGAAGCTTTAACATTGGTAGTAGGAGTATAATGGTTTCTTGCCAAGAGAAAAACATGTCAGGGACATGACAACTAATATAATTATTTGCTACATACCAAAGCTTCTAACATTTAATAGCAGCCTTGCAAAACTCACTAAAATTTACCAGCCCAGGTACAAAAATATGCTTGCTCTTTACCACAGTGAGAAAAATGTTAGTGATACATTACTCACCAGTCTCTCCTCTCTATCCCAATGAAAAACTAAAACCTACCCAAAAAAAGTTGACCCAGAGCAAGTAGAATTATACACAGCTGCTTTAGACTACACACAACCATTACCATATTAGACTCGCTTAAGCCATTTGCCAAAGGAGGCAATGCTGTCTAGTGATTAGATCCACAGACAGGCACCTAGGAATTTAATTCCAACTCTACCAGTCACTCACTCTAGGACTGTATGTAACTACTCCATGCCTCATTTGCAACATGAGGTTTCTTCCCCATTTGCAACATGAGGTTAATACTTAATTCACAGAGAGGTTCCAAGGCTTAGTTAATAATGTCTATAAAATGCTCAGAGCCTCTTTGATCGAAGGTGCCACAAATAAATTATTAAACACTCATCATCTGACTTATCAAAACCGAGAGAGAGAGTGTTAAAAAACTGCCTGCAAGCTGCTGACAGGTAATTTTAAGTTATATGATTGATCACAAATCAATCAGTGTGACATTACAGTATCTACACACATTGCTTATTTTAGAAATGCTTAATATGCCCTAAAAGCTGACTGGTTGCCACTTTCTAAATGATTTCAGACTTCATTTTAAAACTCACGTTTGTCAAGTGTTTATTAAAATAAACACAGTAAAAGTGGTCCCAATGATCATCTGACCTAACAATCGGAAATTTCACACACTCTGCAAAAGTTGCTATCTCCATCATGATTAGCCACCCTATGTTGCTCGTGCAGGTGGCTGCATAGTCATTGTGAGCAAACATTAGGACAGCTGAAACATAATTAAAGATTGGATGGCCAGAATCAAAAACCCTAAGACACCCATTGTATAGGGAAAAAACAAGGTTGTCGGAAGTCCAGAGGACAAATATATTTTAACATTACATAAAAGTGAAACACTACTTCACTGTCTCTCCCACTTCCATACTGCACTATACAATTACTTGTAATGACAGCCAAGAAAATACAACAGTCACTAGTAGGCATCAGTGTAATTTGGCTGTTTGCACTGATTGCACCATTACAGCACAGTTGCATCACGTTCAAATGACAAAAAAGCTTCTCTGTTGGAATTGGTTATTTATTTGCACTAGAGAATGAACACATTATTAGTGGTTTTAAACCATGACGGATAAGTTAAACTAATTTACAACATGGTTTTGCAAAATGAAGTTTTGCTAGCACATCTTGGAATTGTGTCTTTTGCTTTGTTTTCTTTGTAAAATACTAAGATGGCAAACAGCCATATATTGCAGCCACTCTGCACAGTGAGCACCTGCTAACATCACTAGTTCGGTGCACAGACAGGTAGTATTTTATCCTCTATGCATCACATTTCATGCTATACGTGTTCATAATCTGCAAACAGATATCAGTTTGAATGGGAATTAATGTAATAAAATTTACATCATATTAGTCCATTAGTGATTTAATGTGTCAAGAGGACCCAGTATGATAACAAAAGTACTGTGTTAACCGACAATCCTGTATATATTAAAGATTATGTGCACAGTCTGAGTCTAAATACAGGTGAGAAGGGTTGGTTGAGGTTACACAGTCCAGATCACTGCTATTTGTATATTGAAGAGAGAAGACAAATTGCTGTCATGTAGCAACTAGTCAGGTAGAGTACAGTAGTGTGGCAACTTGGAGAGGCATAATAGTCCTGTAGTTAGGGCACTAGCCTGGGGCTTGGGAGATGTGGATTCAATTCCATGCTCTGCCACAAGCTGCCTGTGTGACCTTGGGTAAGTCATTCAGTTTCTCTAAGCCTCAGTTCATCTACAGAATTGAAAGGATAAGTACTTTAAAAGATGATGAGATGCTCAGATACTATGGTAACGAGTACCATCTATGTACTTGAAGATAGACAGGTGTTCCCACTGATAAATGAAAAGTATGAAAGCAGAATTAAAGTTAGTATTGGATCGTTAATTATTTCCAGACTTCTGAGGCTTAGGTTTTTTAATTACAACATTTTAAAACACAAAGATACATGTCTATTATAATATTATAATATACAATAATATTGTTTTAAGATATTACTTAAAATTAAAATAGAATTAATGTAGGAATATACAATATGGCAACAATGTAAAATCCTGTAGATTTCGACAGGAAATTGCACAATAAAACATACAATAGCTTTGTTGACATTGGATTAGAGTGAAAGGTCCCAAACGATTTCAAGTGAAGTCTCAATGAAGATGTGACTCAAAATTATGGGGCGAAGGGACCAAAAGGCCTTTAAGAACAGATATTTGGATGAGTAAGGTATAGATGCCTAGAACAACATCAGTAGGAAGTGGCTCTCCCTTTCCCCCCAACATGAAAGCATCTCAGACAATTGTGCAGCCAAATGGTTTCTCCATCATTAGCTAATCAGTATAGTTGCTACACCTCTACCCCGATATAACGCGACCCGGTATAACACGAATTTGGATATAACGCGGTAAAGCAGTGCTCCGGGGGGGGGGGGGGGGG
>QXTE01000046.1:10955547-10969995 GCA_003942145.1 Platysternon megacephalum
TGATGAGGAAATAGACATAGACTTCTCACAAAGTACGGGCCACAGCAATGTGAAAATCATGGTGGTAATGGGGCAGGTTCATGCCGTGGAACGCCGATTCTGGGCCCGGGAAACAAGCACAGACTGGTGGGACCGCATAGTGTTGCAGGTGTGGGACGATTCCCAGTGGCTGCGAAACTTTCGCATGCGTAAGGGCACTTTCATGGAACTTTGTGACTTGCTTTCCCCTGCCCTGAAGCGCCAGAATACCAAGATGAGAGCAGCCCTCACAGTTGAGAAGCGAGTGGCCATAGCCCTGTGGAAGCTTGCAACGCCAGACAGCTACCGGTCAGTCGGACATCAATTTGGAGTGGGCAAATCTACTGTGGGGGCTGCTGTGATTCAAGTAGCCCACGCAATCAAAGACCTGCTGATATCAAGGGTAGTGACTCTGGGAAATGTGCAGGTCATAGTGGATGGCTTTGCTGCAATGGGATTCCCTAACTGTGGTGGGGCGATAGACGGAACCCATATCCCTATCTTGGCACCGGAGCACCAAGCCAGCGAGTACATAAACCGAAAGGGGTACTTTTCAATGCTGCTGCAAGCACTGGTGGATCACAAGGGACGTTTCACCAACATCAACGTGGGATGGCCGGGAAAGGTACATGACGCTCACGTCTTCAGGAACTCTGGTCTGTTTCAAAAGCTGCAGGAAGGGACTTTCTTCCCAGACCAGAAAATAACCGTTGGGGATGTTGAAATGCCTATAGTTATCCTTGGGGACCCAGCCTATCCCTTAATGCCATGGCTCATGAAGCCATACACAGGCAGCCTGGACAGTAGTCAGGACCTGTTCAACTACAGGCTGAGCAAGCACAGAATGGTGGTAGAATGTGCATTTGGACGTTTAAAAGCGCGCTGGCGCAGTTTACTGACTCGGTTAGACCTCAGCGAAACCAATATTCCCATTGTTATTACTGCTTGCTGTGCGCTCCATAATATCTGTGAGAGTAAGGGGGAGACATTTATGGCAGGGTGGGAGGTTGAGGCAAATCGTCTGGCCGCTAATTACGCGCAGCCAGACACCAGGGTGGTTAGAAGAGCACAGCAGGGCGCGGTGCGCATCAGAGAAGCTTTGAAAACCAGTTTCATGACTGGCCAGGCTACGGTGTGAAAGTTCTGTTTGTTTCTCCTTGATGAACCCCCTCCCCACCCCCGGTTCACTCGACTTCCCTGTAAGCTAGCCACCCTCCCCTCCTCCCTTTGATCACCGCTTGCAGAGGCAATAAAGTCATTGTTACTTCACATTCATGCATTCTTTATTAATTCACACAAATGGGGGATAACTGCCAAGGTAGCCCGGGAGGGGTGGGGGAGGAGGGAAGCGCCGGGTGGGGTGGGGGAGGAGGGAAGGACAAGGACACACTGCACTTTAAAACTTTAAAAATTAAAAACTTCAAAACTTATTGAAGGCCAGCCTTCTGTTGGTTGGGCAATCCTGTGGGGTGGAGTGGCTGGGTGGCCGGAGGCCCCCCCACCGCATTCTTGGGCGTCTGGGTGAAGAGGCTATGGAACTTGGGGAGGAGGGCTGTTGGTTACACAGGGGCTGTAGCAGCGGTCTGTGCTCCTGCTGCCTTTCCTGCAGCTCAACCATACGCTGGAGCATATCACTTTGATGCTCCAGCAGTCGGAGCATCGACTCATGCCTTCTGTTTTTAATCTGACGCCACCTCTCCTCTTCAGCCCCGCGATTCAGCCCGCCACCTCTCCTCACGTTCAAATTGTGCTTTTCTGCACTCGGACATTGTCTGCCTCCAAGCATTCTGCTGTGCTCTGTCAGCGTGGGAGGACGTCTGGAGCTCTGAGAACATCTCATCCCGAGTCCTCTTTTTTTCTCCTTCTAATCTTCGCTAGCCTCTGCGAAGTAGAAACATTTGCAGCTGGTGGGGGAAAAGGGAGATTGGTAGTTAAAAACACACATTTTAGAGAACAATAGGATCACTCTTTCCCGTTAAACCTTGCTGTTCACATTACATAGCACATATGCTTTCGTTACAAGGTCGTATTTTGCCTCTATTTATANCGGACCTTCCGTTTGCCTCTCAGGTTTTGTGGTAGGCTTGCCTTAGCTCCTTAATTTTCATGTGGCACTGCTGTGCGTCCCTGTTATGGCCTCTGTCCTTCATGCCCTTTGAGACTTTTTCTAATGTTTTGGCATTTCGTTTACTGGAACGGAGTTCCGCTAGCACGGATTCGTCTCCCCATATGGAGAGAAGATCCCGTACCTCCTGTTCGGTCCATGCTGGAGCTCTTTTGCGATCCTGGGACTCCATCATGGTTACCTGTGCTGATGAGCTCTGAGTGGTCACCTGTGCTCTCCACGCTGGGCAAACAGGAAATGAAATTCAAAAGTTCGCGGGGCTTTTCCTGTCTACCTGGCCAGTGCATCCGAGTTCAGATTGCTGTCCAGAGCAGTCACAATGGTGCACTGTGGGATAGCTCCCGGAGGCCAATACCGTCGAATTGCGGCCACACTAACCCTAATTCGAAATGCCAAAACCGATTTCAGCGCTAATCCCCTCGTCGGAGGTGGTTTAAAGAAACCGATTTAAAGAGCCCTTTAAGTCGGAAAAAAGGGCTTCGTCGTGTGGACGGGTCCAGGCTTAAATCGAGGTAACGCTGCTAAGTTCGACCTAAAATCGTAGTGTAGACCAGGCCTAAGATTCACCAAACCAGCATAAAACAGCTTCTTTATTACCTTACTGGTTACTCAGATGGTATCTTCTAGACTGAGCACTGAGTCCCATTGGGTAGATAGAAAGATTAACCTAAATAATCTATAAAGAAGCCTGTGGAACCCCATAACATTGGGTCCCTAATCCATGAACTATTGGAACTCATTTACAAAACTTTTCTTAAACATTACATGAATATATTGTCTCATACTATAGAATTAGAATTTATAATCCCTATTCCATGATGAGATAGTTTTAATTAAGATACATTATAGCTCAAAGATATCTTTAGATAGGTTTTTTTCCTCATAAACCATTTGATCAAAGAAATCCAATTTTTTTTATTTAAAAATGAAAAAAATCATTGATTTTTATCCATCCTGATTTAAAATGTAGCACTTTATCAAGAACACAGGGTGACTAAAGTTGTTTGACTGAAGAATCCCAATGTTGTTGTAGCTGTGTCGGTCCCAGGGTATTAAAGACACAAAGTGGGTGAGGTAATACCTTTTATTATTAACCAATCTGTTCTATCTTGTACCTAGCTGTAACTCTCTGAATACATTTCCCAGACCTGAAGAAGAGCTCTGTGTGAGACTTGTCTCTCTTTAGGGTGACCAGATGTCCTGATTTTATAGGGACAGTCCCGATTTTTGGGTCTCTCTCTTATATAGGGTCCTATTACCCCCCATCCCGATTTTTCACACTTGCTGTCTGGTCACTCTCTCTCTCTCTCTCACACCAACAGAAGTTGGTCCAATAAAAGATATTACCTCACCCACCTTGAATCTCTAAAGCAGGGGTCCCCAACGCGGTGCCCGCGGGCACCATTGCGCCTGCCGGGGGGGTCAAAGTGCGCCCGCGGCAGCGCTCGGGGTTGTTGTTTTTTTTTTGGCGCCCGTCAGACAAAAAAGGTTGGGGACCACTGCTCTAAAGGAACCNAATGTATCTTAATTAAAACTATCTTTAGATAGGTTTTTTCCTCAAAAAGCATTTGATCAAAGAAATCCGTTTTTTTTAATTAAAAAAAAAAATCATTGATTTTTATTCATCCTGATTTAAAATGTAGTACTTTATCAAGAACACAGGATGACTAAAGTTGTTTGACTGAAGAATCCTAATGTTGTTGTAGCTGTGTCGGTCCCAGGATATTAAAGACACAAAGTGGGTGAGGTAATACCTTTTATTATTAACCAATCTGTTCTATCTTGTACCTAGCTGTAACTCTCTGAGTACGTTTCCCAGACCTGAAGAAGAGCTCTGTGAGACTTGTCTCTCTTTAGGGTGACCAGATGTCCTGATTTTATAGGGACAGTCCCGATTTTTGGGTCTCTCTCTTATATAGGCTCCTATTACCCCCCATCCCGATTTTTCACACTTGCTGTCTGGTCACTCTCTCTCTCACACACACCAACAGAAGTTGGTCCAATAAAAGATATTACCTCACCCACCTTGAATCTCTAAAGCAGGGGTCCCCAATGCGGTGCCCGCGGGCACCATTGCGCCTGCCGGGGGGTCAAAGTGCGCCCGCGGCAGCGCTCGGGGTTGTTGGTTTTTTTGGCGCCCGCCGGCAGCGCTCGGGTTTTTTGGTTTTTTTTTGGCGCCCGTCAGACAAAAAAGGTTGGGGACCACTGCTCTAAAGGAACTCAAAGCATTTTACAAACTGATACTGAGCCTACTTGGGGATCATTTCACCTATCTATGGTGAAACAGCAGCTGTTTGAAAGAAAAACCAACTTAAAAGAAAAAAAGGGGACTGAACAGGGGTCTGACACATCTGAGGAGAGTGCACTAACCACTGAGTTCTAGATATTCTAAAAAGGCTTCCCCCAGTCTCTTATGTTAAAGCTGTTATGTTGTGGATAAATACTTAGAGTCACTGGGCCAGAGAGAGAGAGAAAGAATGACTTTGTAGCCAGGTGGTTAGGGCACCCCCTTGGAGTATGGAGACCCAGGGACCAGTCCCCCTGCTCCAATTACTCAAAGTATTTATCTACAGTAGAACAGCTTCTACTGGAGACTAGGAGCCCTACATCAGAATATCCCATTGCTTAATGGTTAGAGCACTCTCCTGAGGGATGGGAGACCACCTGTTCAAATTCTTTCCCTGCTTCTGGCAGAGGGGTGAATTGAACCTGAGTCTCCCACATCCCAGGTGAGTACTCTAACCACTGGTTTAAAAGTTATAAGATGGGCACCACCTTCTCCTCCTCTCCCCTCAGATTTTGAATGGGACCTGATCTAGTAGGCAGCCTCTGAGCATACCTACTGAATCAAGGGTGACCATACGTCCTGTTTTGGCCGGACAGTCCCTTTTTTAAGCCCTGTCCTGGCTGTCCCGACTTTATTGGCAAAAGCAAACGCCCAGTTTTGTAAAAAAAAAAGTGGGGTGCAGAGAAATGTGTGTGTGGGGGAGAAGAGCGGTGATGCCAGCCCCACACAGAGTGGGAGGCAGGGCTCAGGTGGGGGACAGGCAGGGCTCAAGCAAGCAGCAACTCTAGCCTCATCCTGATGCAGAGGGGAAGGCAGGGCTTGGGCGCGCAGCAACACCAGCCCCATGTGGGGGTTGGGGTGGGGCAGGGCACCTCAGGCTAGCCTCACCTGGTGTTCTCTTTTCCCTTTGGGAAATATGGTCACCCTAATCAGGCTCCGTCTGCAAGTTAGGCAGACAAATGCTCATCTTCCCCGTTTGTGATTTGCTCTGGGGCTTAAGCAGGAGATAGGTGTCTGAATGCCTAGAGTGAGGCATAAGCATGCATGTTCAGAGGCAAAACCTTAGGTGATTAGGGAACTTTTACCCTAAGGCTTGAATTAGTTCCCTGGAAGTCTTGTGGATTGCAGTGGACTCTAAAAACTGGAACTTAGGTGCCTAAGTACCTTTATGAATCTAGACATAAAAGACTATTTCCATTGGAAAAGACATAAGTGATATATAAATAACAGCCTTCTTTGTAAGAGTGGAGTACTTCTACTCAGCTCTCTTTAAAATGCAAGAACAAGAGAGCACTTGATTAATTAAAAGACAAATATAAAAGTTAAGACCTTGTGTGCAAAGCACAAAAACAAGACCCTCCCAAAACACAAAAAAGCTTGTTGCCACATTACATTATTCAGGCAAACAGCTTAAATTCAGAAAATACTTCAACATTTTACATGAATTAGAACATCCTTTGCAGCTGCCCTTTGACAGTCCTTATTTCATTCTAGCTCTCCTTATGTTTTCATGCCATAAGCTAATCAGCAGCTGAAGCCTGGAAGTTTCCTTTTCCTCTCCACATTCATGGTATAACGTTGTACAGGTATATTGTAAGGGTTTCACAACTTCCTCTGACACTTCCAACAATGGCTACGGTCAGAGACAGGAGACCTGATCAGAAGGTTTTTGCAGGTCTGTCCATTTATGGTATATGGCAGTACACCTCTACCTCGATATAACGCGACCTGATATAACACGAATTCGGATATAACGCGGTAAAGCAGTGCTCCGGGGGAGCGGGGCTGCACACTCCGGTGGATCAAAGCAAGTTCAATATAACGCGGTTTCACCTATAATGCGGAAAGATTTTTTGGCTCCCGAGGACAGCATTATATCAAGGTAGAGGTGTAGTTAGGCCACAGCCCTGACAACTATAACACATACATGACACTCAACATCGTTTAAAGAGGCATTTTATCTGTAGATGACTTGCTGTATATTTGAGAATCATATAATGTAACAATGATATTGGAATCACTCTCATGTCATCAGGCATGAGGAAATTCTACAACCTGTCTGCAGAGTTGAGGCTGTAGCAGGAGGGATAAGAGGAAGCGAGAGTGCCACACACCAATCCTACATCAACATGGTTATCAATATGGTAAACTGCACTGGCCTCAGCTCTTGGAGTTACTGTTTATCCTCCTTGTCAACCAAAGAGGAAATGCCACATCAGCAGCTGGCAAGTGAGAAGCAGAGGAATAAAAGGAAAGAGGTGATGAGCTCATCAGCTCATACAAGAGAAAGAATGTTGCTGCTCCAGGGACTCCAAGGAAGCTCCCCAGAGAAGAACCAGGCACTTTGACATATGCAGTCATTGAGGAAGGCGAGATTGCTTGTATTGATGCAGATTATCTTGGATGCTTTGTGTAAGAGTTTACAGAAAAACAAGGTACATAGCCACAAAATACTTGACATTTCTTTGCATACTGACTTTCATCTGTTTCTTCAAATGTTTATGTTGCTGGCCCTAAACAATACACTCTCAGATACAACTCACAGATAAACCTAATTTAAGTGAGCCCTCACTTGACCAGCCTTTGCACCCACCAGTTTCAGGAAAAATCTAACATCTCCGTACTTTTTCTGTGCCATTATTTACGCATAAGAAAGACTCCTGGGGGGGACAACAACAAACAAAACCAAAAAAAGTGTAGACCCACTACCTTATCCTCTTTCAAAACCCACTTTAAGACCGTCCTCAATTGTAAAGCCTACAAAACACTGGCTGGGCATGTGGTGAGCTGTGACTGTCACTCTTCCCCTGCTTCATTATGGCAGCCAAAGCTGACTGGAGGTCCAGGGACAGTACCCTGATAGGAATCCCAGCTCCTTTCTGTTTCCCAGCAATTAGTGCTGGCAATGTGGGGGAAAAGACAGTAGGGTTGGCATCTTCCCTGGGCACTGCCCATGAACACTGGAGCCCCTATCTTCATTACTGATCTGTACCTAGAAGGTTTAGTCCTCTGGCTACTAGCTGTCTGGTTAAATTTTCAAGCCCTACATATATATGGCTTAGAGTGGCCAATTAGACAGAGGAGCAGTACAGATTGATCAGATAAGTTAGGGGAGAAAAAAAGTATGATAAAGAGATTTGAGAAAGAAAGGAGAAACAGAAAATATAGGGGAACAAAAAGTAGAGGCCACAATGTATAGTAAGAAATGTGGAGGGGAGGGGAGGGGAGAGAGAGAGGAGGAAACACAATGAAAACAGTTCAGAAAGTCATATACCACAAGCTATTACTAGAACAAAAAATGGAGAGAAACCAAGAATGGAAAGGAGATACTACAGCTTTCTTGCTTTTATTCTTTAGGACTGGGCAAATACTATTTAGCAAACATGCTATTCAATAAGTTGCACTGGATCAAATAATTTATTCAATGATTTTTATTTTTGCAGTAACCGTGAACAACTCTATAGCTGGTCAAATATTATTCAAAAATACCAGTTATCGTCAAATAATTATTTCTAATATAGTCTACTATTTGATCAGTCATAGTAATAAACAACTACATTTTTAAAATGTATTAAGTAAGCTGATGAATAATATGTTGCAATCAAATTCAGTATGCAATTGACAGTACACAACCAATTTTATTCCTTTAAAATTGTTGGTGGTGACCTTTGGGAAGGTGGCAATACACATTTTTCATCCTGGCCAGTCGGGGTCAAGTACATTTCCCCCCAAATCCCTATATTTTCCTACTGGAATGTTACAATGCATATACATAACATACAATGGCAAATTCTGACTGTACCTGGCTATATTCCAGTGTAGTGTGTACACTTAAGGACAAATATGTATTATTGTGCTATTTACTGATTCTATATTATAGTATACTGTTTACTGAGAGACATTTAATGAAAAACAGTTATGATGTTCTGTCACTTCCTATCCTATCTGCTGTCGCACAGGTTAGTTCTCCAGTGCTTGTTACCTTGGAGTACCCTTCTGGGGTTTTTCTTGTTCCATAGAGTCAAATACAGTCTCTTAGCACACTCAGACCCTACGTGTTGCTATTAGATGAACTAGTCTCCAAAAATAACTTCTCCTTTGAAGCATATTTTAGCCACGATAAAAACTAGAAAAATTTCCAATACCTGTACCAGCCAGATACCATCCTTTGTGTCTTCTACAAGCTCATAGAAGTGCATTTCACCACTGAAGTTTGTACTGGAAACTGATTCAGAGGCCTCTTCTTCCTTGAGAGCAGAATAGAGCTCACCCTCCATGAGGTCTCCTGAAGAAGGGACAGAAGGGAAAAAACAATTACACTACATTTGATAAAGGTCACATTAATCAAAAATATTCTGATACGAAAGCCATTTCTTTGTCAGATAGTGAAGATGTTGTTAATTACATTTTACATAGCTGGATGCAGCACCACTTCAGTCCAAGGACAATTAAAACTTTATTCTTAATTTATTTGTATATGTATTCATGCTGTTAACACACACCAATTTAGCTGTCGATAAGCCATGAGACATGAACATTACACAGATATACTCTACATATGTAATTGGACATACTGAAAAACAAACAAATGTATTTGCAGCCTCATAAATCCCTGTTGATGTTGTCTGAAATTTGCAGTACTAAATTGGAAGACATCAGTTTTAGTTTAGATGTCTTCTCCTTTATTTTACATGAAATTTAGTTCTATAGTGAACAAAGAGATCATGCAAAAGACAAATTGTTAAAACTGCCAATTTGGAATTCTAAAAACCTGTCTAATCAATAACACTATAATTAGAATTTTACTTACAGTGGGATAATCCAAAGTAGCTTTTACACAGCTAGCCTAAGGTTAAATTATTCCACTCTAAAAATTGATTTATTCTATTTACAAAGTAGTAAACATTTCCTAAGAACTTCAAGCCTAGTAATATGATTTGTTTCTTTAAAACAATGTGTATAAACGTATTTGATAATCTCTCTTTTGTTATCTCATCCATACTGTCTTTTAGAGCCATTACAAACCAGATTGTTAATACCGAATAACATTATAGCAGTTACTGTATTAAACTCTCTCTTGAAAACATTTTTTTTTGTAAACAAAGAAGTTGTTTCTTACAGAACATATGAAATTTAGAATTAAAGTAGAACCTCTTGGTAGTTAGAAAGCTATGAACTTCATTGAGAGACATCTCATGATTTAAAGCCAAAAAAAAAAAAAAATTGTGTAAAAATGTTACAAAACTTAATAATAGGAGTGTTTCTGTGACATTTTAAAAAAAAAAACTAGACAACATTTTGGTTGGAGTTAAACATTCCCCTTTGGTGTTTGCACCCAAACATTACAACTTCATGAAAGTACATAAGCCAAAAAGCAAAAGTGACAAGCAACACAAGTGAAACTGACTAATCAGTTGTCACTGTTCAAACCAGGGAAGTAATAAAAAAAAAAAGTAACTAAACAAGGTAAATGGTGAAAAGCAAGTTAGATGTTTAAAGTGTCAGTGTTAATGGTATCAGCAATTAATAATAACAATTTTTTTTTAAGTCAATGGGACCCGAATCTCCTCTCACTTTCACTAGTGTAAATTAAGAGTCAATCCATGCTAGTCTTTTTCTTTCTGCCCAAACACTCTTTGAGGTCCTAGCTCCCATCTTGATTACTGTTGCCTCTTCTCCATCCTCCCCCTCTCCTACACCCACATCCCCTTGACAATCAATTTAAAAAACAGCTGCTAAAATTATCTTCCTTGCCTGTTACTCAGTCCACATCAGCCCTATCTCTGAATCCCTGCACTTCCTCCCAACCCCATTCGCCATATCACATTCTAATTTCACATCCTCACCAACAAGGCCCTTCTACAACACCGCACTTCTTTCCTAGTCTGCTCAATCGTTATGTTGCTTGCCACTTTCAAAGATGCCAACCTCATCCTTTCTCAGCTTCTCACATAAAGATTTCCATGCCTAATTCCCAACTGCATTTTGTACATGTGACGCTCTTATGTATAAAGCTATAAAACCACTACACTATCCTCTCCTCAAGACCCACCTCTGAAGCAACACCTGTAAGAAACCAGTCAGATTCCTAGGTTGAGGAGAACATAGGGAAAGCTGGCACATTATTATAAAGATTAACATATTTGTTGGTTTCAGAGTAGCAGCCGTGTTAGTCTGTATCTGCAAAAAGAACAGGAGTACTTGTGGTACCTAAGAGACTAAAAAATTTATTTGAGCAGAGGCTTTCGTGGGCTACAGCCCACTTCATCGGATGCATAATTCTATGCATCCGATGAAGTGGGCTGTGGCCCACGAAAGCTTCTGCTCAAATAAATGTGTTAGTCTCTAAGGTACTCCTGTTATATTTGTTGGCATCCTTCTCTCCTCCTAGATTTCATGGACTAGATCAGTGATACTCAGACCTCAGTGGTTCAGAAGCCAAATTAGCGATCAACATTATCCAAAAGAGCCACAGTAGCATGAATTCATTGTTTCTTTAATATATTATTCTTACAGCAAAATGATGGACAAAGTATTATTTTATCAACTAAAATGGGTTAATAACATAGTAAGAGCACCCTGATTGTTTAATAATTAAATCACACAGTGTTTTAATATAATGTGAGGCAAAGAGCTATAGGAGACACATTAAAGAGGCACTTGCGGCTCATGAGCCTAGGCCTGAGTATCACTGGGCTAGATTCACAAAGGGACTTAGGCTTTGTGATGCTGAGCGTTGCAATGCTTAACGCCTAGGTGTCTAGGAAATTGCTGTGATTCACAAAGACAGAGTTAGGTGCTCAGGCTTCTTATAACAGAGGGAGATAGGCACCTAGGAATGGAGTTCACAAAAGCCAGCAGCTAGATGAGGAGCCAACTAAGCTAGCCAATTGGAGATGCATCTGTCCTAAGCCATGCCCCGCTCAGGGAGTTCCGTGCCTAAGTCCAGGGGCTGGAGAGAAGTGCCTATCTCTGCTTGGGATTCTCCGCTGTGAACCCTCTCCTGAGTCAAGTGCCTAAGGTATTTCTTACAAAAAGTTCGAGCTGGGGAGAGGAAGAGCTCCCTCGTAACTTTTAGTCCAATGGTTAGGGTATTCACCTGGTGTGTCTGTGACCTTGTGCTTCGATTCCCCCCCACTGCCTGATGGCAATGGTGCCACTTGCTGTTCCAGTTTGGATAAGTAATTAAAGACTCATTGGGAAAGCGAGAGACAGAGCACACACAAGTGTGTAAATAGACAATACTGTACATAGAAAAAAACTGTCTACATACATATGAAACAAACTGAACTTAAAATATAAATCAATACAGGTGACTTTAAATCTTATTAAAATATGTAGAATCTGGTTGGCCCACACAAGGTTGTGCTTAGGTTTGTGTGGCCCTCTTGTGTAATAAGGCTGGGTACCACTGCCTTAACCATGGGCTAAAATGTATGTGGGAACACCTCCCACCGTCATGGGACATTTTGAGTGCAGTTAGATATGCTCAGAGCACATCAACTGGATCAGGCCCCACAGCTGAGTTAGGCGGAGGAGCATTTATCTTCCCTCAGCTAATGAATTGCACTGGGGCTCAGGCGCCCAAACATCTAGAGTGAAGCACCAGTGTACACGCCTGGAGGCAGAAACATAGGCACCTAGGGAACTTTTCCTGCAAAAATTTGGGTGCTGAGTGAGTTTAGGCACCTACGGGGTTAGGTGACAGCAGAGCGGAAATTTTGTAAATACCAGTGGTATCTGGATTTTACGCACCTGAAGTGGCAGTTAGATGCCTAAGTCCCTTTGTGAATCTAGCACCATAGGTCACTTGTCTTTTTAGATAGCAGGCTCTTTGGCACAGGAGTTAGTTACATCTCTCTGTGTGTTTATGCAGCACATAGCACATCAGAATGTTGGTCCTAATTGGGGTCTTCGAGCACTGTGGTAATATAAATGGTAAGTTAGAGGAGTTCCACCAGGGCAAGACTAGTGTGACCAAAATTAGGCCCATGACAGTGTCCTTTTAATGGGTTAATATTTTGGCCCATGTAGTTACAGTGCTGAGGGCTAGAGTAGCCAGGAGGATGCAGAATTGGGAGAAAAAAAAAAGTTTGACTTTTAGAAGCAAAGCTGACAGCATACTTCCTACTGTGCAAACATAATCTAACGTTCAGGTTCAACCCCCCTCAGCAACTCAGACTAACTTCTCTGAAATATTCTCTTTCCTGCAAGCAAAACCTTTGCTCAGTAACTAATCTACTGAATACAGAAGGCCTATTTTCTTGACAGATGGTATAATATGATATTCACATTTACAACTTGTGTTAGAAATTTAATGTATTTCACAGTTCTACAGCTTTTTGAATGATCTCTTACATTTATCACACTAATATTTTATTATTTGGTCTACCAAGACAACTGGTTATTTATTTAAATTCTGCTTGGAGAGCTGTTAACGCATAAAGGTGTACACAAGGTTGAGAAATAGAAATGTGTATTGTATATAACATTTTTACAAGACCTGAAAAACTGAGGCTCTGTCCCCTCACAGTAGGCATATCATGATACTTTTCAGAAGAGTAGCATTTGCCCTGATGTCCTTGGCCAAAATTTCCCTCCTCCCACAATACTGTTGTAAGGCATGCCCTGTGCCAGCTGGCTGCTGTCCTACACCCCAGAGGTGGCTGCACTTCAGCGGTGGTGTATGTATAATCTGGAAAGCATTTAAGGATCCTTCAGTATGAAAACTGCTATTAGAAATGTAAGATTATTACTACTGAGATGATTTTGTTCCCCAATAAGCTCTTAATGTGTATTAAGTTTTTTTTTAAATCAAGCATTCAGAGATTAACTACAGAAAACCATTCCTAGGCAAAAAAAACAGCAAACAATGGGGGAAATATCTTCTTACGTATGATCTCTTACCTGACTTCTCCACCAGCTCCCTGACATCTTTCTTTTCCAGCAGCCCGGAGTACCCAAGCCCCCTGCACTCCAAAATGGTCTTCAGCTTCTTGAAGCTCAGGGCAACCGGGTCCACCAACTGGGTGGCAAAGAAGCCAGTTTCATACCAGACAATGGCTTCAAAAAACCTGGCCAGGACAAACAGGACCAGAAAATAGAGAAGCAAGAAAAACAGCTTCAGCCACATCTTTCCTCTCTCTGTGTGTGACTCTCTGCAGAGAGAGCCAATCCTACGAGAGAGAGAGAGAGAGATCCCAATGGAGGAGGCAGGGGGAAGGAGCGAATTATTCAGACCAATAACCCCACTGCTGCCGCCGCCTGGATCCTCCTCCTCGCCCCTGGCTTCTGGGCCCGCTCCTTGCTGCCCTAGTCCCAGTCAGGGGTTGGGGGGAGAGAAAGGAGATCACAGGGGTGTTGCCAAGTTGGCCGGGGGAGGGTGTAAGGTGAGGCCGGGGAAGAGGACGGGGATGGGTGGAGGGAATGGGGATAGTGGGGAGGGAGGTCCCCAGTCAGGCCAGGAAGGGGGAGCAGGAAGGGGGATAGTGGCCCCCAGTCAGGCCGGGGGGGGGGGATTTAGGGGGAGGCGCCTCCACTCGGGGACTCCCCGGGGCCGAACGGTCAGCGGGCCGAGAGGCTGGGCCTTGCGCCTGCCTGCGGGCTCCGGGTCCCGACCTCCCCCGCCCGGCCTGCCCCCAGCGGAGCCTGAGCCGCCGGCGGAGACATAACAAGTGACGTCGCAACCGGGGACAGCCGCGGGAGGGGGCAAAGGGCGCCGGGGAGGGGGAATCTCGGGCACCGCCCCCTCCCTGTTTCCGCCCGCCCCCGGGCGGCGCTGGGCGCTCAGCCAGCCGCCAAAGGGAGCGGAGGGGGGCAAGGCCAGAAACACAGACCCCCCGTGAGCGCTATTTGTAGGAGGAGATGCCAGGGAATTGTCCCCCTAGCCCCGATCCCAGACAGCCACAGGCTCCCGCGTCTTCCCCGGCCCCGGACGCTCATTGCCCCCCCTCTCTTCCCCGGCCCCTCATCCGCCCCCCGCCATCTCTTCCCCGGCCCCGGACACTCATTGCCCCCC